>VXBL01005985.1:1635545-1755437 GCA_013400195.1 Aramus guarauna | reverse complement strand
GAAAAGAAGGGGGGGTGGATGGGGGGGGGGGGGGGGGGGGGGGGGAAGGAGCTTTAAAAATTCTGTAGCACCGTTGACTAAGTGCTGATTTACAGTAATTCCTTTCATTTCTTTTCTAATTAAACATCTCCTGAAGGATCAGGCCTGTCAATGTGATCTGAGGCCTATAGCCTGAAGTGTAAAGTGAGGCAAATTGCCTGACTTACTTGCAATGATAGAGTCATTTTTGGAAGGAGATTGAAAATCAATACTTGTCATCCTTGCGCAGTGCTCTCTATTCAGAGGGGCAATTTGTAAGTGTAATCTGTATGAGTGTAGTGGGAGCATACAAAGTTACAGTACTAGTCATGCAGAGTGAAATGACAGAATATAAAATATGGGCTTATTGCCATTTTATTCATATTAATGTCAAAGAAGCTTATGAATAAGCACAACATTTTAATTCAGTGCTGTGCGGTCAGGCCACTTGCTGCAGTTTTTGGCTTAAGCTGCAGTCAACATTATGGATACCAGTGTTTGACATAATTTCCCCATTGACAATGTCAGGCAGTGTCTGTGTGCATCTGCTTTCAGCTGTGGCAAGGCAGACAAGGGCATAAAAAAAGAAATTGATGGACCCTGTATATGCTGAGAAAACAGCAAACAAGCTCTTGGTGATCATGGGGCTTAGCCAAACTCCAAGAAGATGGTAGCACTAGAGTGCAGATGCAATCACAGAGGACAAGAGGCACTCAAGATCTTGTGCTTTGCTCAAATGAGAGTACTCAAGAGTACAAGACTGACAGCTCCAGCTTATTCCAGGCATAATACAGTCAGGTGCCTTGTTAGCTTCCCCTTGCAACTGCGGTAGCTCGCTTTAATCTGCCCTGGTAACTATGAACAGTTTTCCTCCTGAACTGAGTTTGCCAGTTATGACAATTACTGGGACAAATTAGTTAGGACAAATTAGAAAGGGACAAATGGGTCTCATTTACTGCAGTAAGGCTGTTCAGCTCAACCTATTCATTGAGTCAGAGCTAGAGAAGTGAGCTGTAATTCTGGTTGGCATTGCTTCCTCTGTGCTATTTGTCTAAAGTATTCTCTCATGCTGAGAAAATCTGTGACATCATAAAATATAATAAGACATTTCTCTCTCTGGAAAATGAGTTAACAATTATTCAGAAAGAAACCCATGTTATTCTGAAGAGAGCTCTCCCCTCCTCAGAGTACTACTTCCCTCCCAAGACAGAGATTATAAAATTATAAAGGTTATGAAATTGGCCTAAAGCCTTCCTGTGGGAGGCCTGTGCCCAAGAACTATCCTATGGAGAATATGGGTTTCCTGTGGATGTGTGTTTTACTTACCATCTGGCTGAGAGTAAATTTTAAGTAGCTGTGTTTGGACTTTTTTTCTGAGGGTGTGTTCAGTTCATTTATAGCCTACTCTAGCCCAAGAGGTAGAGTAAACAAACAGAAAACAAACTTCCCACAACATCACCTGCCAGAAGTCCTAGATTGCATTATAATTATTTTTAAACAATGGACAGATGTCATTGCCACTGTTTCCCATTTAAAGAATGATACTTTAATAACTAGACCTGTTGGCAAAAGCTGGTATTTGGAAACAGTGTGAATTGCCAAAGTTATTTTAAAGCACAGCCTCACAAGATTCCCAAACCTTATCTGCTTGGGTGGGACGAGTAGGAGAGCTCAGTGACATGCTTCTTGATGGTGCTGCATCCCCCTCCCAGCCCACCCGAAAGCAATTGGCATGTCATGTTTCCTGCAGATGGACCACAAATGGCACATGTACAGCTGATGCGCTCTGGCACTTGGGGAATGATATTGGATTTGCCAGTTAGCTTGCCAGCCAGAAGCCAGATTTAATTTGGAAGAGAATGGTCCACAGTTGTTGCAGAAATAGCAAAGAGCAGATTTTTAATCATCCTCAGTTCCTCCCTGTTCAGTCTCATCCCCTAATTGGTAAATGAGAGGCCCAATCAGCTCAAATCAGGGGAAAAATGTGTCACAGGCAGCCAGTGAGACAGAAAACAGAGGTACCCACTCCTTGATATCATGATCTTGCAGCTGTTTACAAGTCAGATTTAGCTAATCAGAGGGTCCCAGGGAGCAATTAGTCTCTCTTTCTAGGTTCCATGTGTAAATTCTAGTCGAAAAGAGCTTTTTTTTCCTGCTTGCTGTCCTGATTATTTTTGCATGCTGTTAACTATTTGCCATTTTATCCACCAGAAGGGACATATAATGTCATTTTATGTTTGTTGATAAACATAGCTAGGCTGATCAGAAATTAAAACATTTTTAACTGTAGTAAAGTGCTTGGAGGAAGTAAATTTCACATTATTTTCTTTATTAATCATGGTGGTTTTACCTTCCTGTATTTCTTCTTTGGTAGTGTTCTTCAGTCTGAATTAATTCTTTAAGCCATGATCCTTCAAAATGTATAAAGACTACCTCAGCCTCTAGACTTTCAGTTGCTTGAGCAGGGCTTGTTCTCAGCTGACAGCGGCTTGGCAATTGGCCTTTCAAGATACCTGAATCTAGGAAACTTGAAATTACATCTCACACTTAAGGAGTATTTGGTTTGATTGTGTGTGATTGTTCTTCATAATGAGATAATCTACTTTAGATAGTGCCTTTCCATTCCTGGGACAGGACACCCTTTGCTGGGAGGGGTGGGATGGCAGGCTATTGCCCTGAATAGGTAACAGAATTTTCACGTTCTTGATCATGGGTGTTTAGATCTGTTTCTTGTAGACTGATCTGCTGAAGCTCTTGCTTTCCATCTCATGATTGAACCTGAAACGTGTTGCACACTTTGAACCATGGTGCCCCGCTGCCTGCACATTATTTAAATTAACTGATTCCTACAAGCTTTAGTCTGTAACGCATTGCCTTCTGCATCTCTGCTACACAGGCTGCTATCCCATGGGCCTGAATTGTCTCCTTGGTGATTTGTTACTGCAGAATTATCCATGGGACTGGGTAGCTGGAAAATGTTAGGCCTGTAATCTCAGCTGCTCTAAGGACTTTTTTATACATAGTTATTGTTGTCTTATTATTCTGTTATCTGCCAGCTATGCTTATAAATGTGCATTTTACAAGCTACTGTGTGGTTTCTCATGTTTCTTTATGCGGCTTTTTAAGTGGATTCTCATGGGCTTTATTCTGTCAGGCTCTCTGAAGCTTTAGAATTGAATTTGGAGAAGTACAATGATGCCCTGAAGGCCTTTGAGCATGTCAAATACAGTCCTGGGAGGTCACTGACCTGGGCCTGCAGTGCTGTCCACTGCCATGTGCTTTCTCTTAAAAAATGCCAGATTTACAAAAGCCTTCAGTAAATATGTCTTAGTTGAAAGCCAATTCAGCCATAGATAAAATCTCATTGCCCTCCTGCCAGGTCAGGTTTTAATCTTGAACACACCTGACCTAAAATCTGCAAAAGCCCACGTGGGTCCTGTTGAACTCAATGGCAAGAGCTATCGCTGGCTGTACCCCAGAAGAATTCAGCTCAGCCCACTGCAAGACATGCTTGGTACACCTTTCGGCCACCCCTGGGATGCTGTCTGGGAACAGGATTAGGGTTATACCAGCTGTCCTTGCTGTACAGTTACTAATCCAAAGCAGGATGATACCTTGGTGACAGCTCAGGAAGCTACCTGGAGCAAATTATGATGTAAGTGACTTGAATTGCACTTTGGAGATGCAGTAACCATGGAAACGTAAAGGAAAACTCTTTCTCAACTTTCAATGCCAGCCAGACTGTTTAAAAACTCTTCATTAATACCTTGATATGTTAGACTGAGTAGTGTATACAAGCTCTTTTGGGGGTAAACAAAAGCACAGAGTATTAATAAAAAGTAAGGGAGTGTTTTTTGTCAGCAGAGCTGGGTGCACTGGCTCTGATGAAGCAGTACCAATGGACTCAGGCTGCTGCTCCAAGCCAGTGTTTCTTAGGCAGTAAACTGATAGTTTGGTTTTGGCTGGTCTCTGTACAGGCTTGTGCCTTGCTAAGTATTTCAGTTTAAAACTGGCACACTAACATGCAATCCAATTAGAGCAGCCTCAAGTACAGATATGGTTACACTGGTATAAAAGTATTTGGTCTCTTTAAAGCTACAGTGGTGTATTGGTAGCCACATTAGGAAGTCAAACTGTTCATTTCTGGAGTGGTATAGCTGTACAAAAGTGTGCTGCAATTTGGAGCACATTTGAGTTCCATGAAAACATCTCATTACTCTATAGCTGCCAGAAAAGGAGCTAATAACAAAAACATTAAGAGTTTTTAGGAAAGGAATAGATGGAAAATAAAATTATGTCATTAAAAATTGTAGCAACTGTGTTCAAGACACAGAAGTGTTAGTAGGTCTGTGGAAACTCCTTTCCAAAGACTGTTGTATTTGCAAAAACAGTATGCGGGGGACAGAGCCTATACAGCATTGGAGTGTTACTAGAGGACAAATAATGTTAGATTCAAGAAATTCCTGAAGCTGAAAGCATCAGAGGCTGTGAGAGTACTTGGGAAGTGCCATATACATTTGCACAGTTCTTACTCATCTTTAGGTGTCAACTTATGGCCCTTGTTGAAGAGAGGGTACTTGGCTAGGTGAACCCAGGTACACCTGCTTTCATGTTCTTAGCTGGCTTAATCGGAGTATTAAAGCGTAAGCAAACATGCTGGATAGAAGTGGTTGTTAATGCTCACAGATATGTGCTGTAGGCACTTCTCTGACAAGTGTAGTTCGGTTTTAATTGCTTATAATAATGCTCATTGTGGAAAGTGGTGTCAAATCTTTACCGAGAATCATAGACTAACTTCTGTTTCTGCAAATAATAGGGTATTTGCAAAGTGCAGGACTGTGTGGTAGTGTTTTTTTCATAGAATTGTTTCTCTTTTCAGAAGTATATGTAGAAGATAAATGACTCTGCAGACTATGAATGTATTATAGTATTAATTATTTTCTGTAAACTGCTGCTAATTTTTTTCCACTTAATTCTTTCCCAAATATCTGGCACTAGTCCTTGCTATATCATAATTATTTCTTATACAATTAATTCTGTTTACACAATTTGCATATAGTAATTGTCAGTTAAAGGTATTGATGTAAAGGTGGTTAGAATATTTCCATATTTTATCTGATTCAGGGTTTCTTGTACCATGTTACACTGTCCCTGTTAGTGCCTCTGTTAAAGGGTGACCGGAGTCTGGAGGAGTGCTCAGAGCCCCATGTGCCTGCTGGCACTGCTGCAGCCCAGGCAGCCGGCACAGGGACGGGGATGGCCCCTCTGGGGTCCCCCCCTGAGTCACAGTGCAGGACAGAAGGTGTAGCTTAGGCTTGATGGGGCTGTGGTTCTTCTGGACTTGTCTGTGGGCTCAGGTCAGGGCTTGACTTCTACCAGGAAAAGCTCCTGTATGAAACCAGCGCTTAGTTCCAGCTGCTTGGGCCTGCAGCACTAAGAGGAAAGAAAGACCGAGGTGTGCCTGGTGTGTGAGGTGGCCCACATATGCTAGTCACAGTCCAGCCAGCACAGGTGACAGCAGCACAGTTGTCCCAGCTTCTGTGCTAGTGATGAGGAGGCAAACTCTGCAGATGCCCTGTGCAACCCTGTGTTGGTCACTACAGTGTGCCGACGCCATGCCTCCTCAGCTTGGCCTCTTGCTGCATGGAGATCTACCACCATGTGCTTCAGCCACACGGTTTCCTTGGGGTGTGGAGCTTTCCATGAGCACCAGCCAGTGCTAATTAAACAGGATGCTTACTTCTGTAATGAATTTATTGTTAAAGGTGAATTATCCCAAGTCTGGTACAACCTCTAATGTGTTTGATATTTTAGAGTCAGTTAAAATAAACAAACACTGAAGCTAATGTTCCCAGCAATCTGGAGGGAATTAACAGCACGCTGCAAAGGGTGTTTAAATTACTTTTAAAATTCTAATTAGCCCATGAACAGCAGTGAGTGTGGGACAAATTGCCTGGCTTCAAAACAAGACAATCAAAAAATGACCTCAAAGGAAAGCAAAGGCCTGAAGATGGCTGCCATGAAATAAATTAAAATAACCCCGTACGTTTGTTTAAGTAATGGACTATTTTGAGGCTTATGTCCCACATTTACAATGCTCTGGGAGATCAAGAGGCAGAGGAGAAGCTTCAGTGGGATAGAAAAAGAGTTTTTTGACTACTAAAAATGATAATAAAATCCCAGATGCTCAGTTGCAATGAAATTAGCTGGAAACTAGTTTGGGGTGGTTGCAGTTGAAATAATAAAAACAATTGTTCTGCCTTAGACTCCACCTTTCCCACAATTATTTCACTTCCCCTATTCATATATAAACCAACAGAAATTTGAATAGAAGCATTTGTGGCTTTTTATAAACTGTCCCCCCGTGTCCCCCCCCCGCCCCCCCCCCAAAAAAAATAAAAAATTTGAACTCCAAAGGCTTTTCATACTCTTGATATTTTTCTTTATTGCAGCTGTACTGCATGTGGATAATGCTCTACCCTGCAGCATGATCCCTCATCCTGGAATTGTGCCTGGTGCCGAGATCTGAGATCTTGTTAGGAAAGTTTCAATGGACAGATTTTTTCCATCAATATTTATTGCTGTTGCCCTTTCAGAGACCGTCTGCCTCTATTACAGAAAATTGAACTGATGTAGTATCAGGCTTGTGCCATAAACTTGAATAGAAACCTTGTTTTTCTCAGTGTTTGCAATGGCATGTGGTTTTCCCTGGTCAGTTTTACTTATTTCAGGTTTGTTCTGTTGTGTAACTGTGTCCCTCCTGTGATGGACAAGGGGAAAGCAGCAAGTTTGCCTTGGGATTCCTGGGGTTTTCTGTGTGTTTGTTTCCCTGTACTAACCTGAGTCCTTCTCCTGAATCAGGAGAACTAAGTACTACATTCTTCATGTCTCCTAATATGAAGATTTTAAAGTTGCCTTTCAATCATGAGGAAGCATCAGGAGATACTCAAGATAAGAGCTGTTACTTTTTTTATGCAGGTAACTTCTGTTTAGTTAGTAGAAGCCCTCGATTTATTACATCTGACTCATGGCACCACTCTACCACTAGTTGGTGCAACTTACCTTGTCGTGGTGTGGTGGCTTGCATGCCTTGTCGGGCCAGACTAAAATGTTGCACCCTGGCCCTCCAGGTTGGGGGTTTTGTTTTGGGCTAACAACCCAATCATGTAAAAAACAAAATCTGTTACAGAAATTGCAACAACACTATCCCACCTGGTTTGGTGGCATAGTGTTGTTGCAGCCCTATGCTCCTCGAGGAGTAACAAGGACCAAACAACATGGCACCACTGTTTGTGAGTTTGGTTCAGAGATTTTGATCCTTCAAGTGGAAAAAGAAGGAAAATGTGGGCATGGCTCTGATTCCTGCCTCTTTCTTACACAATAGTCACTGTCAGTCAGAGGACTTCCATCTGTCACTTAGCTCTGCATAGGGCCATACTTGGTAGGTAGTGTGGTACGAGAGGGAATATCACTAATATATTTGTTCCTCAAGTGTGTGAACATTTTATTCCACTCTGGAGTCTTTCTCTGGTAATGCAGCTATTTTTTTCTGCAGACTGTTCAAATCCTGAAACAGGAAAATGACACAAGATCTCTCTGGATCTTGTGAGAACATATACTGCATAGACAATACCTTTGTGATAAAACACTGAATTAAATCTAAGTTAGTGAAGGATTCAGTCTCTTTCCAAAATTGTCTTCACTTCAGCCTATCAGATTCAAGTACCCCGGATCTCAGACTTGGAAACACTTGGATCCCTCTAAGATTTTCAGATGTGAATCTTTAGATCCCGACTACTGGAAGCTCTTCACAGGATCTGAGGCCAGACTGGAAATTGCTTTTCCTATCTCAGATCACCATAGAGTTTCCTTTTACATGACTCTGCTGAATGTCTGCACGTTCATTAAGTCTCCCCATAGTTCTTCCAAAACCACATATTTGTGGGTTTTTTCAGGTGTTTCAAAGCTCTTTCTAAAGAAGTGGGCTATTAGCTTTCCCATTGCCCGAGGCAGTATTTCTGCTCGAAGAGATGAGATTGAGATGTTCAGCCTGTTGAGTGATTGGACTGTCTATATGTTTCTAGTGTCCTGTAATAGTCATTAATGTAAATTAGCTATGTATTTCATTAACTAAGCCAAAACTTGCACTCTGGCTGAATGCTGAAAAATAAAAAATCTGTCTGAATTAGATCAAAGAAATTAAAATAAGAACCATTCAATAGTAGCAGTTAATGAACTGTAACTGGAAAAAAAAGTTTCCTTTCAGTAGCAAAACAGTAAGAGAGAATCAGTTTGTTTTGTAAATGCTCTGAACACACCATTTGCATTACCCTCCACCATTAAATTGTCTAAACATCCCTAAGGGGTTCCCTGCACATTTGCCAGGCTGCATAGCCAGAGCACATTCCACCACTGTCCTTGACTGACTTTGATTTCCAGGTCCTTGAAATGCTACAAGGAGAGCCACAAGGGGGAAGACCTCATGTCTGGCTGTAAATATACCTCTGCTCTATTTTACTTAGGTGAATCTCTGCAGTTTTATTGCATTCTCACTACCAGACTCAGCCATTCCCTTGGTGGCTGCATGTCACAAAGATTTTGATCTACAGGTTCTTCCTTCTGAGTCCTTTGGCTTGATTCAGCCATTGCAGAAGCAGCTCAGGCTCTAACTGGGATCGAGCAATGCACTTTCTGGGGCAAAATTGCTGAGGTTAAAACATTCACTGTCCTTCAGGCTTCTTTCAGAGTTTACAGATTGGTGGTGGGTTGACCTTGGCTGCACACCAGGTGTCCACCAAGCTGCTCTATCACTCCTCTCCTCAGCAGGATGGGAGGGGAGAAAAATAAGGGGGGGGAAAAAAACCTCATAGGCCAAGATAAAGGCAGTTCAATAAAGGAAAAGGCTGTGCATGGAAGTAAAGGAAAACCAAAAAATTTATTCTCTACTTCCCATCAGCAGGCGATGTCTGGCTACTTCCTGGGAAGCAGGGTTTCAGTATGCATAGTGGTTGTTCTGTAAGACAAAAGTTGTAAATAATGAATGCCCCCCACCCTCTTTCCTCCTTTCTCTTAACTTGTTATTGCTGAGCAGATGTTATATGTTATGGCATATCCCTTTGGTCAGTTTGGGTCAGCTGTTCTGGCTGTGTTCTCTCCCAAGATCTTGCCCATCCTGGCTTACCAATGGTGGTGGGGGAAATGTTGGAGAGAGCCTTGCTGTAGTGCCAGCGCTGCTTAGTAATAGCCAAAACACTGGTGTGTTATCAGCATCTTGCTGCTACCAATACACAGCACTGCACTGTGAGCACTGCTTTGGGGAAAATTAACTCCATCTCAGCCAGACTCGATACAAGATCCCACATTCAGTCTGCAGTACTATCTGTCAGGCTTGTCCAAAATTTATTCGAAGTATAACTTTTTATGCTGAGTACCTTATGTACCTCAAACCATGAATCTCTAAGGCCCTAATTCCATTATAGAAGGTAGAGATAGATGTCTTGTTATCCCTCCATCACAGATAAAGGAGGTGGGAAATTATTTGTTCAAAATTACTTAGGATACCTGAAGTCTAGCCAGGAACTACACCCAGCTGAACTGGGTCCTAATTCAGTGCCTCAGAAGAGGATCTCCAGCCTCCTCCTCCTCGGAGTCCAGATTGAATCCAGGCCATATGCTTAACCTGTCACTTGAGAGAATGCTCAAACTGCTTATCCTTACAAATCACCATACATTTTTTTCACACATAGAACAAAGTGTTCTTAAATTTCCAGTTTCATATGCTATTATTCCTAAAGAACAAAATCCCTTCTGAAAAATTTTCCCTACCATTTATTATCCTGAAAAAGTGGAGGGTTTTTCTGGTAGTTGCAAGAATACATTAATCTGGAAGTACTGTCTGGGAAGTAATTTTTTTGAAGTGTTTCTACTTCCTGAAAATACCAATATGAAACTATTACCAAAAATTTAAATTGCATAACTCAAAAACAGTAGCTGAAAAAGATTTGTTGTTTTTAAAGGTTTGAGATGGCTATTAATGCAAACCAAAACTGGACAGGGTGTGTGCAAGAAAGGCTAAATAGATATGTGTATGTATATAAAAAAACAACCCCAAACCAACAACAAAAAACCCCAACAGTTTTTCTGTGCTTTGAGGTAAGATTTAAATGACAATATACAGCCTGGGAAAACGAATTTCTTTCCAGCTCTGGTAATAGTATTTCTATAATACTTCTAATCTTCAAAATAGGCCTTCTAACTCAGCTAGGGCCGAGTCTCCCATTCTGAATTAAATACACAATGCTGGTACGGAAAGAGATGTGAAGGCACTTACCAAGACCATAATGAGCCATTGGAGGTAGAGGTGCTGCAGTTCAGGTCCTTTCCTTTTACCTGCTGTGTGCTCTGGCACAGGCTTCCTCTGTCTCCCCCTGGCAAGAGGTATTTTAGAGGATATCATTTGGCAAGTGGTATTGATTTCTAGTATAGAAGAATGCCAGAACAGAAAGTAGTTTCTTCAGTTGACTGTCTAGCCTGGGTTCACTCAGTCTGGCATAATTCATCTTAATTTCTTCAAAAGACTACAGAAGGGAAATAGGGAAAAAACAGACAAACAAAAAGGGAAGTTATCTTTATGGAGCTGACTTTACTAACTTTACCAAGGCTGTTATTCCTCAGGTTCCTGTACAATGAGTTTCTCTCCCAACTGTTATATAAATAAATCTATATTAGCATTCCTGTGATATCAAAATCACTAGGTTTTTCTCTGCTTACAATAAATACAACTAGAAATATTCTAAATGTGTCCATAACATAATAGCTTGCCAAACCTTCACTGAACAATGTCAGAATCCTGGATCATATCACAGTCTTTCCTTTCTGTTCCCCCAAGCATTGATTCCATCCTATTTCCTGACTTAGATTTTCATCACCTTCTTGTGGTATCTTTCCTCTCAACATCAATGGTAAAACAATTGATACTGGATTTCTCATACAAGAACAGACTCCCACAATCTTGGGGAGTTCAGAGCTGTGTGGAGATTGAGTCTGAAAGCCTTTGAATTTGGATTTCACAAGAGGCTGTTGGGTTTTATTTACATTTTGTATTTCCTGGCAGAGATGTCAGTTGGTGTTCTCTGAATTTATCTTCAGAAACAAAACAGGAATGTAAGACATGAACTAAAAGGTACGGTGAATTGGCAGTTGCTGCCAGAAGGCAGCCTTGTGCTGCTCTCTGTGCCTGTAATGCCAAGCTTTTCCAACTCTGTGCTATACCTGAAAACTGGGCTATGCTTGTCAATGGGGTTTCTTTAAAAATCTTTAAAATTGCCCCTCATGTGCCATTCCTAGGGCTCTACCTGCAAGGATAAGTATAGGCCTTGAAGATGGATGGTCCTTCAACATGACACAATATCTTTTTAATTTGATATTAAACACAGTGAAAGCTGTTAAAGTGTAGGCTGGTGAAGATCTGTATAAGCTGTTCTTCCCGAAAGGTTGCTCAGTCATGCCAATCTGCTGTCCTAGACCCATGCACCATCTTGCAGTAGAAAGTATGGAGATGCACTTCAATCCTGTCTTATCCTTTTAATATCAATATCCAGAAGCATTTTTTCATCTGTAGATCTTTCCCTTCCCCCTACAGAAGAGAATAGAAGTGGAGGGAGAACCAAAAGCAAACGCAAAGCTTAGCAATTTGACTTTGCATCATTACAGCAATCTCTCTGGGAGCCATTTGATAAAAAATTTAACAGCCTCATGTTCCTCTATTTCCAACACAGGTGCTGGAAAGACATTGTTAAATAATGGGCCTGCATTTCACATGGTTTCTTCTGCAGTCTTTAATCAATAAAATGTTCTTTAGATCAATACAGATGTTATTTCGCTGCTTGGAACCATTTATAAGTATACGATGGAGGTAGTTACAGCATAGTCAGTGCATAGTAAGGATAGCTCTTGGGCACAACACAGTTATAGCTGCGCTCATACACAGCAGGTATCAATATAAAATTGGATACACCAGCATAAAATCACAACATCCTCTCTACACAGCAGCTCCAGATAAGCTGCACAGGGGGAATGAGGGCTGAGTGTGTTTAACACTGTGTTTTGTTCCCTATCAACAATGTCAGCAAAAGAGTTTTGTAGATTTATGTTGATTATTGTATCAGTAAACTGACATAGTCCCTTGCTGAAAGGATGTTTGTAAAACGTGTCTGGTGCCTTGGTAATGGAAAATATAGAGGATAATTCTAATTCTGCCAACTTATTTGAAGTAGATGAGTTTTATGCTACATGCCATGGGTGGAAAGTTTGGACACTGCTGATGATCTAGTCAGAGAGGCTTTTGTCACAATAATGTTAGTGCAAATAATGTTTAAACTGCTGCTGAGTTAAGGCTGGAAAATATCTGAACCCTGTTCATGAGAATATTTTAATGCTGGGATATAGCTTGTGCCTTCAAAATATTACACAAACCCTGCATAGTTAAGTGTCTGGATTGGCAAAGTAGATATTTTATGAACCAAGCTTCAGGGAAATGAAACCCCAAGGTCATGGAGAGGTTTAGAGGGTTTCCTTTCCTCCTGTGTCAGGTACAGGACTTTGACAGTCTGTTGGCAGAAAACCTGAATTTGAGATCTGTTTTGGTATTGAGCAAGCCTGTGTCTATTTTTGATCTCTGCGTTGTAAGCCATGCTATAAAATCCTTGCATGCATCAACAGCAAGAAAGGGGACTAGCCTGTCATAACATCTTAAAAGTTCTCAAATTTGGTGGCTGCACAGGAGTGTGATGAGTGAACCCAGTGGGGAGGGATGGGGAGCATCATCTCACAGGGATAAGGGCCAGGTTGGGGAGTGCAGCAGGAAAGAGATATCTGGGGTTGGGTTAGGGCTGGCCTGGAAAGTGCACATTGTTACTGAGGTTTTATTACAACAGTAATTAGATATACCAGAGTTATGCAGGAACAGTGACTGTCTTCCAAGTACTTAATTTTGCTGTAAATTTTAATTTTCGTATTCATAGAAACCGAGAATGGTTTGGGTTGGAAGGGAACTCAAAGCCTATCTAGTTCCAACCCCCTGCCATGGGCAGGGACACCCTCCACTAGCCCAGGTTGCCCAAAGCCCCATCCAACCTGGCCTTGAACACTCTCAGGTATGAGGGATCCACAGCTTCTCTGGGCAACCTGTGCCAGGGCCTCACTACCCTCACAGGGAAGAATTTCTTCCTCGGATCTCCATCTCCCCTCCTTCAGCTTCAGGCCATTCACCTTGTCCTGTCACTCCCTGCCCTTGTCACCAGTCCCTCTCCAGGTTTCCTGTAGCCCCTTCAGCGACTGGAAGGTGCTCTAAGGTCTCCCTGGAGCCTTCTCTTCTCCAGGCTGAACAAGCCCAACTCTCTCAGCCTGTCCTCATAGGAGAGGTGCTCCAGCCCTCTGAGCATCTTCATGGCTTCCTCTGGACTTGTTCCAACAGCTCCCTGTCTTTCTTGTCCTGGGGACCCCTGAGCTGGATGCAGTACTGCAGGGGGGTCTCAGCAGAGTGGAGCAGAGGGGCAGAATCCCCTCCCTCGACCTGCTGGTCACGCTGCTTTGGATGCAGCCCAGGACATGGTTGGCTTTCTGGGCTGCCAGTGCACATTGCTGGCTCATGTTGAGCTTCTCACCCACCAACAGCCCCAGGTCCTTCTCCTCAGGGCTGCTCTCAATCCATTCCCCACCCAGCCTGTAGTTTTACTGGGATTGCCTTGACCCATGTGCAGGACCTTGCACTTGGCCTTGTTGAACTCCATGCAGTTTGTACGGGCCCACCTCTCCAGTCTGTCCTTGTTCCTCTGGATGGCATCCCTTCCCTCTAGCGTGTCGACCCACCACACAGCTTGGTGACGTCAGCAAACTTGCTGAGGGTGCAATTGATCCCACTGTCCATATTGCCAACAACAGATGTTAGAGTGCTGGTCCCAATACCAACCTCTGAGGAATGCTACTCGTCACTGCTCTCCACATATTAATTGCCATTAGTTAAACTCATGTAATGAGTGGCACATAAAAATTACAATAGGGATGAGTATGGATTCTCATTCCAACTAGTAAAAGGAGCCAGCTTGTTAGAGGAGGTCTGTAAGGGCTATCTGCAAACTCACAGGTAAAGCCTGAATTCAGCCTCAGTTTCAGTCTCTTCTTGTTGTGTTTTGAAACCACTTAATCCCTCAGAGAAGTAATTGTTCATTTTGGTGAAAACTCCATGCATTCAGACTCAAATCTCCTGTTTTCAAACCCAATTAGGAGATGGTAATTACCTGCGGGACGTGGGGAATTTGTTTGTCTGCAGAGGCAATGCAGACGTTCTGCTTGTATCTCCCCTTCCAGTTCTCAATAAAACACTGGAGCAAACCAATGTTTTCCTATTGGTGTTTTCAGGCAGTATTATGCCAAATGAAGGCAATATTATGAGATTGCATGTGTTTGGGAATAATCATGCAAGCTATTAGTAATTATGCCTCACTGTTCTTCAGCACTGCTTACCCCCAGCTTTTGTGTGTTTGACACACAAGTAGCTACTTGATGATTCTCACGACTACTCTGTGGATGGTGAAACTGAGGTCATCCAGTCAGTCAGTGACAGAGTCAGAAGATGAATGCAAATCTCTTGAGTCCCAGTACAGTGATGTTGTACTTCTAGGAACTCAGCCTTTCTGCAAAACATGTCTATAACATATTCTCTATCCTCATATAAAACAACCACTCCAACTCAAGGACAAGCTGAGCGGAGGCAGCATATTGCTAAATAGCTGTTCAGTAAATGAAACCTGCAGAAAATGGAGATCAGCGATTTCTTTTGAAAAGTGCACAGAAGAGTGGATTGGGAGCCTTTCGTAACATAGACAGCACTTAGTTGCCAGCCACTCTAGTAGGTGAGAAGAGATATTCTCAACTCTTAATATAATTTCCAATAGGGCAGAAAAGACAGTTGGCAGCTCTTTTATCTCTGGATGAGGATTTCCTCTTCATCTTCCCCTTTGTAATGGTCCTAAGCCCTGGCGAGGCTGAGAGTGTTGAGGAAGAGAATTGCTTCAAATATGCAGGTATCCTAAAAAAAGAGAATGCTAGCCATCTAGCTGCCTAGCCATCTTAAAATAATCTCTTCCACAGTGTTCTGATAAACCAGAGATTGTCAGAAACTCTGGTGGTCTTTGTCCTACAAAGCAAATTAAGCATGGTAAATTTGAGCTGCTGTGAACAGTCAAGAAGTTTATAAAACTTTTTACTGATAAACACCATTTGGATTAATTAGGTTTGTTTTCTTCCTGTGCTTGGACTTGTGATGAGCCTGGGACAAAGGTAATCATTACTGGGTCCTGCATGAATGTGAACTGAGCTAGAAAGTCACACCACTAGTCTCTGAAACAGGCCTAAATGTTTGAATGCCAGTTCACTGTTTTGTGGCTTAAATGAAAGAATATAAACAAAAACAAACAGCAAAGGATTTTGTTCAGCTGGGAGACTTCCTGTTGCCTCTGCTTTCAAATCAGAACAGCTGTTCTTGCCTAGCTCCTGCTGTTAGTCCTGGTAAGAGTCAGATTCTGACCATGGGGATGAAACAGAATATTTCAGTATTTGGCATGTTGGCTGAGCAGAGATTCATGATGTAGGAAACTACCATTGCATCTATTTTATCAGAACCTGTCTTGCCTGTTTTTGCAAGCCAATATGCACCACACATGCTTTTTGAACTGCTCAGAGCTGATATCAACAGAAACTGGAATTGCAGGAGTACCACGCTGGTACTTGGGATGACTGTGACTCCTGTCCCTCCCTTCACACTTTTCCCAGCCTCAGCTGTGTAGTTCAGAAGTGTGCTGAGGGACAAAGTCATTCTTTGCTATTCATCTTCTCCCTTGTGTAAATCACATCTGAGAGGAAGAAGAGTCAAATGGCATCTGCACAGTTCAGGGCAGTGACCTACTGATGCAGAAGAGAGCTTCTTACTCCATCTCCTCTTTGTGTCTGTAGGTCAGTCATAACCTGATCTACAGTATATTAAGATGTCATCATGGTACTGAAAGACTGATTCTGTTTTGACAAGTGGGATAAAGAAATGCAGTGAATAGCAGAGAACTCTAATCCCAGACCTGATCTCGTAATAGAGCAGCTGACAAATATACCCAGAGAAAAATCACAGGTTTTGCAGCAGAAAATAGAGTGGGAGGAAGTCTTGATATTTATGAGTGTCCCAGCTAGACATGAGACTGGACATCATCGTAGCAAATCCCTGAAGTGTTGGGCCCTATATGCCATGATGGTTGACTACAAGGAGAACAAACCTTGTGCTTGGTGTGCTGCTGCAAAACACATAACAAATCCACAGAGGAGATTCTCAAATTGCCTGAGGCACTTCTGGGGTGCAGTAAGTATGCCCTTGACCCTTGTTTTACAAGGAATGTATTGCGTTTGAAGGCAAGAAGTGCCAAGCAGAACAATACAGATACTTGCCAAAAAGCTTGAGGAAAGAGTGATGAAATTGGGTGTCTCGTCTTAGCCTGAAGTGAATTCCTTTAAGCCAAAGACTGGGTGTACATGGGTCCAGGAACTTCAGAGGAGCACTGAGCTGGGCTGGGCAACCCTCCTGGTATGGAGTATGATTAACTCCATCCCTGGGGGACTTTGGGGAAGTCTGAGTGTTCACAGGAATGGGGGGTGGGGCACCTCTCAGTTCTGGGAGTCTTCTCTACCCAGTAGTTATCAGCCTGTTCTTACAGTACTGCCAGGTTTAAGGCTAAATGGGTGCTGTAAATTGATGACAGTAATGAATCAGAGCTCATTTAAACCTGCAGAGGAGTTGGTCTCTTGCTCCCTTAAGACAGGATAGTCGTTCTGCAGGGGCGTGTGTGGAAGAAGGTCGTGTTCAACAGCCAGATATATGAGAGGATCCAAGTGCTTCAACATGAAGAGAGGTTTTGTTCTTTCGCATAAAAGATGCTGATAGTGATATTAGCGTTAGTGGAGAAAGGCCCAAATTCACAGGGGAGAAAAAAAAAAAAAAAAGGCAGTTAAAAAACCAGAATAAACTGCTGCTTTGCTTCTTGAAGTCCTCAAGTCAACACCACATGCTTTTGCATTAGTCAAGTGCAAGTTACTGATCCTAGCCCTTGCAGTAAATGGATTAAATGTTATGGTCTGTGCCACAAAGAAACTGAGACTAGAAAATCTCCTTTGGACTGAAATCTGCAGAATAAGAATTATGTAGCAACATTATTGATCCAATAATGGTAAACAAAGAATAATTTTAACATATTCTTGAATAGCTGCCAACTGAAAGATAGATTCATTATGACTTATTTGCTACTCAGATATTAGAAATAATAAATAACAAAAAGGGGTAATATATTAGCTGTCTTAATGTGGGGCATCTTGCAGGAACTATCACAGCAAATGCAGTGGGTAACAAAGGCATCATGACGTTTTTGGGATGGCCCTTTATGCTGAATCTCAGCTGGCTGCCGCTGTGGAAACACTTTTCAGAAGTAACCCAGTCTCAAACAGAAACAATGTCTTATTCATATGTTCAAAAGTAAAGACAAAAGGTTTTTGCTTTCACCATCAAATGCCTGCTGAACTGTTCAGTGCTCTGTTAGTCTGCTGCTACTTGTCTCTGGCTTTTCCCCCTCAGGGAAAATTTTGTGAAGGTTGGCTTGACTGGCAGCTAAAAAATGCCACCGTAGAGTGAGGAGCAAGGCGGACTGATGCAGACATTGTTTCAGCTGCACCTTACTTTATTAGAAAAGTCGAGTCCTGAATCTCGAAGGCACGCAAACAGAATAGGATTTCTGGTGTATTTAGAGCTGCTGTGCCCCTGGGGCTGTATCTGCTCCTTCATCCCAAAGGTGCACCTTTTGAATAGTGGGATTTATCCTGCACAGCTTTACACACATAAACCAAAACCATCTAGAGGATATGGAGATGTCTGAAATGACATATGTAGGTGTTTGCAGATGAGATGGATTGTCCTGTATGCTATCAACTGTACAGGGAGAGGAGGGTAGGCAGCTAATATCTAGCTGTGTACAGTGTAGGTTTCAAGATTTTATTTGGTCATCCTCACCCTTCATGTGGTTGGTGGTTAAGAAGCAATGTGAATTCGGCACTAAAGATTTTCTTGTTGTTTTCACTCATGCTTTCAGGCCACTAACAAAAATGCTGCCCCTGTGTTCATTGCAAACCATCAACTCACAGGTGAATTTCAGCCATACACTTGTCCAAGAAATTAACTTCTAAACAGTTGCAAATACGAAGCAACACTGTTTGTCTCTGGTAAGATTGGGAGGATTTTAAAGCACTTAAGACACTTAAAACGCCAGTTGGGAGTGTTAAAGTTATGTGTTGAAGCAGGGCAGATCTGAGATGGCACGAATCAGAGGCTGGGAGCATTTGCTGTAGTTGACAGTCCTAGATTCAGTCTAACATCTGTGATACGATGATTGAGAATCACATTCACTTTGTATGTATCAATTTTTTTATTTGTGAAATAGGAAGCAGCCTTTTCCTTTCAGTTAAGTGCTTTGACTTTTACAAGTGAGAAATGTTAAACAAACAGATTGAAACCACTACAGTCATGGGAATACTTCCTTTAACTTCAGGGAGATTTGGCTTATGGCCTATACCACATTGTATGGTACTGGCTCAATTAGAAAAAGAATAATGAATTAAAAGGTCACAGCTCTTTAAATTTAAACATAGGTAAAAGGGTAAAATGCATGTGTGGGGGTTCCTCTTTAACTGCCCTGAGCATTTACCATTAAGTACCAATGGGAACTCTTCACCCAACAAGTTCACTAATCTCCTTTTAATCTCATTGAGTCCTGAACGTTTTCTGGAAAACATTTTTCAGAACTAATCTGCCCAGGCAGGGCGGGGGAGATGTTAAAACACACAAAAATCTGCGCAACAGGAAATAATGTTAGAAAGCTGTGAAAATCATTTATCCTTTTGAAGCGTAATGGTTTTTAATTTTCTCATGCCCTGATCTCCCTGGCAACAATTTAAAAGTCTATAAGCATTCATGAATCAAAGCCGTTCACGTCTGCATTTTTAATTATGTGTCATTGGATTGAAACTTTCCCTTTGATCTTTGCATTTAAAGGGATTTACAATTTAATGATTACAACCCCCCTCCCTCCAAAGTCTATGCTTGTTATTGAGCAATGTCACAAAGGGGTCACTGTTGGACAGGGGGAAGACAGTTCTGTTCAGGATTATATAAGCATATCTGAAACCTGCCTTATGCTCTGACTCGTGGAGAAGATCCCATGTGATGATGGGGCTTCCCCATGGTGGTGACTCTAGTCCTTTTGCTCTAGGCAAGACATTTAAAAACAAAGTGCGATAAAATAGAGAACAAAAATAACCTGGTTGCCCATTAAGCAGTTCTGTGCTCTAGGCTGCTGCCTCTCTTGCCCCATGTAATGACTTCAGAACCACATAATGTGGGCACTATGACAAATGGAGGTAGAAACGCTCCTAGCCACTTGCTGTGAGGGTAGTCGGAAGTGGTTGATGGCTTTGAGGTGAATGGAGCAGTTTGTCCTTGCCAGCAGAAATCAGGCAAACAGAAGCGCTTGAACACTTTGATCCAAGCTGGAGAAAACACAGGCACTATTTCATTGTGCCTGTTTGGGAGAATGAGCTCCAAGGAGGCTGGTCTCAGCAGGTCAAAAAGAAAGCCTTGTGGTTAATGCACAGGTTGATGTGTCAGACTGCCTCAGAGTGAAGAGAAGGGTGGTGGTGAGGTGCAGGGGGTCTGGAGTGGGGTACAAGTGAGGATACGCAGGGAGGGTGGCAGCTGCAATGGCTTTTCCATGTAACATAGGGCTGCCGAGAAACAAGGAATGAAATCCATACGAAGTATGGAGATGCTGCAGCTATGAATGCCATAGACATGGTTAAAAGGAGTGGATGACCTTGGTGAAGTCGCTTGACTACTTTGTTTTCTCATGAGGCTCATAAATGCCCAACTACATCCTATGCACGTATGGCAAGATAACCCCCTCACCGCAAAAAGGACCGTCATGCTCACTGCTGGCATTGAAAGATGCCAATAGTTTCACATTAGATGTGTGTATGTGTGTGACTTGATGCAATGCATAGCACATACTAGGTACTCTCTAATGAATTGTTCTTTCAAAGCTTTTTGCTAGATATTTAATTTTCTTGCTGAATAACAGTTTAAAGGTCACACGGATTGGTGACACATGCAAAATGAATGAATGTTACTTCTGATGTGCCTGTGCAAAATTAAGGCCTTGTGTAGACTGCTTTATATGCACAATGTTATTGTATTTTCTTGTAAAAAATCAATAAAAAAGTATTAAACTAAAAACCCTGAGCAGAATATTTTATGTCTTATTAAGCTACTTACAGGTTCAGCTAGGATAGCAAGGGTCCTATTAATCAATGCTTAAGTTGACTCCATGGTGAGTTGATGAGTTGAAAAATTTGTTAAGATCTCTTTTTGCCTCTGTTTAGAGGGTCTTAATGTGGTCTACTTTGTAAAGTGAGCATACGTTTGTGCCATTAGCAATAAGTTAACATTGCATGATTTAACATTAGAAACATCATTTATTGAGTTCATATTAAAAAAAAAAGCTGGTGTTTTCACTGAAATGTGCTATATGATGATCCAATTTTACAATCATTTTCTCAGATGAAAAAATTCATGGTTACGCTATTGACAGCTGCCTTTAAATTGCTCCAGATGGGATTACACTAGAGGTAGACTACTCATCCATGTAAAGGCTACAGGAAAAGATCCTAACAATTTTAGTCATGTTACTCAGGAAACAATCATGCTTTTTAGAGCACAGGTACCATTTATAGTCTAGAGAAGTGCTGTAGATCAAGGATAAACATGAATCAGACTTTGGGAATCAGTGATAGCAAGCAAGTGAGAACCAGGGAGATAGAGAACTTGGAGAAAAGGAGAAAAATTGGGCCAGCAGCTTGCTTTTTTGTTGGTTTGTTTTTTGTTTTTTTTTTTTACTGAATGAGAATATTCATAAGGTATGAGCAAGTAGCAGGGCAGTGGTTGAGTTTTTGAAGCAGCAGCAATCTATAGGCTGTTTCTGTCCATAAGATAATTAGTGCCACAGTATAATTAGAGAGGAAAGAACAAAAGGAAGGTAAGTATTGCTGAGGGCTTTGGTTTAATTTACAAGGAAATCTAGGGAGGCAGCTAAATACAATATATTCCTTTTAAAACATTATAGGTTGGTATTAGATTTTTAGAGAGCACATCATCAGTTTGTAAGGGTAGAAACAACAGTTCTGAGAAATACATCCATACCTTTTAAAAATCTCTTCTTTAGACTGAATGTCCTCTTATTGAAATACAACTTATTTAAATACTCTGTGATACTCCTGTGGAACTATGACTCAATTCTGCATCCTGAATAGGGTGCTGAAAATTTTCATTAAGCAGTAGCTGGAGAACATTGGTCCATTGCAGTTCTGTCCCTCTTCCAAGCCCTGCACCCCTGCAGTAGCTGGTGCGTGGTCGTGATTCTGCAGCGCAGAAGTTTCCTTTTGTCACATCTGTATTTGCATTCTCAGGCACAGTTGCCAGCGGGTCCAGTATCTGCAAAGATCCAGGAAAGGTCGATCTTGTTTCAAGGCTGGGAAAGCTGCTTTGAACCTGATTTGCTCATTGCTTGCACTCATCTGCAGTCCGTCACTCCGATTGCCTTCCGTGGCATGTAGGAAATAAGTTGTTTGGAAAACCTCACTAAATCTGGTACTAAAAGCAGGACTGTCTTTGTTGGCAGTCAGTAGATGGATTAAGAAAGCAATGAACTTGGTGCCCTGATTGTCCTCTTGCCTGCAGAAGTGGTTCTTAGCATAGCTGGTACAATGTGCCATCAACAAGCTGTTGGCAGAATGCCAAATTGTTAGTAAATAGGTTTCTAACATTGTCTGCTGCGAGGTGCTTTGTCCTTTGATATATAAAGGTGGCATCTTCTCTTCCAGGTTGGAGATGTGAAACATACTGTGAGAAAGCTTAAACTAACATACTTCAGCCTTGGAGCATCCCATGTGTATGACTGTGCTGAACTTCCTCCTGGGAGGATTCCTCTAAAACACTCAGGAACTCCAGGTAAGCCACAATCAAGCAGTAGTCATTGGTGGCTCTGTAGTACTTTTCTTTCCTGCTTATGCCTTGAGAGCTTCCCTGTTTACTGCTGCCTTCTTGTCTCAATCTCTTGTTGTATTTTTTCCGTAAGGTTATGGACTATAGGGGACATTCAATATCTCATATTCTGCACAGCTCCTATCAGACAGATCCTCTGTTCTTGATAGGAATGTGAAGAATGATTAGAACTGGCTAAAAGCAAGTCAATTCCAATAAAAGATAACAAAGAAACAATGCACATGCTGAACATGAGTCATATAAATTATTCAACGAATTATTTTAAATAATTAGTACATTTGAGGAAAATATTAAATGAGTATACAGTTTTTGCAAAAAGAAAAAGCACTGATTGAAAAAAAAAAAAAAGTGTAGTTCAGGGCTGCACTTGTTTCTGTTATGGTTGTCATAGCTGGAATGGTGGCACATCAGAGCATCAGCCATAAATCATGGACAAGGATTCTGGGATCCTCTGTTACACAAGTGTAACAAAAAAAAGCCTCATGCTGCCCCAGAGCCAATGGGAACAGCAAACAGAAAGTGGGATTCAGATACAGGGAGAGATAGAGTCCTGAACACAACTATACACTACCACAAACATGTCACATGAGGGGAGAGTAAGTGTGGCTTTCAGCTGCTGTTATGGAGGAGCCATATTTTCTTTTTCTGCCTAGATTTGAAGAATTTGATCAATTATTCAGGCTCCTGACTGTCAGTGAGCTAGTCTGGAGGAATAGCTCGGGTTGCCAGACATATGGAAACCCCAGATAAGTCCCCTGCACAAATCAACTCTACAGAACATGTGCAGTGAATTCAGTGCTACCAAAGCCATGCTGAACTCACTGTGGCTATGCTGTATAATGCCTGTTTGGGAGGTCCTGATCACAGACGTGACATCTCCCTGCCCCCTTCTCTTTCCTTGTAAACCCATGACAAGAAGACAGACACTGGGCTCTGCTGCTGGTGGCTTTAGGCCTTGATCCCACAGTGGGCTTGGCACAGGGTTATAATACTGTGCTCACAGGCAGTTGTTTTATGATAGAAATTTCTGAACAAGTGCAGTAGCATCACTCAACACCTCTGTGGAGGGTGTTCAGATCTCATCTTGTCTAAGGTTTCCAGTAGTGGAAGTCAAACATCATGCTCCAGCCTTGGTGGGTGGTTGTTGTGATTTAGCCCCAGCACCAGCCGGGGCTAAGCACCTATCACACAGCCGCTTGGTCACTTCTTACCCCCTCGTGGGATGGGGAGGAGAACCGGAAGAAAAAGGTAAAACTCATGGGTTGGGATAAGGACGGTTTACTGGGACAGCAAAGGAAGAGGAAAATAAAACCAACAGTAGTAATAAAAGAATATACAAAGCAGGCAATACACAATGCAGTTTGCTCACTGCTGACCCCAAGCAGCACCCCTCCCTGGCCAGCTCCCTATATATACTGAGTATGAGGTCATATGGGATGGAATAGCCCTTTGGCTAGTTTGGGTCAGTTGTCCTGGCTGTGTCCCCTCCCAGCTTCTTGTGAAAATTAACTATCCCAGCCAAAAACCAGGACAGTGATGACTTAGACTGATGAAAGAAAATTAAAACTTCCAACTCCCTGCCCTAGAGTGAGAACATAATGATCCAGACCAATCCCATTTACCTCTTTGAAATTATCGTTATCTTTTTAAGGAAAGTCAATGATTTATGAGATGTTTAGTGGACAAAAACCTCTGCATACACTGGGCTGGCTAGGTTATAAATGATCTGTACACAACCTGGGATTTTTCTTGCAATTCATATGCTGTCTGTCTATGACCAGGGCTTCTTTCTCCGAGGTGCAGAACATACAAAAATAAAAATGATTTGCTGTGCTTGGATATAGCTTAGGCAATGGTAATTACTTCATGGAAAGGTAGTCCACTTAATCAATGGGCTGATGCACAGCTCATGTGAGGTTTCCTCCTTTGCTCCAGCATAGAGGAGAGAAAACAGAAACAGAGGAAACAAAACTGGCCACGAGGAGAAAACATTCAAACTCATTACTGAAACTCTCTGCACTACGAGTTATACAAATGCAGAGATACAGAAAATCAGAGGGGGAAAAACCCAACACAACAAAGAATATAAAAAGGACAGTCTCTGACCTGGAAATGCTTTAATAAGAACAGAAAACAAGGACCAGCAGGAAGATGGAGAGAAACAGGTAGTGCAAAGAAACAGTGCAACATTAAAATCAGTATCATAGGTTTACTTAGTTACAAGTAGGTTTGAGATACAAACCAATTCACTGTAGTACAAGCAAGAAAGCAGCACAGTTTGCAAAGCTAAAGCACTTCCCAGAAGTAGAAGGTGGATGGGATAGTGTTTAGTTTTAAGCATGACTTTGGTGGGTTTTCTTTTGTGCTCTCCTAGGCTGTATGTAATCAGGATTGCACTATGGCCTCCCTCTCTCTCTGGGTCTGGTGCTTGTCCTTTGCTTATTCTTCCAGACTGCATGTTCTTAAGCAAGCTCCTGCCTGCTGGTAGTGTCATCCCTGAATTTGTGTCTTTGACTGTGCCCATCAAGTTACCAGGTTCTTGGTGTTGTTCCTGATCTATTTATGTATTCTCTGTTAAGATTATAAACAATTTGTAGGAACAGGTGGAGTTAGGCATCATATTCCACATATGCAGGAATAAATGTAAGCCAAGCAGCGCATGCCATGCTTTTGGAAAAAAAGGGGAAGGGAGACTCAGAAAGCTGCTGGGTTTTGTTGGTTCTGAAAATCAGGCTGTTGGTTAGTAAATCTGCATATTCAAAATATGAAGCCCTTATGGGAATTGTGGCTGTGCAGGAGCTTGATCAACCCTCCAGCACAACAATTCTCAAAGCTTTTTGATGATGTGAGTGAAAGTGGTGTGTCCTCCTCATGCACATCTTACAAGTGGGTCAATCCAATATGTTTTTGCAAAATGCTACATGCTCTCTAAATAGAGGACACATTAGATTAGTCACTTAGAAGCTGTGGAAAATAAATGTATGCATTATATATCTTAACCTTATAAAGCTGAGGGACAACATTCTGCAAATGCTACATGTATTTGTTTTCTTTTGTGGTTACCCAACTGGAATTTAACAAAAATGTAGCTGGAAGCTGTGAAGACTCGCACAGCATCATGATAGTCATGTAGAAATATTGTCAGAGGATATGAAAGAAACTAGGAAGGTAGGGAGAAGCGTATTTTATTAGACTGATGTTGCTGGGAAAAACACACTTTTTTCAACCTCCAATATGGGTGTTTCTGGCAACAGTTTGGTTTGTTGACATACCAATTCAGTCTGAGTGGTGGACGAGTTTGTGCAGAGAATAGGAAAGCAATGTCCCCTCTCTTCCTCTCTCACTGTGGAATACCTGAGGTAGCCAAAATGAACTGCTGTGTGGGTCGGGACTTTGCTTTTCGGGGATCATCAGATTAAGGATGTTTGGGCATAGACTGTATCCTATCTGACAAATTTGTGTCTGCTCGGTATGCAGCCATGTTGCATAGTAAAGACCCTGATCTGCATCATTGTTGAATGAAAGGTCAAACTTAAGCTGACATGGCTTTTCTGGGAGTTTGCTTCTCTGTGCAAAAACCATGACAGCATTATGCCTCATCACAGGGGTACTCAAGCTACAGAAATGTGATTGTCTCCTTGTCTGGTCTTATAACTCCACGAACAAATGTGTGCGCAGTACACCAACTGTGAAAATGAGAGATCCCTCTGAGGCTTTCAGGGACATGGGTACAGCGTTCCAGCAATGAAGGACTGGCTCACAGCACCCACAGGGGAAATTGTGTGGAAATTTAGGAATTCTTCTGCCCTTTACTTTTCCCTTTTAACAAATTTCTTCCTTTGCAGCCTCAAAACATGTTGAAGGTATCTAACCATAGGTACTCTGACTCAAAATTATTAGCCTGCATGCCATAAACACTAAACAACAGCTATCTATAACACAGCATAACATAAATAAAACTGTATTTGTAAAAACAGTCAGGTTTTAGGTCATAAGACTGTATATTTTCTTTTTTGTAACTACCCCATTTTTGAGGTCTGCTTGCAGGGAGACAGGACTAGCACCTCATCAGTGATTCATTTCCTAATGAAATGGAAACTGGCATCAGGAAAGGAGGAAAAAACCCAAAAAACCTGGGGAAAAAAAAGGCAAGATAAATGGCTGGTTTTCTGAAAAGCACACAGTGAAACAATGGGACTAAATGAGATACATTCCTGACAAAGATCTCTTCTGTTCTCTAAAGGCTTTTATTGTACCGAGAGTTATGTTTTATCTTTAAAAAGTGGTGTTCTTTATTTTATGTGAGCTCTCTCCCCCTCACCCTTTTTCTGCTTGCTGAGATTTAAGTAAGCTCTTGTAGTGCTCTATCTCTGATCAGGCTTAAAGATTTGGAAAGCCCTGAGTTTGCAAGGATAAAAAAGGCCTTAGTATCTAGACACTGATAGATCTGATTCATCACCTCAGGAGGACATTACCACACAGCCTGTGCCACAGATTGTCTTGATAACAAGCTCTGGATTTTTCTTGGCATGCACCTTCATTTAAAGGTCAAAGCTCTTCCAAAGAAAGAGAAATTGCTGGGTTAGGGAAAAAAAAAAGTGGTCACATCATTTTGACAAAGCCATACTCTTCACTGAGGGCAGGGGATTTAGAGTGAGAACAGTGGGCCTGATTCTAGCTGAATATAAGGTGCTTTTGAGCTGCTCTGAGCTCTGCAGTGGAAGCGGAGCCAGAGCATGACTGCATGAGCCGGCAGTCCAGCCTGGGCTGGGTTAAGTGTCTGGCTGGAGCAGGTGGATTTGCCTCCTGCTCCTTCCCCACTTGGGAGCAAACAAATGGCAAAACAGGGACATGTTAGTCCCAGTCCCTGCAAGACCCTGACATTACACACAAGGAGAGAAAGACACCCCAGTTCAGTGGATCCCCAGCCCTGCTCTGGCTTTATCTAGCAAAAATGGACACCTCCAGCTTTGGACCAATGTGCCTTAGTCTTGTATTTCTTGTTTTCCTTTTCTTCCCTTTCCTTCATATCTGAGCAATAACCCACTACATAAGATGTGCTAAACTTCATCTGCTCTTAATCAGGATACCTCCCTGGGTAGCAATTAAGCAATGATGGCTGCCACTTAATGGGGATGGTAATTTTCACTTAATTGGGGTGTTTTCCAGTGCCTTAGACTTGTGTGGGGGTCTGTGCATTGTCTGTCTCTGGCTTTGTATGACTTTTTAGCACCAAGACACACAGTGCTTCCCCCTCACCTCATCCTGTCGGCTCACTTGATCTTTCAGTAACAGGCAAGGTCAATCAATATTGACTGGTCTACAAATTCCAGTGGTCAGCTAATAATGTAGCGACGCTTTGCTCTCTTTAGGAATTTCTCAGCCCCAGCACATGATCATCATCTTCTCCACTCCCCCACCCCCATTTTGGCATTAAATTCAGTAAGAACAGTAAAACAAAGCCCCTCTCATGAATACAAACCACTGATGGCACTGTGCAACAGAACTGAATTTTACCATCTAGCAGCACTAGTGAAGGCCAGCAAGAGGACCCAAGCCCCAGGAGAATGGGATTAGGAGTAGATCTAATTCTTTTCTCCAGGCTGCCCTGTAATCTGCTCTCTGACACTAGCCTAATCTTTTTATCACTCTGCACTGAAATTTCATGATCTGGAAAATTATTCCACTGTGGAGCGAGCTGTGTGTGAATAATGGATTTATTTTTGGTTGTGAGTGTGGATAAAAAGGAAGCCAGGTTCACCATTTGACAGAGAATCAAAAAGCTAAAAAGCAGTTTGCTGTGTCATAAAGCATTAAGAAAATTCTAAGCTCTGATTTAAAAATAAACAAAACTGAAGTAATACATGGTTTGGAGCTAAAAAAACAACAAACAAACAAACAAAATGCCCAAATTGTCACATGTTGATATTTTTAGAATTTTTAAATTTAGATTACTTGAAGTGACAATATTGAAAATGCACTGCTTGCCTCAGCATTGCCTACTAGCCTATCTGATTTAATTTTGAAGAGAAGAAAACTACCAGCAAATGGAAAACAATGATCTTTTCCCATGTGCTAACTAAATGAAAAGCCTAGAAGGTTCTCCCACAATGGACAAATGAGCAAGTGTATTTCTTTAATTGACATAATACCTGTAGGAGGAAATGGTTATATCTTCACAACATTTGACAACACACAACATAGATTTTTAAGGGCTGGAGAGCCTATTTGAGATAGTTGTCGTAAGTAGATTCCACCAAGGCTTCTATTTTCCATTCTAATCCTATCTGTAAAACATTGACTTTCCTAATCAATTGTGAAAGTAAATCCTCAGGATTTGCGAGATTATGTGTGAAATGCAATAGGGAGTACTTAAATATATCAGTAAATAAACAAACACATAAATCAAAAACTAGAGGGGGAGAAAGCAGCACTCAGTATCCTGGCTGCAATCCATGTTTATTATTTAACTTTAAAATGACAAATCAATGGCAAAATGGAATTAAGTAGCTGTGTAAGCACAGAAGTAATTTTATCAGTGTATGAGATGCTCATGTTTTACATTATACAGAACACGGTATGTTTACTGAGCAAATGCAGAAACATCAGTGAGAGCTGGAATTGGAGCCAAGGCTGAAGGGAACAGGGATGCCATCTGAGAGATGAGACCCTGGGGACAAGTATCTGATGGTAACACCATGGACAATAATGGGAAAGTGATACATTCAGGTTCTTCAAAGAAGATAATGAAACTTGCTTTATGATTTGAAGGTAGAGCTGAGCAAGAGGAGAAAAGACCTTGTCTAGAGGTCAATGCTGACAGGGTCTCAACTAGTAGGATCTTTAAGTACAACTGATCTGTTAGTGGATGCAGTTGTAACCCTAGGACTGACCTTGATTAACTAAAGTGTGTTGGAAGGCATTAATGTTTTCTCTTGTAGTACAAATTGAGTAAAAGTGAGCTTACTTGAGCAGAGAGCTGGAACACAAGCACCATGTAAATCTGTACAGATTTTGTGCTGTTCTCTTAGGAAGTACCCCCTTTCAGAATATCTTCTAGTAGATACGTGTTTCAGCCATCACAGGATGATATTTTGGGGGGAATTCCTAACCTTGTTGCGGTTTACTTGTATTTTACACTTAATTTAAAATCAATTTTTTTCAGAAAATCAGTGAAACTGAAATGTCATCTGTGTGCATATTCAGGGGAAGTGGTATTAGGACCAATACGAAGGAATTATTTAAACATGAAAATAAACTTGTTATGTGATAGAGAAACAGTTAATGAGGGTAAAAGATAACAGAGATGAATTAAATCACTAGTTGCTACTCGCGAAACAGCATTCTGTGACTTAAAGGCCAGCATACTTTACAGTGAATGGAGAATACATGAAAATCAAAGGAAACATTTACAAAATTTGCCAACTTCAAGTTGTACAGCTTATTGCAGTGATGTTTTCTGCAGAATAAGGTCTAATTCAACTTGAGTAATAGTAGGAAACATCTCACTATATGTGAACATTTGCTATGAAACAGTCCAAAGCAGTCAACAGATGCTATTCATAGTTTACAATTTGCCCAGTTTTCCCAGTTGGATTGTCTGAAGCCCAGCTCAGATTTGTTTAAACTGAGCCTCAGTTTGGGAAGGTCTGTGGGTTGTTAAGATACAACATACATTGAGAGTCTCACTGGATCTGCCTGCACGAGAAAACTGAATCAAGTTCCAGACACTGAAGTAGGCTGAAATGAAAACAGAAAAACACCCGGGGTGTTTTTACTGCTGCTGTCTGCCTCTGTGCCCGGCCAAGCCAGAATTGTCCCCTCCTGCATGTCAGAAGTCACAGTAAGGGGAAAAAAAAAAAAAAAAAAGGAAGCCATTGAAAATGAGGGCAAATGTGGAAATCCAGGTTTCATCCTGAACAGGGGAATTTCTGGGGTCTGTCTTGCAAGAAACAGTAAGTGTTCTGAATAACCCCTGAACATGTAGCTGCAGATCAGGCTGGCAAGAGGGCTGAGAGAGCATTGCCTTTTCCTCACCCGGTCTCCTAAGCACTGCTGACAGTCAGGTAAATGCTTTGGCTACCTGGTGTCTCTCCCCCACAATGTAAAAGCCAAACTCTACCTGTGACCCAAATTTTGCCTTCCCCAAATCTTGCAGCCATCTGTGCCTTCCCCAGATCTTGCAGTCATGCTTGAGCCAGCTCCTGCATGTGCTGCTGGGTGGGGAAGAGTGTAACTGAGGCAGGGAGATGGTGCAGTTCACAGCAGCAAAGGGCACAGAGGGCACAGTGGTTTTGCATGAAGTAGAAAGGAGAAGAGAACAGTGAATTATTTCCCTAAATCAATGAAGGGCTTTCAAAACTGCAAATTATCCCACATCATGGATTTTGTGACTGCTATAGAGCTTTAATGGTATCTTATTGGTATAAATGCTAGAGAATGGTTTTATACAAGGAAAAAAGCAAGTTTGAGAGGAATTGAGGATTGATTACTAAATTGAGGATTGATTACTAAATCAACATACAGGGGCTTTCAAATGCTAGGGGCCAACAAATCACAAGACAGTGACTGCTTACTCCTGTGCTGTTACACACTGTAGTAGTGTTTTGTACCTTAGTAGTACCAGGAGGCTTCAGCTAAGACAGAACCTCCTTGGGCTGTATTAAGTATGAATTTTGGGGTCTTTCTCTTTGCCTTCTAGGTTATCTTGTTTGATTGCCCTGAAGTTGCATTTTCATCTTTTCCTCCACTGTCATGAGGACTAGAAGTTTTATTTCTTTGCCCACAAGACCAAATAGCTGGAGCTGTAGAGGAAACATGAAGTATAAAAGATATTCAGAGGAGTCAAGAGAGCTGGCAAGGCTGACCTCCTTTCCTCTGTGTTTGCATTTCAGTTTTTATTTCAAATCTTATTTACTTCCTGTCTTCACCAGTCACTTCTGTTGCTGAAGCTCTTGGGGATGTAGTTCAGTAGCTTTTGACCTGGGTTCCAGGGAGCTGCATGTTATTGATAAGTAGTATTTGGATGTAGAAGTAATAGCGGTGGTGCTATACTTGTGACTATTTAAGGATATGAGAGGTGCAACGTTTGCAGAAAAATCTATTATCTTTTGTTAGCTGGGTTGATATGGTTGGAGGAGTAGTTTTGGGCATGCTAGCCTTTTGTAATATCACTTCCTTTAGCCTAATGGCTGGATAAGAAAGGTGGACTAGGGAGCCCTGTCCCTCATCCTAGCTTTATCCCTGCCTGGTGTGCGACTTGGGAAAAGTTCCTTCTCCCTCTTCCAGGTCTGTGTCCCGCTTGTAAAACACGTAATGCAGCTGAATGTGTGCAGGAGCGGTGGTTAATCTAAGGAATATCACCTTGATAGGTCCTTGGCACAAGACCTGAAATCTCTCTTCTGTATTTTACACAGTCCTGCTCAGCGGGACTAAGGCTCTGTGGTTTGGAGGATCAGTGGTGTCATCTGGGCTACGCTTTTCTAAGCCCATGTCTTGATTTGTTCCTGGTGGAACTGATGGCTAAGGGAGGAGCTAAAAGCCGAAAGGGTTTGCACCTTTGCTCTGGCCACCTTGTTTCAGTGCATGCAGTTGTTCGGTGTGCATGGTTATACATGTAGGTGAATCTACTGCCGCTCAGATCAGGGGTTGAGCTCATACCACATTGAAGTCCTTTGCACACAATGGCTGTACAGAACGTCTGGCTGCCCTGTTCATTAATCATCTCTGCTGAAAAGCCCTTTTAATTACATTATGTTCAGAATCTATAAAATATAATTAAAATATGTAAATCTATTATATTATTTAATGAGTACATTGGGACCTGAAAGTTTAAATTAGATGTAAAACTGATAAGGACCTATTGCTATTGATTACTTGTATTAATAAATCATTCCAGCCTTGGACAGAGATTTTTTTTTCCCTACCAGGTGGCAATATCTTTTAAAACTACTGTGGAGTAGTATTGAATACCTATGTAACTTTTCTGCAACTAATATCCATTCCTTAGCATGGTTTCTTCAAGTTCTGATCCTTTCTTTTGCTCTGTCTTTGAAGGCATGGCAGACTGCTAGCAGTACAAGTGAGGAAGCACAAATAAACCCCAACCCCTTCCCCCAACATTTTGGTTACAGATGTTACATCAGACACATATTTTAGGATTAGTATCACTTTCTGGGAGCATGGGATGCTAGTACAGTGGAGTTAGAGCACTAAAACCTGATGGCGTAGCAGATTTGGAAGTCACTCCGACTTTAAGTCTTTTATGCCGGGGAAGGAAAATTTAGAAATAAGGGTTGTGCTGGCCCTGCACTCAGAAAGAGTTCTTTACTGCTTGCATATAGCTTGCTGGGTGTTATTAAACATCTATTATTGTGTAGAGCCATGCAGGCTATAAAGTAGGAAGTAAAAGTTTTATTTAGGATATTCTCTTATTACTGACGGCTTTCCCCTCTACTTAAATACATGCTGCATCAAACGTACATTGTGTTTGTTTCACAGTGGAGGCTTTTCTATCAGAACTTGAAAAAATAAGGGTGTTTCTTTCCCTCAGAGGCTTTGTACTGGACCCTGATGACCAGCGACCATGCTGGGCAGGCTCTGTGGGGCGGGCAGCTGAGGATGAAGGTACTTGTACATCCTCCTCCTGCCCACCCAGCCACAGACCCCGCATCTCTGCAGAGCTGCTGACAGTCAAATCCGAAGGATATTTCACAACAGATTATAAGTATTTGAAACCAGAGCAAATGTCAGGCTGCTTGACAGCAAAAGATAGCCCTTTAGCACAGCCACCTGTATTACCTTTCATTTTCTTGATCTGGCAAGATCGCAGGCTTCAACCTCATTTAATACCTTTTCTCTGCATTTCCTTCCTGTAGGGTAGACATACATCTCCTCTCCCTTCACTTGCACTGCACGGCTCACCAGCTGCATGCCAAAACTTCCAAGGGAAATATTCAGGAGATGAGAAGTCATCAGCAGCAAAGTACCAATTTCATGTCAGGCAGTGTGTCAGTAATACGAAATAAAACAGCCCTTTCACCTGTTTAAAACCCTGATGCCTACTAGACATTCAGATCAGCACTTCGGGCAAGTTTTGTATTTTCAAATACCAAGGTCATAATCTTAAAGATAGGCATTTAAATCGCATACAAAAATACTCAGGCAGGGGTGCAAAGAGGTAATTGCGCGTATGAAATATGCAGTTACAAACACCCACTGGGTAATTGTGCGCTCACAAGCATTCAGCTGCACCTACAATTTCCTGGTTTTCTTTTGGAATGTCTTGTCTGTGCGGGTGTGTGTATTTGGCACGTTTCTTCTCTGCGCTTGAAACTGTGGCCCAAAGCACCGTGTTGCTGTTTAGCACAGATTTAAGCTTCTGATTTCAAAGCTGCTTTAATTAGTAACTTGCAGTCAGTGTACTCTACCAATTCTTAGCCCACTGGGATATTACCAGACTTTATTGTTTCTTTCTGTCTTTGTGGAACTTCTGTAAATCTTTTCTTTGATAGCAGCTAGGGTTTCAAAGCTGCCCACGTTTGAGGCAGAGGAGACTAATAATGATCTAATTAATGAAAGATGTTTTTCTCTGCATTGCTGTATTTTATCTCTTCCCCAAAGACTTGTTGGTGCAAGCCAACCTCAGGCATCAGCTAGATCCTTTTTTTTGTCCTTATGTATTTGAGAAATACACAGATACATCTGTATATATCCCATGTTGTTCTCACTTGAGTGTGTAAATCTTGAAAAATCTTCCCAAGTGTAACTTGGATTTAGGAAGTAGCTTTGTTATTCCCAGAAGGTTTTTCTTCCAGCTAAGATTTGTTTCTCTAGCTCAAACCACAAAGCCACTTTAACTCTCCCTAAAAGACTTCAGTCTGTGTAAGCTGCAGTGTAGGACATACTTATTATCCCCCAGTGGGTATTCATTGCCCCTCTCCTCCTGCTTTTTCAACTTTACTTTCTTTTTATTAATTAATGAGCTCCCTTAATTATTTATAGAAGCCTTAAAATGCATCAGGGTTGGATTCCAGAGTCTCTTCCTTGCCACATGCACTGTTTTGCCACAGGAAGGGCACAAATTCCTTCCCAAAGGCACGAAGGGTGTTAGCAGCTTTAATTGGCAGTGCAGTAACACATCATTATGCACTGGGTGCAAAGCAAGGGAGTTCCTACTGTATGCTTAAGATTAGTGAGTCTTGCTTTACAGCTCTTTGGGGCCAAATAGCACTGGGCAGGGCCTTGACCATCCTCTTGCTGCTTTTAGATGGGTGCAGAACAAGTTTGGTGCATTACAAGTCTGTTGTCTTATCCTCCCAGTCATGCTGCATGAACTGGCTGCATGAGAGGCATTACAGCAGTACAATTCTCTCCTGTTTTTGCTCCTACCTGATTGCTTTCTAGATTTCTTGTTTCATTATCCTAGGGACAACAATGGGGCTGTTTTGGTTTTTTTTTAACCTACTCCTGTGCCAGACCTGGTTTACACCCTTGGCTCAGAGCTACCAAATTAGCCCCCAAAGGTACCTGAGGTGTTAAGTCTGATCCCATCCGACCACAGAGGTGCTGGATAGTGTGGGAGGAGGCACAAGGAGCGTGACAGAGCAGAAGAGAAGGGTGCACTGCGGTGGCAGAGATTCAAGCTGGCAGGCAAGTTGTGTCACTTTGTGGTGCTTTATGACCTTGAGACAATGTCTAAATAAATCATGCCAAGTAATTAAAAACATAATTTAGAACTTAACTAGCATGTCGGAACACTGGGTATACACTGGTGATGCCTTTCCGTTTTCCTTCCCTCTCTCCTCCATGATGCTGGGCTCCAGTGGAGTGAAACCACCCACTGAAGGCAAAAACTCAAACACAATTAATGGCTTGCCTGCCAGCCACTTAAATACAAAGAAGTTGATCTAGCCACAGTTAGCTATCCGCAGGTGCCCTGGAGCCTCCTGCTGTACATTGAATGGCCTCCTCTGACACTGCAAGCAAAACCACAGGTTCTCCTGCAACATAAATGTTTTCTTGCTGGTTTAAATAGAAAGCAGATGTGTCTCATTTGCTTGTGACCCTGAACACTGAGACTAGTAGCAAGGCAAGAAAGTGATGGCAGAATATGGGGCAATTGAAAAAAAAATTAAGGCAATGATAGAACTCAGGCAGAAGTTGCCAAGTCAGGGACATCATTTACCTGTTTGTTAGATTCTTAGAAAAAAGATTTTCATTGGTGGTAACGGGCGAAGAATTGCCAGGATTTGGTACCATCTGTCCTCATCCTCTGGCCCAGCACAAAACGCGATGTGGCTGACTTGCTTTGTCAATGTGTGGGAGTCCTAGCTCCTGTGTTGGTCTTTTTAGCAGTATTATGGCAGTGAGATCAGGGTGTGAAAATGAGGAAAGGTACTTGCTGTCCCAAAGAGAAACATTCTCAGTAAGAAGGGCAGAAGGAAGAGGAGAAAGTAAGAGCTGTTTCATTAGACATTGAGGTGCGAGAGAGCGACTTAATCTGGGACAGAGCTGGACCATACTTGTGTTTCTGGCAGGCTCAGTCCACACCATCCTTTTACAACAAAAGACACAACAAATGCAGGAACTGATTAAAATGTTGGATCTCTGACCTGGACTCAAGCTGTTTGGTGCATGAGCAGTTGGACGGCAGTGGTCTGCGTGATCCCTGGGGGAAGGCTGCCACAGAGCACAGAGATACCAGATCTGTGGGAGCAGGTGAAGGACCGAAACAGCATTTAGCAGCACCTTATTGTCAGGACACGGCCATGGAAGAGCAACAGTGAAATAAAGTTGACTGAGGTGTGTTCCTCAGTGGGCAGTGTCTGATGGATGAAGGTGCTTACTATATTTCTCTTGCCCTTGTTTGGAAGGGAGAAAGAGTATAGAACATAGTATGTCTTTCTCACACAGTTCAGTTACTTTGGCAGAAGGTCTCATTGGTTTTCTTTTACAAATGAAGCAAGTTAGGGAGGATATTCTCACCTTTCTTTAAGCTGTTCTGGAGCCTCTTGCTACCAGCTGTTTCCGTATTGTTACCCACCCCTGCCATTTCTTGGGGCTGCAGGAGAGCTAATTTCTGCTGGTTGCCACCCTGCTGGCAGTTAATCGCCTGAGCACAAAACCAACCACACAACAAAAAAACCAAAGAGCTAATTAATTTTTAATTTGTGTCATTTAAAAATCCGTTGCATCTTCTTGCAGTTGGAGTCTAAAGTGTGTCATTTCCTGAGGCAGGGGGACAGCCTTTCCCAGGTTTGGGCGGAAGACCTGGCTCTCTTATCAAACCAGTGCCATGCTGGGTAAAACCTGGTGTAGCCCATCTGGATCAGATTAAGTTTGACTTAATTCTTTTTTCCTCTCTTTTTAACAAAAGCTTTGGTACTTCATTTATTAAAACACAAACTTGACTCCATGCTGGAATTGCCCAGCTTGACAATAATAAATCTTACAAGCAGGTTTGCAGTTTGCATGCTTGAAGTAATGATTTACGTTCATTCACACAAAACTTTAGGGCTGTAGTTTGTTTTTACAGCTATGTATTTGGAAGTCAGTGCAACAAACTGAGGAAGTGTGGTGTTCCCCTTCGATGCCTGTTCCGGTGGGAGCAAACAGCCTACACCACCCGCCAGTGAATGGGCCTGCCTTTTCAGTAGAGGAGCAGAGGTCTGTGCTCACTGCCGGAGGCAGCTGGAGGCAGCAGGCGTTACATGAACCCTCAAGGGAAGGCTGTGGTACGGTTTTCTCTGTAACATTCTGTGACCATAAATTTCACAAGCATTTATAGTTTGAGCTGATACTTCTCATGCCTGGTTGATGATCAATGAGTTGTTAATTCAGAAACTTAAAGCAGAATCTGTTTAGTTTACGTTGCAAGCAAATAATTGCCTGCATGGTTTGAAGCAAAACAAGGCCCTTATTTTGGATGGGACTTAGACCAGCAAAGTACACCAGGATATTAATGTAGTGTACTTTTTCAGCTTCATGCAAATATGACAGGCTGTGGCTGTACTACTCTTCTTGGCTCTATCTGAGTGCAGTTGTCTACACTACACAGCCTGGGGTGTAATGTCAATAATTCCTCTAGTGTCAGGCTTGAATTCAGGCCTGTTCCCACTGCTGAGCTCTGGTTTCCCTGCCAGCTGATCCAGCTTGCCTGGCTCTGAGGATACCTAGACAACAGGGACCCTGGAGCTACCATGCTTGTATAGACATCCTTATAGCACCTGGCTGTGACACCAGCAGAATAAATATGGAAATAGATCTCAGTGAGGACTAGCTGCTTAGCCTAGCTTGGGGAGAAAAAAGAAATGCCTGTGCTGCGCCACTAGGAACAAGGAAAAAATGCTCCAGAGGGACAGAGCTACCTTCTAAATTTGGAACTGCCTGTTTCATTTTACCAGTTCTGCCTATTCAGGGACCCTGTTATCTGCAGGATCTTAAACAGAGAATAGAGGAGCTTGAGTGGGAGCAGACACAGAGCCATGGGAGCACTGGGGACACACTGGATTCATTCCCCTCTGCTCCTGTGACCAAAGGAGCTGTAGACTTGTCCTTTGGATTTCTTTCTGCTTATTACAAAGGTATAAAATCGTGGTGAAGACAATGAATGCCAAACGGAGGCTCTATTCACAAGTTTCTGGCAATTCTCAGTGGCACAGCAGGGCAGCTAGTCCACCATCGTGCCTGATAACCAGCAGCAAACCCCTGGCTGTCTGCTACGGCTGGGTGAGATCATTAGGGATGCACTTCAAGTGTTCATAAGCATGGAGCCACCGCTGTGGGGAAGTCTTGAGCCTGAGAGCTGCAAATCTGTTACTGTGTGTGCCTGATGGCTGTCTCACCCTCTCTTTTACTGCTGCGTTCGTAATGCTAGATGTGAAAAATTAGCAGGACTCCCTTCATGCAAACAGTGGGAGGAAGTCTGCCCCTCCTGATTTATGCAATATGAGGAGCAAAGGCAGAATGTCAGAGTATCAACAGGACAGGGTTTTCTTGTGCTTTCCTGCCTGACTCAATGCATTTCACTGATGTCACAGATTTGTATCAGAGAGGGTTTGATCTGTTTGGGTTTGCATTATAGGTCAGGTGGGTCCTCCAGTCATACTTCCAAGGTGAAATATTGAGTGACTTATCTCTGGATCTTATTGATCCTACCTCCTTTGGATAATTTTTTACATAGTGCTGATTCAGACCAGTGAAGTCCTAGGGATGGTAGGTGCTCCGGATGAATTGATATTTGGCTCTTTACTGTCCAAATCCTGGCCAAATGCACGCTGGACTCAGTGTATGGCAGAGGGGTTTGCTGGCTGTTCCCCAGCCCTGCCTGGAGGTGGCCAACCCTGGAGCAGCACTTTGCAGTTGATATCTTTTGTTCAGGAAGACAGGATATTTGTTTAAAGAGGCGCAACCATGATAATACTTCAAAGTCAAGTAATTCATTTCAATGGTGAACAGGAATATGACACTGACAGCATCAATGTGAGGCTCCCACAGCAACCACAGCAATATGCCTCAAAATCTGAGCAGCTGACATTCACCTCCTGTACGTTGAAAGGTGGGGTTGTCCAAACCCACCCTTGCCAGCATATTTTCCTCTCTCATCTGCGGACCCCAAAGATGCTAGTAACATTTCCTGCAGAGCTTTAGTTATCACTCAGATCTTCAAGTCAAACAGAAAAAAATAATAATTGTGCTTCAGTGAGCCAAGGGAAAAATATGAGATATTCAGAAATATCAAATGCAAATATTGGCTTGTCCCATCCCCCCAACATTGGTTCTTACTGAAAAATCAAGGAAGTTTGAAATGCACTTTGCACACAGACTCAGCATAAATAACGCTACTTTGCATTTCATCAGCCTTATTTTCCCCATGGGTTCACTGTCATCTCTCATTTAGGCACCACAGGGATGATCAACTTCAGAAAGAAGTTGAGATGAAAGGCGCCAAAATATAAGTGGGTAAAAAAAGTATTGGCACTCAAGAGCAATCCAGAAAACTTTCCACTCCACAGGTGCATGAGCACTGAGGGACTGAGTCAGTTTTTTGTTTTGTTTTTTTTTTTTTTTAAAAAAGGAAAACTTTAACTGAATTAATAGCAAAAAGATTTTATCGAGTCACATTTTGCTTTTAAAGTGTTTACCGACAATACTTGGTATTGTCTATGACTCTAGATGCAGCGCTTTTGTGATCAATGTGAAATGAGGAATTCCTGTGCACTGGAGGGGTGGATACAGGCAATATATTAATAATTTATTCTATTTTTTTCCAAAGTCTATTTAATTCTGTAAAGTAATTACAGCTTCAAGGGAAGGAAAAACAAAAAGATAAAGATATTGGATTCAGATTAAGAGACATGCAGTAAGATAGGATATTTCTGTGGCTGTGTGTCTCAGGTAGGATTCAAATCTGGGTTCACCTTCCATCTTCGTATTTGACCCAGACCAAGTCCCCCTCTCTCTGGCCCAGTTTTCCCAACCATACAGTGGTTGACATATCCCTTTCTCTCAGGCATTGCCTGCAGTCGTCAGCCAGACGCTGAACTCTTCAGAACAGTGTGTACACCCCTGGGATGCACTTTGTAAGGTCCTGCCTGATAGAAAAGGAGGAGAAAAGAGCAGACCGAGGTGTAGCACAACAGCAGAGGTGGGAGCAGAGCGGCAAACGTAGCCTAAAAGCCAAATCGGTGACTTCAGAGGAAGACCCGCAAGCCTGATTATGACCAGGGCCTGCTGACCGCAGTGACTGTGATCTGTGGATGTGCCATGCACAGAGGGAGGGTAACCTGAGGGGTGGCTGAGGGAACTGGCCCTCATAGCCATGGAGCACAAGGAAGCCTTGACTTTGAATGAGGCTTACAAGAGAAAATACAAAGACTAATAATACTAGACAAGTGATTAAAAATACCTTGACAGCAACAAAAAAGGGATAAGGCGAGATCAATTCATATCTTTTCAATACAGTCTGGTACATGTAGATGTGCACAGAATAATTTTGGGAAAGGTGAAGCAATATTCCATCAGCTAAGTATCTCTACTTTTATTTGTTTTATATGCAGTGATCTTCCAGAAGGGGATTCATTCAAGACATCAGAGTAATATAGCAAAGCTAATCCACATGTGGTTCAGTGAAAGGTCACTATAGTGCATCCTCCAGAGGAGATTTATATACCTCAGTATATGTGCATTTTTCCTCTTACTTGGCTGTGTATTCATTCTTTTGGAGAACGATGTGCTGTAGGTCAGTATTAGGTGCCTTTGGAAATTTCTAGGTGCAAAGAATTACTCTGGCTGCCACTAGCAGGTTTTTATACAGCATGGCTTCCTTCTGTATTGAAATGGCTTAGGTGCAGCTTTCAGACACCCATCATGCATAATGCTTTCAAATATATCATCCAGGCTGTGTTTTGTGTCCACTTTTATAGCTATAGATGGTGCTTAGTCAGGCAATTTGCACAAGGTCATGAAGTTAAGTGGCTAAGTGAACATCTTCAGACCAGCATCCTTATTAGTTCCCAGCCCTGCCTTTAAACACATATGGCCAAAAAGGGTCATGTTTTCCTGGTGGCATCCAGCAGATCAGCAGTTGCTTCCCTTCCCTGCACTCTCTCCTATGGCAGTGGAGCATCTGCCTCGCTTAGGGAGCATGGGGAGCTGCCCCCCTCGAGTAACTGCCCGGGCTTGGCCTCCAGCAGTGCTGAGCTGCCCAGTCTTAGCCAAAGCCAAGCAGAAACCCTTGGTTCTCCACAGCGCTGCACATCAGGCTCTTAAGATCTCATAAACCCACTTCTAAAGCATTCTCTATAGGGTTGTCTGTTTAAATATTTAATTTAGGGACTAGCTAAGAATAATTTAGCAGCTGATTAAGAGAGATGCCAGTTCTGCTGTTCCAGGATTGATAATCCATAATGTATATGTTATTGCTATTGTAGCAGTGTTATGTTGTGGGTATGAAGTAGCAGCATCATTTTCTACCAACCTTGGGCTATCTGTCACCTTGATTTTGTCAGCTTAATGGTAAAAGTAAATACTATTTTAAGGGCCTCGCTGGTGAGTGTCCTTCTGTCAGAGTGAAACTGCTTTATGCTAAAGATATTCCAGGGAAGTAGTTGTAGCCCTGATGGAGACATACTCTGAGGTAGAGGGGAAGACATCAAGAAGAGAGCATTAGATTAATTTTTTAGCCACTAAAAATAATTGTTGCCCTGCTGTTCACCTGGAGGGACCAGTTCCATTGCTGAAGCACAGGGGAAATTACGAGATGTGCTGGTTACTGTTATCATAGCATAAAACAAAACTGTGCTTCCTTTCTGGAGCAGTTTCCCTTGTGTGTGATCAAGGTGTGATACAACCAGAGTGTGCTCAGACTGTGAACTTTATTTCCTGACCCTGACGTGACTCAGGGTTACAGAAGCAAATATCCCTGTCACCAGATGTGGCCTGTATCCATTGACTCCAGGGGTTTTATTCTGTGTATTTTCGCAAACATCTTTTTGATTATGATAGTGCTATTTACAAGGTTATTGTTCACATGCCTTTCTTCCCTGTATCAGGCAATATCTTTGTCCTCAAAGGTCCTGAGGTCTGAGCTTTCATATTTTAGAAGCTCTCATTTTTTCTCATCTACTGTCTGAACAACTACTGCTGATCAATCATTTGAAATCATTGATTTCAAATCTCGTTCTGCTACTTGTGCCCATTACATTACTACTATTAATAGCCCCTGGGTCTTGCAGAGTGCAAGATCTTTAAATCAGACATTGGTTTCGGTACCTTTATTCTGATTTTGTATTGAGTAAACTGAGGTATAAAGAAGAAACTTGCTTAAGATATTAATGGGCATCTGTGCTATAGACACCTTTTAAGAGACTTGAAATGTCCGAGTGCCTTTCCAATTGGCTTTCCAGTCAGTACCAGTTACAGAGATTCTGGGCTGGATGAGGGCAGGAAGCCCAGATACAAATATATACCAGATACAAATCAGATCCCTGTTATTTCTGCAAACTAAATAATGAAGGCAAGTACTAGGAAAATAATTAAGCAGTCCAAAATTACTACAACAGTGTCATCTTCATGTGCACTAACTGTTCAAATTCTCTTTGAAGCCCAGAGAAGAAAAGGATACTTTTAAAACATGATTCCTCTTCTAAAGTGGGTGTCTAAAGGCAGGGCAGATCAGCTGCTCTGGGAGCACATATTCTTCTCCTTTGGCTGAACCAGGGTGAGATGTCGACATGCACACAGCATAGGTCGTGTACAACTGGAAGCAGGGCTCGCTCTGCAGTTCTGCCCTGTCCCTTGTCCCCTTAATCTCCTTCAAACATGCAGCAGTAAACAATTACTGGAACCCAAACAGCCCAGGAGAAAATACAGAGCTAGATCCTTTTCATTTAGCCAAGTATATGATTTGAAAACAAACAAATGCTTTCTTTAAAACATATCCAGTACAGCAATTTATTTGCAAAATTCCTGGAGTGGAGCAGAAGCCACATAAAAGCTTTGAGGCTGTGGACCGAATCAAAGGTTTGCTGTATTTCACAGATGCAAATAGATAAGCCACAGAGAGAATATAAGGGAAGGGAAAAATACATTTCCATGGTTGGAAAGATAGCACATGTTTATATCCGGGATGTTTCTCTGACTTCTCCTTTTCCAAACAACACTGAGCACATTAGCAATGGATGCGTCACATTTACTGATTATTGCAACAGAACAATATTGAATTCTTTCCATCAGTGGCTGTAGGGAAGCTGTGCTGTGGTTAGGGTCTGTTCGGAGCAGTGTTGTCACCAGAATCCAAGTGCCACTGTTTGTACATTTCTTGGTGGTGTTTGCAGAGCTATTGTTCTTAATTGGTATTTCAGGAATATCACGTGGGCTGTGGCACAGACCAGGCCTCCACAGTGCTAGACATTGTGCAAACACAGAAGAAAAGGTTGTTCCAGTTGTTTTGAGGTTGTATCTTGCACTGTGGTTTGGTTAATAACATACTTGGAGTGACAAGCCTTTTAACCACATCAAAAACATTTCATGTCACCGGGAGGCACTGGTTCTATGGGAAAACCTTGTCCAAAGCAACTGGAAAGACAGCATGACTTGGAAAAATCTAAGGCCATCATTTTGAAGTGGTTTAAACCAATACAGCCATGATCTTTCATGTGAGTTGCAATTTTGGACCTGAATATTTGACCTTGGAAACTTAATGACTGAATATCGGAAGTGAAGAAAAGAAGTTTTCATCATGAGGACCATGTGAAAAACTCTTTGTTCACACTCTTCTGACAAGACTCCTCCCCATACTTAGAAATACTTGACATCATCTTTGGATAGACATCAATTTTTTATAATATTCCAGGCATGCACCTGGGTCAGCTAACTAATGCAGCACAGTCTGGCTGCTAATGGACTGAGCAGATGACCGGGAACTATTCATTTGCCCAGATAAAACCTTTGTCCTCCTTTTCAGGAAAATTCCTACCACAGAGGTGGTTAGATTTATTAGTGGAAGATTTATTAGTCTCAGTTTGCTGTCATGTTGTTAGAGGAGGGTAAAGGGTGTGTGAGGATGAATTCAGGTGCTGTTCTGTTTTATCTGATAGAGTCTGCCATTGCAATCAGGGAATTAGATTCTCTCTCTCCTCTGACGTTTATTTATGGATTTGTGGGACGAGAACAGAGTCTGATGCAGGAAGCATGATGCAATGTGAGAGCAACTCGGGTAAGACCAGATGTCAGAGGGTCCTTGCTTTCTGGGTTAGTTATTTCTCTCCCACTCGTTGCACACATTTTAACTCAATTGTAACAATTCACACATTTTCAGAATGGAGTTTGTCATAACTGAGGAAATAAGTCCCATTACGAGAAATACAAACAGAAGGAAACTCCATTCCTGAGTTCACTCGTCATCATAAACACTTCCCACTTCCCTGGACTCTCAGAGCTCTCTAGCAGTGTAAATGCGGTGGGAATCTTTTGCTTGTTGCTGACATGTGGGTGTTTCTATTGGGGAACTGAGCAGCTGCTCACTGATCACAGTCTTTTGCTGCAGTATTTCTCCATACAAAAAGAAGTGAGGATGAATCTGTGGCTCTATGTAAGTAGGGAACATGGAGGGATGCTGGATTAGATCCTTGCCATGTTAACGTTCATTTGCCATGACGTGTCTATACTGAGATGCTAAAACTACTGGGGTGGAAGAGAGACTCGCACATATATGGTAGATAACATCTACGTTTCAAGAGAAATGTAGGCATCTGAATCTATCAGCAGGACACTTAGTTCACTAAGTGAATCTGGGTTTTGTTGTTAACGGAGACCCAATTGATTGACTGAGAAAGGAAATGCATCAAGAACTGGTACTGAATATAAATTGAAGTCCCTGCTTTTTAGGTGTTTGCTTGGTTTCATTTTTAAGAAGGAACAAGTATAAGCGAGAAAATTTATATTAAAATTTATATTTAAGGTTACTAAAGCCTACTTCACAGACTGTAGATACTAATATCTAGACCATGGTACCAGATAATCTCCCAGCAGGGAGTGGTGTTTGAACCATGAAATGTCAGTGTTAAGTTGTAGGAAGAATTAACTTAGGGCTTTGCAGATCTGTATTGGAAAGTTTAAGTTCTTACTTGTGAATAAATATAAAATATTAATTATTGAAGGATATTTTTGAGAGGATGTAGTCTAACAGTGTGTGATTGTAAAGCAGCTGCCCTATGCCTTCAGAGGAAATGTTATTATAAAGGAATTGTAGTGGGTAAAGAAAAAATATATCTAATATATTTTGAAATAAAAATAAATCCTTAGAAATTAGATATGGCTGTCAATACCCTGAGAAAATCTCTAACCAAATTAATGCCATGATAAGTATATTTGTTGTGGGTTTAGTGGATTTTACTAGGGAGGCATGCCTAAGAATTTGTAAACACTATTTATTAAATCTGATGGAGGGGAAAATTTAACCATATGGTGGTAAAGCATGGAGTGAGCATGCTCTGGCTTGCAAAGTATTTCATTATCAAAGTTACTGCTCTTCCAAAACACACTCACCTCCAAGACTGACCTCGGGGAGAAAGCAATTCCTCTCGTAGATGGTGTGATAAAGTTAGAAAATGAGTCAATAACGGAGATTGAAAAGGAGGCGATAACCGAAGACTCCCTGCTGGGGAGGAGGCAGCGAGGGGAGGCGGTGGGCAGCCCAGGCCAGCCCGCTCGGTGGTCCTCGCTCAGCATGGCGCTCTGTGGGTGCCTGGCATGGGCTGTAAGCCAAGCGGGGTGAGGTGACGCATATTCGCTTTATCGGAATGGTCATTATAGCACTTCTCTGTGTGCCGGCTCATTGGTGTGGCTGGTCAGCTCCTCTGGAGGTTAATTAGAGTGGATAAGCTGAAGATGCTCCATCTCCTCTCCATAGGCTGTCAGGAAGATTCCTTGGCTTGAGCCGATCCAGCAGGAAGGTGCTCATACTCATACAGCAAATCTTTCAGGCTACCTTTTCAAGACAAAGAGTTTCTACATTTTTTTGAGCTACTTTTCACCTCTCCCATCGCCTGCCCAGGCATTTTCTCTGTTGTGCATTCACAAAAGCCTGCAGTACTTTTCCATGGATGCCATGGAAGTGTGCAGGGCCTTTCTGTGGATATAAAAGGAAGAAAAGGAGAAAGAATGCAGTGGAGAGGCTTCCCTCAAGACATGCACGTGTGTACACACACTGTTACTGCTTAACACTTCTGTTTCCTCCAGGATTCAGCCTCCAGTTCACATTCTTTCTAATGTTTTATTTAACCTCCACTTAACCCTCCCCTTTAACCATCTGCTTGTTTACTGACTCCTAGCTTCTTGTCCTCAGTGTTCCCTTCAGCAATCACTGCTCTTTATTAAACCTTTCTTCTTCCTGCACCAGAACCCCATTCCTTTCTAAAAGCAAGAGCAGTTGATACTTGGGCAGGTTTTGTAATTGTGTAAGGACGGGTTTCTAGAGCTGTTTGTGTGATTCCTGACACCCATGTCCAAGTAGTTTCCAGTCTATTATTAGCCATGGAGCCCTTTTTAAATGCAAGGTAACACACATAGACACGCTTGAATTGTATTAGCTGAGTTACCTGAGGAAGCTAGCAGCACTATATCTCATTTTTTACTGGATGGATACGTAGAGCAATTTACAGCACTTTAATAACTGATATTATGAACTTCTATTAGCAGGTAACGTACCACAGATTCAAGATCCTGATTCTTACTTGTACCAAAGTCTTTAGGGAGGGCCTTGGTCACCTGGGTCTATGAGCAGTGACTACATTGGAATTCAACTGATTTTTTTACATGTTTATGTTTTCTCCAGAGTTTTCTGTGCCTGTACTAAGTGACAGGGCAAGGATATGTTCCTAATTGCACTCTGTAGTTTCAAATTCACTGTTTAAGTGGTGAAGGTAAAAGAGAGAAAAACTGAAATGGAGAGGAGCACAGCTTTGCCTAAGGCAGTCTGCTAAAGGTGGGGAAGAATGAAGCACTGAATAAGAGAAAATAAAAATTGCAGGTATTAGAAAATTGGCCAGTGAAGAGGTTTTGAATTCCAGTTCTAAAAGAAAGGAAAGAGCTTCCATTCTTTCCTGGTTTCAGTGTGCCGTCCTGCAGACAAACTCTGTGTATTATGGTATATTATCAAGTTTGAACAGTAATTCTACATGATTGTTCCTTAAAAATCACTATTGATGCTTTTGGTTAACTCATCTTTTCACAGCTCTCCTGCTACGTAGCATGTGAGGAGAATACTGAATTGTTCTCATGATGGCTACTGATGTGAAAACTGTCTCTCTGAATCCGAAGAGATGACAAGAGCTGACCCTTCCCTGAAAGACTTTGTAGAGACCCAGGAAATACATTAGAAGTTGTAATACAATTCCTAAAAGAGGAATGAGACGTAAAAATCTGAGAGTAGGTTGTTTTTCACTCTGGAGCAAGGCTTTGGGGATTTTTCTGACTGTGCCAGGGATGCTCAGTGGCAGGCAGTATTGTAATGTGAGGGGGGAAGCTTCCTTGGGGTTCTGGGTAGAATGAATGGGCTCAGAATCACTCCTGGCACTGGAAGGAGAAGAGAACATCTGGTTGTCTACTGGAAATGAGACTTTGGTTATGAGGAATAGTGTTTGTTCCCACCAGCAGGTCAAGCTCAACCTCGGGCTGACTAAGAATGTGTTGGTCAAGCCAGTTTTTGCATTTCTGGGATTTGTTTGGAGCTTGCACCTTTAACATAAAAATGTCCAAGCACAGTCTGACCATATAAAACATGATTATAACCTTTTCAAATTCAGTTCGGGGAAGTATGAAGTGCTTAATCTCATACTTTCTTCATTAATTGCAAATTTAATTTATAAACAGCTGCATGAGTTAGAAATTCCATCTCCTGTGATGAATACAGACCAATTAAGGTTATAAGTAGAAATAATTTATGGGATGTGTCAAAAGCAAAAATAGATTTACATAGAGCTGTATTGATTGAAATGCAATCTCATCAATCTGGAGGATGTTCTGGACAGTATTCAAGGAACTTGGAGATGAAAAAGATGAGAAGACAACACAATAAGCCAAACATCTTCATTTGTAAGGCAACTAAAACATATCACTGAATCCCAGCTGCTATAATAATTCCCTCACTTCTCACATAGCTCTGCAGTACTGACAAATCTAAATATGAAGAAGAAAAATGTCTCTAGAAGGCTGTTATTTTGCTGCCTGAATTGTCAAGGAAGTGTAAATATAATCACGTTTTATCCTCCAATCTGAAATGGATTTCAGTGGCACAGATCACAATGTAGCTTGCCTTGATTGATAATAACTCCCTTGTTACCATCAGTAATACGGTAAAGAGAAGGCCATTCAGTTCATGACAGAATTGCTAGGCAATTCACTCAAAATCCTGTATCTTTATTTGTGCCAGGAAGGGACAGTAGACCCCAAAGGTTTGCTGTGAGAAACAGAGCATCCTAAGGAAATCCTTTCCACAATTATTTGGATGCACAGGCGCAAGTGGTATCATATGTCAAACACTACCACATTATCTCTGAGTGATCTGTAAGAAGCTTACCGTTTTCTTGGATTTATTATGCTAACTAACTCTGGCTGATGGTTCTCGGTGCTTTCAGAGGCACTCGACAGCAGGTTGGTAGAGATTCAAAGCGTAAGCTGCCTTGGTCATTCTGGAGGGGATTCTTGCTCCTTCTGGTCCATATCTGACCATAAGAACCCAGGCCCTTCCTCCCTTACCTACCACAACCTGCCAGCATCAACTGTGCTCCCAGAGTGGAAGTGACTCTTCTGAACCTGGCTGGGTCAGCTGGATACTTCACTGCTCTCAGCTGCTCATCCCACCTCCTCCTCAGTTGGAGAACGTCAGTCTCACTCCTCCCACACACACATCTGTGCCAGCAGCGCTTGTGCCAGTGCTTCCCAGCCTGCTGTGGGCAAAGGCAGCCCATCCCTGCTGGCTGTCAGGCTCCAGGCTGGCTCTGCCGGCCATCAGGAAGGCAGTGCTGCCATCGGCTGTTTTACTAGCAGGGCTTGGAGGGCAGGACCACCAGTGGAGGGGGACCAGGGAGCTCCCACGGGAGCTGTGACATCTCCCAGCAGCACAGCAGCATGCCAAGCAAAGCACAGCCCAAGGTCACCCAAGGCCTTGGGCAAATGCTGCTGTTGGAAAGGCTGTTGTTCTCCGAGCTGATCCTCTTCTCTAGAGGTGTCTGTCCTCACAGCCCTGACTGCTGAGCAGGACACATGGGCACTTCTGCGGCTGTGCAGAACCAGCACAGTGGTGAGAGGAGGCTGGGTGTGCTTTGGCTTCCTTTGGTTGCTTGGTTTATTTATTTGGCAGCTGGAAACAGTGTGACTGTAGCTCAGGGAAGATGGGGAAAGAAATAGCTGGTGCTGTCTCTAGTCTTGTCTGGGATCCTCTATGCTTGGCCATGTCATAGGGTCAGCATTTGTTGAAGGAATAGCTGGTGCTTGATACATCTGTGACTTTAGAGACTTAGGTAAGTCCGTACAGTGCCTTATAGATTGTAAATGAAATCCCAGACTGGAGCCGTCTCCCAGTTTTCTCATACCAGTTCTTCAACAAATCAATTCCTAACCCATTCACCTGGCCAAGCAACTTAATTTTATCTTGAATTTACTGCTCACACAGCTCCATCCATTTCCTCTCCCTTCCCCAAGCGTGACTATGCAGTAGCTGGCAGAGCTGTATGAGGGAGCGCAGTGTGTCTGAGGCTCTGCTAGCTTGGTAGCCAGCCAGAAATGACGCATGTGGAGACCCCCCTCCACAGCTGTATCCTTTTCAAAGTGATGTTTGTAGCAGAGAGCTACAAAAGTGCTATTATGTTGTCTTGAGTGGCTATGCGGGTTGCATTCTAAGCAGAGCAGGGATTAAATTTTGCCATCACTGCCCATGAGCAATTTGCCATTGTGCAGTGAGCAGCTTTCAGAGCAGGTTATTATTGCTGTCTGTGCTGCACCATTCTTATTATATGAAACCTGAAACAGGACTCCCAACCTTGGAAGAAAAAAGATAATCCCTTTTCCTCTATTGTTGGCAATACCGTCTTAGAAGCCAGAGAAACGCAGCCCCCCTTCTCCTCCCTTAATGATCCTGTGCTTTTCTACTCAGTGTTATTTCTGTGTTTGCTTCTGCTGCATTTCGAATAATGCTGGGACTAATATGGCTGTTCCCACTGAACAGTTCCAGCTGATGGAAGGCCATGTCTTGCCCAAAGATCTCCATCTGCGCACAAATGAGCAATGACAGCTGCTTCTGGGGACAGGAAGTTAACCGGCGGGTTACGGGGAACAAAGCAAGTGGCAAAACCTGTTGAGGTGTATTTAATTTTATTTTATTAGGGGTCAGACATATTAGTGACAGAGAATGGCCTTTTGGAATGGAAATTTCTAAAGAAAAGAGGTACTTATCACCAAGGGGTGTTTCTTCCATTATTGTTATCTAGACAAGACTAAAATTTTAACAGCTCAAGATGCTTTGAATTAAAGCAAACCCCCACTCCTTTCCTTTTCTCATCCCACTTCATCTCTCCCCCCAGTCACAATCCAGATCACAGAAATGCCTGCCACTGGCTCTCAAACTAGTTTTTTTTCTTTCAGACAGGCAAAAAATGTTACACTTGGCTGCACACTATATTGAAGAGGTACTGCCATGTGTTTGCACTTTTCTGTTTTTCCATTTTTCTCTAACTGTACTTAATACTCCTAATTAACCCCAAACTTCAATCCTTTTCCTTATTATATAAGGATCCAATCACTCTTCAGTTAAGTCCCACAGAATAACTTCATATCTGTCTTAAATACCAGCTTGATACCAAAGTAAATTTACCATTAAAATGAGTTCCAGTAATTTCTTCTTTGCCTCAACTTCATAGTGAAGGAGGACGTGGCTCCTTGTAAAACAAGTGTTGATGGAAATCAGGTGGCAGCTGTAAGTCTCCTGTCTTATCTCAGAAGAACACTGTCCTCTCAGGCATCCTGTATGAAGATGAAGACCCCAAAACTTCAGAGGAATTCCTGGGAAGAGGGCCGTCTGTGTAGATGAAATTGCCCCAGGAATCACAGAGGCTTTTCTTCACTTTTTCTCAGGATCCATATTCATTCAACTTTATAAAAAGTCCTCTTTGAGAGAAACACTGTTATCACTTTTTACTCTAAGGACCCAAAACCAATCTCTTTTCAAAAGAACAGGCTAAAAATTCAAGGCCTAGGGTCAGAATCAGCTTCTTAAAAGAAAATGTCCAGACACAGAAAGAAGCCCCGTGAAGACCTTTTTATTGCTCCTGATTTTACATGCAGTCGATCCTATGGCACTGGGAGCAGTGCAAGAGTCAAAGTAGTGATCATATCTGTGAGGATCACAGGGAATGAGGTTCAAGGCATCACTCTGCCCAGAGATGTCAGGGCTTCTGGACTGGGGTCCTGGACCTGGGCTTGGTTTGTGTGAGCTGGGGGAAGGCCCTTTGCTAAGGTAGTCCATCTTCCTCTGGTCTATAAACGATTTGTTTTGTAAGCCAGAATGTCCCAAGTCCAGTTTCCTCCGAGTATCTCTCAGTTCACTGTCCAAGAAAGTACAAGCTCTGGCTGAAGCTTGCCCTTGGCTGAGGCATTTCCTGCCTGTGTTGCCTGCTGAACTCACATAGCAGCCTTTCCCTTCTGCACCCTGAAGTCATGTTGGTCAGGGCCAAAAAAAAATTTGGGGAGATTCATTTCTCTGGGGGTTCTACCTCTCGGTCAAAGCTTCTTTAAATAGGCTGGTGGTTCCAGCACATGTTAGGGGGAGAGCATGCAGATGCACGCTTGGACAGCCAGCACGGGCACCTCTGCTTCATTTCCATAGGAAACAAAGCTACAGCAATGTCAGATTGGATTGACCTACTGTTTGAGGAGGTTGTGAAATTTAATTAGCACTCAAAGAAGCACTTGGCAATCTTGGGACACAAAAGTGCGATTGAAGTATCTTTGTTTCCACGCTAGTAAAATCTGCCACAAAATGAAATAACGACATGGCTTTTCCGGTCAACGTTTGTTGGAGCAGAATGATAATGGGTGGAGGAGGGAAATACATTTGTGCCGTTCCCTTTCTGCTCAGGCTTGGGGCTGTCAGTCTAGTGCTATGCCCTGTCAGCTTCACAACGGGGAAGCGGTACCGACCCGACAAGCGGAGGCATTCAAATCAGGCGCGGTGATCACACAGTAAGTGCTTAGGAAGGAGCTTTGTGTTGTGGTTTCATATGTAGGAACGTAGGAAACACCCTCCCCTTGCTCCCCCATGGCCCCTCATTTCCGACAGGCTTGGAGGCTGTAATTATGCTATTGCACAGCTCCTGGCAATTGCAAGGGCTTTTAATGCTGCAGCCTGCTTTGGAGGAGAGAAACTGGAATAATCTGCTTTGTGTAGTGTCCCTTGCTGGAGATAAGAGACAGAAGTGAGTTGCAGGGAATATAAATTGAATGAACATATTGCAGCTGCTGGACACAGCTCTGGTAGGTCTGCTCTGGCTCCATTTCTGATTGACATGGCCCATCTTGCCCAGTGCCACTGCACCACGTGTCCCTGTTGCTTGTCCTAGAGTACAGTTCTGAAACAGGCTGTGGCTTCACGGTATGGCACAGGAGCTTTCAGTGGGTATTCCATCATAATTTTTTCTTTCTTTACCTTTTTCCCCCTCTTCCCTTCCTGTGAGCAGATGAAACATGCACTTAATTTTCAGGAAAGTGACTGCTGTGGTAGCAGCTGTGGGAAATCAAATGCACAGCAGGCCCCCATAATTCACAATAATTTTGTGTAGCAGTTTCTGATGATGTGATATCAGGTGAAAATTATCCCTGCTACTTTCTTGTGTGCCACATCTTTGAACTCCAGCTTGCTTTTCCGTTGGCATGTGTGCCTAGGGCTACCAGATTATTGACAGGGGAGAAGAAGTAATATCATAGATTTAGTTTTAAAATCTTCCTTCTAAATGTATTGCTGGGGAGGCACACAGGGTGCTGCTGGAGCCTCAGCAGCAAAGACCATTGTTGTTAGCCCTTTAATCTCCACTGTTTGTATTTATACAGATTCCTTTGCTAAGAAGCATCCATTTTGATCTATTATATTTACCCACAAATGTGATATTTACTTCTGACGAGATAAAAATGATAATGATATCTCTGTGTCACAGGATTTTATTTCAAATGAAAGATCTAACGGAGCATATCATGTTTTATTATTGCTGTAAGTTCAGTTATTAGTATCTGTAGAGAGGCGTCCTTCCCTTCTCTGTCTCCATTCAAGCTGTGGAACAGGAGCTTGGCTGGGGGGGGGGCAGGAAAGGATGCATGTGGGCTCTGGTTGAATGTACCAGCCAGGACAGGCTGTGCATTCCCTCCTTTTAAAAGATTTTGGAAAATGTGCTTGGAAAAGCAAGTCCAGAATTCCCCATCAGCCAGTGTACAGCTTAGAAGACATGAGACCCAAAGCTCCACATCTCTTCCAGCAGGAAGGAGAAGGAAGCTTCACATCTCCTCCAGCCTCCAGGAAGCACTTAGCCTTGGAGGAGCTTTGGAGCATGTTGTGATGGAAGCAGAGAAGCCCTAAGGCAAGGGGCCAAATGGATGTGTGGTTTCTTGACATCACACCAAAGGGTCATTTGACTTCTGTTAGCAGGACAGCAGGTCTCTGGGATTAGAGTAGATGTGTGGCCTGTAACACTAGGTTCCTTAGTGAGGTGGGCTCAGGAAGAGAAAGAAGATGGGACTGTAGATACAGAAGATGTTGGTGAAAGGGTGAAACCTATTGCAATCTCATACATCATTTCTGTTGCTACATATCAAACAGGGCTGTTAGCAGCTTGATATGAAAGAACATTTAAATATTGATGATGAGTTTGCTCAGCAGAGCATTGTGTATATTGAGAGGACCCTGTGCATCTGGAATATTTAATGTAATCAGCTGGAATGTAAAGCACAATATCTACAGTCTTGTTCAACCTGTGCATTTAATCACTGCTCTCGAAAGGCTATTACCTGCAAGAATGCAATGCCAAGTCTAAATTGGGGAACAAAACCACTGTTGCCCAAGGGAACAGTGCAGAAGCTCCTCAGATTATTTTAGTTCCCTGTTTTCAGAGAACGTCTTGCAGAGGTATCATCAGAAATAAAGCTGGACTAATAGTACAGACTAATTTGCAAATAAAAGCACTAAATACTATTTATCTGGTAGCTACTGTTTTAGTTACTGTTGGGGAACCATCATACATATTAACTTAGGAACTAACAAAAAAGGTCACTATGGTCAATTTGGAGAAATTTGGGAATTCTTGCTCCCTTTATAGTTCATTCAAAATATCAGTCAAAAATTGCCCTATTAATATACTGTTCTCCTGTTAAAGGAATTCCCTTCCTCCCAGGATCTTCCGACAACCCTAGAAGACCACGTAATGCTATCATGAGCAAATTTAGTAGTGAGCAAAAAAATAGGCCAAATTAAAGAAAATAGTTCATTGGAAGTTTTCAGCTGAAGATCAATAATTGAAGGATTCAAGCAAGACAGCATTAGTGCATTAACGATCTGTTACTTGGAAAGAGGTATGTTTCTGACACATTTGATGTGTCAATTGCCTCTGCAGCGGTGGGTTTATAATAGCTGATGTGTCCTATCGGTAGAGACATGAATGATAAACAGAATGATACCAAGTGCGTAGTTCAATCAGCACTGATAAAATTAGCACAACCTGAATATACAGAAGTCTGAAGTTGTGACTGGCTGTATGCGGATGGCAACAGACACAATTGCAATGGTTAGACCCAGCTATTCCATGTGGATTCTGGCCCCTGACACATTTATCCGTGGACTCAGTCACTCTCCATCAGCACAAGGCAGAGGAAAAAGCCCCAGGAACACCAATAAGCTCAAGTTGGTGTAGAGGGGTATTAGCCCACTTGTAGAGCAGAGAGAGACACGAGAGAGGTCAACTGTTCCTGCATTTGAGTTGGTATGTGAATAAGTGACTCCTGGATGTGTGTTTTGCAAGGGTGGGTTCCTGGCAGTAAGACTTTTTCCCTTTACCAGAACAAGGCCTTGAACAAGCGTTCAACACATGCTTCAAAACCTGTCTGACTTGTTGAGAGAAGTTGGACTGAGTGTGTAGTTCTGTATTTAAGCAAGGATTGTTTAAGGTTTGCTACTTGCCTGAACTCACTGTCTAGCTTTCCATTTACCAGCACCTGGTTGCCTTATAGGAAAGGGATGTACAGCACTCTTTTAGACATTTTGTTGTGTATTATAACTGCATAACCCCAAAATGAGGGACGCTCCTTAAGTCTGGATTAAACCAGTGAACAATACAGAAACTGCAGCTATGCTGGCTGCTTTCCCTGGTTTATGGGAAAGGATGGGCTTGGAGAGAGATATAGAGGAGATCAGTGGTGATATCTTTTTCCACTAATAAAAAACCAAAAAAAACCAAAAAAAACCCCAAACCCAAACAACCTACATCAGCTGACAAGGAGGGTTTAATGTTTAAGCCGTAGCCCCTGCCTGCCCCTCGTCTCATGTCTTCTGGCCTTCTCCATCTGGGAGTGTGACCCAGAGCCTGTTTCCACTTAGTATACTCATGATTAATAAAGGCAAGAATGAGGAGGGAGATGGCCATACTACTGTAGTGAAAGCTCAGAGATCCCCACAGAGCTGCAACAATTGCATTTGCATTTCCACTGCTGCTGCTAAACACCCCACAGTGGAAGGAGGCACAGACAACCAGAAAACTACAGCCCCGCCATTCTGAAAATAAAGCCTGTAGAATAATATTGAGTGTGCCTGTATTTATCTGCCACAGCCCTAATTTCTTAGATGCAGGCAGGCACCATAAACATGGCTCAGCACTGACTCATCACATCAGATTCCTCATACCAGGCAAAGATGTTAAATGAAAGTGAAAATCCATCCATTTTTTATTTCTGCTAAGAGCATGGCAATGGGCACACAAAGGTTTATAACCAGCCTCTAGACTGGAACTGGTCTCTAAAGGAAGGTTTTTGAAGAGCTGAGCCAATATGTTCATCCAGAGCTAAATGCAAATAGAAGCACTATATCACTACTGCACAAGGAAATGAGTTCACAGGGAGGTGAAACTGCTCTCCCACAAACCACTGATCCCCAAACCCTGTTCCAAGAGTGCTAAAACTAGTCTCTCACACTCATAGGCAGAAAACCTGAACAACAGCAAGTAACTTGTTCCGAAAGCAGGTCATTCTTACACTGGTTTTGGGCCTTGTGATCTGTGAGCAGTTGAACCTGGCTCAGCCTGTGCCAGCACCTGTGCTCTTCAGCTCCTGGTACAGAACTATTTTTTCAGCCCCATAAACACCTACCTGTAGACCTCCTAACACTATTCCAAGAGCATAAGCCCTTTTAGAAAGCTATTTCACGGTCTGAGATAAATACCTTCCCCCTTTCATCAACAAGCTTCCTTCACCTAAGCAAGCCCACCCCAAAGACCCACAACAGAATCGGCTGGTGGGTTGCTGTGTCCCCTGTTGATGGAGCTGGGGCCATAGGAGGGAGGTCTCCCTGCCCACACCTGGGCATGTGCTGTGAAAGGTAGGGGCAGATGAGGTTTTTGCTTTATTTCTAGGCAAAATTAAAGAGTTACATCTAGGGAGAAGAGGCTCTAGGATAAAAAGCAAATAATCCAGAAATGGGGGTGAGGGGAGAATATAAAATACTCTGGTTTTAATCAGGAAAAGCAATTTAGTTGCAGTTTTCTGCATAATTCTGTTGAAGAAATAAATTATGCAGAAGAATGTGCTTTTCTCCTGAGGCTAAAAAAAGCACAAGTGGGGCTCAGGGAAATGCCTGGGACTTACATGTGTTTGCCATTTAGCTGCATTTTTTGACAATTCCTTGTAGGTTGAATGGTTTATCCTGTAAGCTTCAGTTCTGAAATGGACTCCTACCAAGAGTGTGCAGCAGGAGTGTCCTCTCATGTGGGAGAAATTTTTTTTTTTTTCTTCTGTGGTGTGGGACCATGTGGGCCTTTCCTGGTATTTCTGGGGCCGCCAGAGCTCCTCGCACCTCTGGTGGGGTCACCCACTTGGGTGGATGTGGCTGTTCTTGGGATTAACTTGCAGGATATGGGAACCCTGTTCAGAAATAGATGAAGATTTAGGCAAGGTTGTTTTTCCATTGCTATGCTAAAGAAAAACAAATGCTACAGTTTTTATATTCTTTAATGTTTTGTGCAGCAGTTCCCAAACCCATGAAATGAAGCAGTGTTTTTCCTGAAAAAGAAAAAAATCCAGACCCAGGAGACCGAAATTTTGGACTCCTTAATGGGAAGAACCTAATTTTTAAAATTACTTCTTTGCCACTGGAATGCTTAGGTTTGGGACTTAGGAGCTCAAAGCACTTAGATATATTAGAAAGCTTTTATTCTAAGCTTTAAAATATTAATTTAGAAATACACAAGTGGAAGAGGATCATCATGAACCATCCTAGCAAAATTTTGTCCATTTTTTGTGTTAGTTGATTAAACAATAGTACTAAAACTTCTTGGGCATATGGTGGGCTGGGTGGGAAAGAAAATCATATTGAGAGGCATAACACAGTCTTTATCCTCTAAACTTTGGCTTTTCTCTGTATAGATCCAGCTTCAGAAAATTACTAAGTCCCTCCTGCTTAGTCTCAAGTGGTCTTTAGGAATTGGAAACAGCATCTGTTAATTTTTAGCAGCGGACTCTTAAGTGACTTGGCTTGGGCTTCTCAGCCAGCTGTTACCACCACACAAGCTGTGGCTTTAGAGAGGAGGAGGAGACATGGGTGACTTGGGGACCTGGAGATAAGAGGTGCTGAGGAGGACACGAGGACAGGAATGGAGACAAGCCCTGAGGCTCTGGAGTGCAAGGGTATCTGACTAAGGAGAAACTGGAGTTCCTGTTAAGCAGTTTCTTCCCCTGTGGCGTTCCTGCCCTGGAACTTGTCTGGGATCCTGAGAAATTGTCTGGGGCTCTGTCACTGCCCTGCAGAGGACATCTGTCTGTGCCCTGCACACAGGGCTCATGCCACCTCTCCTTTGTGCCACTGCCTCACTGGTAGCTCTTTGGGGCTTTGCTTTGGTATTTGAGAAAGAAATGGGTAGCCATCACACTCAGTACACTGGAGGGGAGAAATGCTCCTGAAGCCTTCAGAAGCGAGCAGGAGTTTCCCAGAGAGAGGATTGCTGCTGGTGTTTCTTCAGTGCTTGGAGGACAGGGAGGGGAGCCTGCCTGCGTGGCCAGATGAGGCTGGGTGGATGGCAAGTAATCCAGATCCTGTTTCCACCAGTTTGTTCAAAACTTGGGGAAAGTCTCTCCATTTCTGTGAAGAATGCAATGATTTCTTGAAACAGGGATACCCCAAGGAGGTACAGTACGGCCAAGGTAACTGGCATTTATAACACATAAAGTCCTCAAGCCACAGGTGCTGTGGAAGCTCTGAAATCTCATTTTGTGTGTGTAGCTAAACTGGTGATGTTTTCTGTGGGTCAAGGCTTATTTAAATGACTCTGTGATTGTGAGGAGGTACATAATTTAATTTAATCCCTTGTTTACAGTGAGTTTGATTTGATGATGCCTCACAACTGCTTGATGACGAAGAAGACATGCATGATTACAGTTCATAGACATCTCACAGCTGGAGAAGAGAATATTTTTTCTTAGTGATATTGCTGTGGAAACCATAATGTACAAGCTGCCTTCCTGCCCTGACGGCTGCAGTTTTGCAAATGGCTGTGTTCTGCAGTGAAACCCCACTATTCCTAACCAGGGAAAGCTCTGTATTTTCTATAGCAGCTGACTCTAATTTTTCTTTTGTATTCTAAATCTGTGTGTAGTGACTGATCCTGGAAGACGTTTAAGGTGCAACCAGGACTAATGGCAATGCCTTGGAGATTGGCCTCTCCTTGAAATAATGGCCTGTTTTGTGAGCATGGTGGTTAAAAAAAATAAGAGGCGGAAACCTTTCCTGCTTAAAACTGGACCTCTGTTCTGTGGAGAAGTTTACATGCCTTCATATATAAACTGATGAAAACCATATAAAATCAGTGATGTAACAATCAGTACTTTCTAAAGGAAAAGTGAAAAATAGATCAAGAAAATTCCTTTTTTTTTCTTTATGCTGAGATTTTGAAATGTCAAATCCAATGCTCCATGTCCAGTGAGTATGTTCTTACTCTTGGCAAAGTCTTCTGTTTTGCAGGCCCATGTGTCTTTAGTTCAAGTAATGAAGATCACTTTTGCACATCAATTACAACACGGAAATGAGTTCCATGACAGGTGAACACGCTGAAGGTCATTTGCTTTGTCAGAGCATTGAAAGCGGCTGCTGTTAGCTGTGCCTGTCTCTGTGGATCTGACAGAAAACAGTGTTTCACGCCGTGGTACAGGGGAGCTGCAGGAGGCTCCGAAAGGACTCGTTTATGGGACAGCACCTCTGTCGAGTAATTTTTAGTAGTGGGTACATGCACAAAGACATTACTGGTGCTGAATCAGCTTACTTTTAGGGCAATTTTCCCCTTGTCCTTCCCCCATCCCCAGTGTAGTTGATTTGCCTAATGGAAGCTGACAGTAAACCTCAGCCCTGATTGTCAGATTTCTCTAGAATCCTCAAGGGAAAGAGAGGAAGGCAGACATTTGAGGAACAAAAATAGCACACATAATGAGCTCCCTTATTTAGCCAAACTGCTTTTTTAATAAGCTTCCTTTTCTTTCTCTCTTGCACAGGCAGACACACCAAACACATGGTATCTTCAAACAATAGGTGCTTTGGGCATTGGGGTTGACAGAAAATAGATGGACATGACTGCTGATCCCCTGCATTATTGTTTGGTCCCTCTGTGGAGATGTAGCTTGGGAAAGCCATTCAGGAAGAGTCTTAAAAAAGTTATCTCTTCCTTCTTCTTAGTACTTTTATTTAACGCATCTAATTCTCATCCCAGACATGGGAGTCTCTCATTTGATTCAGACTGTACACTAATGTTGTGGCTCTTCAGCATGTGCTTAGGTTGACACTCTGATGGGGACCTTTGGGCAATGGTGACAGTTCAGGATAGTTTCTGCTTTTTACCTCCAGCCAGGGAAAATGTTTTTTCCCCACATAAACCTGAAAACCATCTTTAAAGCAGGAAAAGCGAGTCAGACAAAGCATGTAAAGGAAGTTATCCTTCATAGACTTTTTAGAAGTTGGACATGACCGTCTTTTGCTTTTGTGCCTGAGATAGTCTGTGTATGATGTTATATTCCATTAAATAGTCATCTTGAAGAGGGTTGTGTTTTTTTAAGCTGTTCCAGAAATGTAGCTGACAAGCAAAGAAAGAAAAGCATCTTTATTGACTTTCCATGGAAAAATACAACAAAAGATAAGATAGAAAATATGATGGAGTCATATAGATAGTCAGAAGATATGATGGAAGATATAGGAGTTTGATTTATTTCAGGATATATCTGTTCTACCTCCGGATCCTTAGAGAGGACAGAACTTTTACAAATAACCCAGCACTGGAGATGACAAGGCGTACTTTTACCATCACCCCCCTATTAAGCAGGTTTCTTTACCTTATTCTTCTCTTGCTCTGGGGTCTTATTTTATGGTAACCAGTTGACAGTGAGATGAATTACTGAGGACAAGACATGGCACATCTTTTATAGCATTGTTTGTCCAGAGAGGTCTCAAAACTGTAAAGTACTTGAGCTGTATATTATCTTCCCCAGTGGAGGAATGCAGCTTCTTCAGAGCTGTCCAGTCAGACTAATTCGCACCACACAAGTATTTAGGCTGGTGCAGCAACTGAAATGTGCCGAGGGTATGGAACAGTATTGGTAGTAATTATTTTGCTGTTACTATAGTAGGCTTAATTTCATTGTCAGTTTTATTTACAACAAAGAGGAACTTAAACTGAAGAGGAACTCATCTATAAATTATCTAAATATTTTTAAACGAGTTTGATCTTAAGAAGCAACTTGGCTTTTATCCCTTGGTTGTTCAACTCCTAAATAACACTGCTGACTTTGGCTGTGCATCGGTAGATAAATGAGGTCTGAATGTCATCAAAATGTTAGACAGCTCCAAATAAATACCGATAAGTTGTCTGGGTAAAGGGAACACAGAGGTGAGGTATAGTACGTTTTGTGTTGCCTTGGAAATTTAGATCCATAAATCTTATATTTATCTATATTCCAGAACTGTATTATCTTTATTTTTGTGTATTTCTATTGTTTTCCAGTGCTTTTAGTCTGTAAATTCAACCCTGGATGGATGTTTTGTCTTGGATATATTAAATCAGCTCCTTCTGAACCAGGACTGGAGCCTGAGTTTCTTTTCAGGCATGTTTCTAGGGTAATATACCCAGCTCGAAATCATGCCGGGGTGAAGCAAAATGCCCGTTTGAAAGTGTTTATGCCTGTATTAGAGAGAGTGATTTACCAATCTCACAAGAGCTGTTATTATTAGTTAGAAAGTAGGAGGTGTGTGTGCGCAGATGCTGTGGAATTTTCTGCTGCATTGGGCCTGTGCTGCTGTGTGCTTTGGGAAGCTTATCCATTCACCAGCCCAGGCTTGAAAGGATGTCCAAAAAAGTAGAGCAGAACAAAGTTTTCATAGCCCATTTTATATCTCCCTGCTGTGCAATTGTTTTTTTAAAAAACAGATTTTCCCATCTCTGTCCTTTTCTGCATATTCTTCTTCCCTGCCCTGTCTGCTGTGTTCCCTTGCAGTCAGTCCTGCATGTGGGAAATTACAAAATGGTTCTGAGCTAATTCACTAAACAGATTCAGCCTTATTTACATTGAAACTAAACTTTTTTCTTGCAGTGATATGTAAAAAAAGACCTGACCACCCCCCATCTCCAGACCCCAGGTAAGCAGAGTGCACATTAGATCTTCTCATTGTTTTGCACTGCTCTAGCTCCTGCTGTTTTTATTGACAATTCTTGCAAGTTTGTTATTGAAAGTGGAAGAATATAGTCTCTATTTGTCGAGCTGAATTGAAGAGGAAGTCCTTCTCATCTTAGTTTGCATTAGCCCCTCTCATCCTCTTTGACTGGGTGTTGTTTCAGTCCTTGTTAAATCCATTAAACCCTGGGAGATGCTCCATTTTAAAGGGTCTGAATGCAGTGCTCTCTACTGATCTAGGAGATATAATTACTAGAACAAATGTCACTCATGTAATCTTCTTTAAAGAGCAGAAATCTATCTGTAAGTCACTAATGTGGCCCAATAGAGATGATTTTACTGCAGAGTATTAGGAGGAAAAAGCCCTCTTTGGAATCCAGAAAATAAATAAGTATCAAATTTGATTGTTATATGCTTTCAGAAGTTGACACAGAGATTGATGGTTAATAAGCATGTGTTCTTAATTTGCATTGCAAAATTTTCAATGAAAACTACAGGCAACCATTGAAATAGTTCATTATTTTGTTAGCCTTCCTGTTTCCTATTGTCTACCCATGGGTAAGAAACTATATATCAATAAAGGAACACTGAGAAACTCCGCTGAAGACAAGCAAGATAACAGATTGCAGCGGGTATCCTTGGTTCCCTGGATTGGCGCCAGGGTTAGTACCTCAGACTAGCTCAGAAAGTCAATGGACAATTTATTCTGTACTAAAAATATTTTCTCTGGTTTCTTTATTTTTTTAGCAGTATACACACACACATACACAAAGTGAATTTCAAATTCAACAGATGGATGAGATTATAAAGAAAAGACAGGCTGCTAAAGAAAGCAAAAAAGCTATTGTGTTTGATTTATGGATTTGTTCCAGTCCGAGAAGCTCAGAACGTTCTTCGATAACGGCCGTAAGTGATTAGAAAGTAATGAACTATGGAAAAGGGTCGGAAGATGTTGAGATTAGATCTTCATGACTGAACAGGGGCTAGTGATGAACCAATCTGCATGAAATGCTGCCTCAGTGTCAGCTTCTCAAAACTCTGGATTTATTCCTGTTATCTTTACGTTTTGCTTCCAAAGAGCAAGATATGAGGAATTAAGTAGCCAAAGACAGGGGCATTTTCACTTAATGTTTCATCAGTTTCTGTACGTTTCTGGTTTACTTAAAGCCTGTGTAGATGACTATCTTTTCCTTGTTCACCTTCTCAGACATTCGGGTTTAAAAGAAGATTCATAAAACATTTCCATGTGGGGAAAAAAATTCTTTGGTTAAATTCAAAGTCTCTTTTGATCTCCCTGAGATTTAATCATTGAAAACTCTCTGTGAAAGAGAAAACCTTTATACCTACATTAGACCAAGGAAATAGTATTACAAGTCTCAAAAGTCTTCAGTTTTTCCTTGTCAAGTATAGAAGATCTCATATTAAAATCTGTTTCTGTTTATTTCAATATCCACACAGTTGAAAGTTTCTTCTTCCACTTGTAATTCTATCAAGAGGATTTCAAGCAAAGGTAGTTCTTCGTAGCAGTAATGTTCTTATCGCTGTGATGATCTTGGGATATAAGTGAGGCAAGATTTGGAAGTAGTGCCTTTCAGTGAATCATCTGCTGCGTTCGTCTAACAAAAGGTAATGCCAAGCAGCCTGTGATGTCTCGGATTATAATTCTCTGTGATTAATATATGGAAACCCTAACTATCCTTGGGGTATGGAGTTAAATGTTACATACTGATGTCAGAAGACACTGTCGTAGAATCATAGAATCATTGAATGGTTTGGGTTGGAAGGGACCTCAAAGCCCATCTAGTTCCACCCCCCTGCCATGGGCAGGGACACCCTCCACTAGCCCAGGTTGCCCAAAGCCCCATCCAACCTGGCCTTGAACACTGCCAGGGAGCCAGGGGCAGCCACAGCTTCTCTGGGCAACCTATGCCAGGGCCTCAGCACCCTCACAGGGAAGAACTTCTTCCTCATATCTCATCTAAATCTACCCTCCTTTAGCTTAAACCCGTTACCCCTTGTCCTGTCACTACAGTCCCTGATAAACAGTCTTTCAACATCTTTCCTGTAGCCTCTTCAGGTACTGGAAGGCCGCAATTAGATTGCCCCGGAGCTTTCCCTTCTCCAGGCTGAACCATCCCAACTCTCTCAGCCTGTCCTCATAGGAGAGGAGCTCCAGCCCTCTGATCAACTTTGTGGCCCTCCTGTGGACTCACTTCAACAGCTCAATGTCTTTCTTGTACTGGGGCCCCCAGAGCTGGACACCGTACTCCAGGTGGGGTCTCACAAGAGCGGAGTAGATGGGCAGAATCCTCTCCCTTGACTTGCTGCTCACACTTCTTTTCATGCAGCCTAGGACACGGTTGGCTTTCTGGGCTGCAAGCGCACACTGCCAGCTCATGTTGAGCTTTTCATCAATCAATACCCCCAAATCCTTTTCCTCAGGGCTGCTCTCGATCCATTCTCTGCCCAACCTATAGTTGTGCTTGGGATTGCACCGACACACGTGCAGGACCTTGCACTTGGCCTTGTTGAACTTCATGTGGGACCAAGACTGTCCAAGTCCTCATTACATTTCTTTTATTTTCAATTAAGAATAGATGGAGAAAAAGTTGTTATCCCTATTCGATATTGGGGACACAGTTATTCTGCAGTATACTTGCTGTTTACTCAGGAAGTTTGTACAAAAGAGAGCAGTTGCATCTAGATTGCCTGGATTTCAGTGCTGTTGCCACAAGGCCATCTTCTGGTGTTTGTATTTCTGGTATTATTTTAAGCACTATTTATAAAAAATTACTTAGGACATCTGAACACCTACACTTCTGTAGGAAGCTTTGACAAGCTCAGCATGTCTGCAGGACAACATTAATATAATGGTTTTTTGTAGGAGTTAAGGACAATATAGAATATTAATGAATTTTTCATAGATCCTTTCTAATATGTAGCTATATTCTAGCTCTGTAAAATCCTTAGACTAGTAAAACTTTAGAATTCTTCAGTGTCATTTGGTCAAATACCAACTTTTATTGCATGATAAACACATTAACCCCCTGGCAACTATGTATATTCAGTGAGTGTTTTGGAAGATTTTGATGCTGAACAGCCAGATGAATGTACTAGAAGCACTGTGTTTACTCTGTTGAGGAGCCTTCAAACTGATAGTCCTTGAAATGTTTCAGCTGGTGAAGGGTCTGGAGCACAGGTCTTACGAGGAGCAGCTGAAGCAACTGGGGTCGTTTAGCCTGGAGAAAAGGAGGCTGAGGGGAGAACTGATTGTTTTCTACAACTACCTGAAAGGAAGGTGTAGCCAGATGGGTCTCTTCTCCCAAGTAACAGAACAGGAGGAAATCGCCTCCAGTTGTGCCAGGGGAAGTTTAGACTGGTTATTAGGAAAAATGTCTTCACCAGAAGGGTTGTCAAGCACTGGAACAGGCTGCTCAGAGAAGTGATGATGTCACCATACGTGGAGGTATTTAAGAGATGTGTGGATGTGGTGCTTTAGGACATGGTTTAGTGGTGGGCTTGGCAGTGTTAGGTAGTGAGTAGTTGGATTTGTTACTGGTTGGTTCTGTAAGAACTAGTCTTCCCTTCTTTCTCCTCTTCTCAACTCAAACCCAGGACTCTCAGAACTACCACTTCTTTTCTTTGTCCTGTAATACTTTGTGCTTGGCAGGTCTTATTTCATCTGTTCAACTTTACTTTCATTCAACTACAAAGGGCAGTGCATGTCCTTTCCCAAGCAGGAGTGGTATCCATCTGTTTAAATAAGAAAAGACTATCTGTATTCTTTATTGAAAAAACTATGAAGAGAGAGCTTATGGTTTTCTTGTCTTGCAGCTGAAAAGTAAAGCTGCTCGGTTTCTTTGGTTATGCCCAGCTGTGTAGATCTGATTTCACTCTGTCATGCAATCATTCAGATGAACTGAACACAAACACAGGTTTTGCTGTTTGCCATTCCAGGTTGCAGTCTCAGAAGATAGCCATCTGGATAGAATATGCATTTTGATGCTCAGTCAGGTGTCGCAGGACCTATTTGTGTTTGTTCTTCCTGTAGGCAGCTTTGTTCCATCAGATTAAGCTGGGATTCTTTCCAGTTGAGGCACCTTGGTGCAAGCAGCTATTATTATTATTTGTCTAATGTTAGCAATGTGCTGGGGACTTTAACTCAGAACAGAGCTCTCTGTGTTCTTCTCATATGGCTGTAAAACGATCATGCGGTTTTATGGGCCGTTTTTGCTTACCAGACTCCAGTAGTGCTTGTGCAGAAAGAATTACTCAGAAGCACTGGATATTGGCCAATGGATGAAACAGGACATTGAACTAGATGCATAAAACTTGCCCTAACTCTTGGCCAAAGATCCACTGCACAGATTTGGAGGAAACTCGTAGCAAATTCACCAACCCAAGTGTATTAAATCCCAGAGGACTGATCTGAGCTTTCTAGTTTGTAATGGATTGTTGAAGATATAAAAATAAGTTCAGATATGAGTTGCAAATGGGTTGGACAAAGAAAGAGGTCAGTTTGCATAGTCATTAAGTTACTTCACGCCCAAACCAAAAAGCTCAACATCCCCGTGCTCCCCACAAATTGTTATCTGTGATCTACTGTCTAGATAAATTCGTGACTGGATTAAATTGAAAAGGTGGTTTGGAGTCAAGATTTTAATTCCTAGCCTCGGAGGAGAACTTGGCCAGATTTGGTTTGGAATTTGTTTTCTGTAAAACACTGGGTGCGTTTGGATTTGGACTCTGGTGACTGTGAACTACTGTACGATGGGATTGGTCTCTTGAGCCACTGGCCCGTCAGAACACCACAGCCTGCAAGCTGTGTATCTCTGACACAATTAAAATAGCTGAAACTTCACTTTTTTTGTGCCATGCAAAGCAAACATCCTAGAATTTGAAGGTGACTAAAGAGTGTTTCCCTGCAAGAAAAAAACAGGCACTTTATAGTATTGTATTTATTCTGATCTTGCTACCTGACTGTAGTGAATTCTGACTTCACCACCACCCCAGACACAAGTTCTGTCTTGCAAGCCATAAGGTAGACCAGTCACGTACATTGGATGCACAGACCAAAAGGTCTGTTGCAGCACACAAGTGAGAATCTACCTGAACTGATTGTGCAACTCAGCAACAACCTTGTAATTAACATCCCCTGCCTGATGGATGGGGCCAAGTCTACCACCACAATAAACCACTCAGCAAAATGCTGAGCAACCTTCCCACCCAGCTGCCTCAGAAGGCCTCAAGGGTGTTGGCAGGATCCTGGGACACAGGCTGCAGGGGCATTAGGTCAAGCAGGGCCTCCAAAATGGCCTAAGATACCCTGTCAGGTAGGGCAAGAATATCATTATTTACTGTTATTAGGCTTACTTCATGCTCCGATGAGACAAATTAACAACATCAGAGCCCCAAATCAGCCATCTTTAATCTTTTAAGGCTGCCCTTCCCCCAATGGCACAATGCAAAAAGCTTTAGTAATTATGCAGCAGCCCATCTTCAACTGCACAGCTCTGCCTCCCCAACCACTGCTGCCAGGCTTTCTCCTCCCTTGTTACCCAGCCAAGCTTCCTTTATAAGTCCTCTTAATTGGCTCGTTAGTGTAACCTGAGGCTACCTGTCCTGCTTGGCTGATTCACTAATGAGGCTCAGCTGCCTTTTCTCCGACCCAGGCAGGCTGGAGAGGGATCTGTAAAACCTGGTCATGGGGATTTCAGAGCTCTTCCCTCCAGTCCCCTGGTAACCCAGCCTCTCTGGCAGCAATGTCACTGGTGGCTTTTGCACAGGCAGACATCTCACGCGCTCCCAGCGGGCATTACTGCCCTGTTCAGGCAGGGACTCTGTCCCTAAAAACCCATCTGTTTTTAGCACATCCTAATATACAGAGCACTGCGAGTGGTTACTGCTGCTGTGCCTGTAAAGGCAAGGAAAGAGCCTTTGTGCTAATTCAGAGGATTCAAATGCTACTTACAAAATGTTTCCCTGAACATCAGCAAGAACAGAAGAACACAAAGTAATTGTGTATGAGGTTTCTAGGACTGCACTACCAAGACCAGCATTAGGGCTATCAAATTTTTGGTCCCTTGCTCTAGGCCTTCTGTGCAATACATACCTCCTCCAGAGGGTGATGGGGTGGCACAGGCTGCTGAGGAACCCAGAAGAGATTGGGCTGGCTGAGCTCATTGCTCAGCCAAGTAGGGATGGTGACTGTGGGGATAGCAATACCTTCCAGACCTGCCTGATAGACAATCACGCTCTACAGTTCTGGCAGGACAAAGGTTTGACCTTTCTTTTCATAAGCCACATGCAAAATGGGCTTGATAGCTCTGTTACTGTATTTTACATGCTCCCTGGAGTCTTGAGGGCCATGCAATGATGAGTTCACCTGAGATGGGCCAAGCCAGGGCTCCACATCTCTTTCTATTCTACAGCTGGTCTTGGAGAGCAGGTCTTCTAGTCATTCAAGACCAATGGTGAAGAGGTTGACAGAGTCCTGGTAGCTTGCAGATGTGTAAACCAAACCTGTAGGAAGAATTTGAGCAAGCGGGCGCATAGCAGTTGTAGCAAAACAATTTTTTTCCCTCCACTTTTTTGTTGCTTCCAACAAGTGGCTTTATCACACCAATACAGTCTTAAATAGCTTGCAACATTAATTGATAACATTTAAAAATATGAACTGAAAGGTCATGTGCTTGCTTGGACTAATAGCAAGAATTTTTCATAGTAGATTAACAGAGATCAGTTAGAAACAAATGAGGCAAATTTCCTTTTGTACTAGTTGATCATGGGAAGCACCCATGTACTACAGCTATGGAAATGGTAATGTGATGTTGGGGGTTGTCAGATGAAGGCCTTCTTCTAAGGGAAGGCAATTATCCGTGCAAGCTGTTGGTGTCTGAACCAGTACCAGTCCAGTGAGTCATATCCAGGAAAGGTGAACTTGAGTTGAATGATTAAGGAAAAGTGGAACATACCATAAGCAAGGGGACTTGAATAGTTTGGGTTGTTTAGTCTAGCAAATCACAGACCAAGAGACCATCTGATTGCTGTCTAAAAATGTCATATGGGAGTAAAGAGCAGAGAGAGAGGAGTGCACTGGCTAAGAGTAAAACATATACATTAACCATGCATTAATTTAGGCTGGAAATAAGGCAGCATTTAACCATTAAAGCAAGAAGATTCTGGAACAGAGCAGCATTCATGTCAGAATGACAGGAGCAGAAATACTGTCTGTTTAAAGATGCAGCTTGAAGCACGTATGAAGGAGATTATGTGATGTAGTGGCCTCTGCTGTCAGGGCACAGGACTCAGTGACCCATCCAGTCTCTGCCAGCCCAGTGATCCTAGGTGTCGTTATCATCATCCAAGAGGAAATGTGCACTGGCTGAAAAGTTGTTTCTCTTAAGATGCTTTCTGGTTACTCACTGATGTGTGACCAGACGTACCTTTGAACCAGAGGGCAAAGAGTGCTTGCTACAGAAGGGAAGTTTTTTCAAAGCCTTGATGTGTCTGTAATATAAATTGGCAGTTCCTACAAAAGGCTGGAATTTAGGGAGGTGCAAAGAATGTTTCAATGAGGAATTAAGCTACTTAATAAAAAGACTTGGAGGGGTATAAATTCTCATGCTCAAGTGCATAGGTGAAACTCTGCTAAATGGGGATTAGGCTGAAGCCTTGAGTAAATGTTGTGGGGTAACATCATCCCTTGTTTAGCTCCTGTAAGGTTTAGTGCATCTTCACTGAAGCACCTGATACTGGGCATTGGCGGAGAGAAGGTTTTGGATTAGATGTCTTGAGTAGCATGGAAGTCCCCAGAGTCCTGTTATTTCCAACTCTTTCACCCTGTAGCAGCCTGGAAGTTACACAGGGCAGGAATTTCATCAGCTTTTGAGTTCCGAGGGATGATCCTGTATTGCTTTTAAGGAAGCTAGAGCCTATCATTTGACAAAAAGTAATTCTTTCTTTTCCTGCCTGCCCTCTGGGGCAGAGACTTTGGTTCTCACTGTTAGAGAAACACACGCCAGCCACATCTGCCTGATTCAACAAAGCTGTCCAGGCAGAAGACCCTTCATGCCACAGCTCACAGAAAGGGGAGTAGGGGTCAGCCCGACTATTGACACCAGAAATGATCTGACTGTGGCCTCCAAATGTATAGCTAATAAAAGCCTGACCCTGTGCTCCCAGAAGCAAGTAACAAAACCCTTGCTGACATTAGCGGTGCAGGGGCAAGCTCCCGGCGTGCTCTTGGAACGGCTCTTACAGTGCTGCTAGTGTTACTGCCCTGGTCACTGAGGTGTGGGCTCTGCTGTGGGTCCCTGCCCACATCGACCACTGCACAGGGCAGCTGCCTGCCTGCCATCCATCATCCGGAAGAGCTGCTCTGCTAAATGGCATGCAGAGCTGAGCTAAAGGCATATTCATTTCCCTTGGATTTTATTTGTGGAATTTCTGAGCAGATCTGATGCCCCAAAGGCTAAAGCTCCTGCTGCCTTTTGGGAAACTCTAGTGAAAAGCAATATCTCATCTCCAGGAGAAGACAACAGTCACAGAGTACAGCACATCAAGCACTTTCATCATTTCAGCAAACACCACTAAATCACACAGCACATCATTTAAAACAAACTCTGTATAAGGGCTTGTAAAATAACAATACAAAGCAGCTCTTAAATTTCCCTGGTGTCAAACCAAGCCAGTTGTGCTGGCAAGACTCCAGCTTCTAAGGTACACACAGTGTGAAAGTGTCTCACTGCAGACAAGCCTGGAACTACAGTCCCAGCCTTTAATTCCCCCTTACTCGTAAGGCGACAAGTTTTCCATAGACAAGAGGGATTGTTGTAGACATACTAAAATCACAAAATTATTAACGGTGTGGGCAGGTCCTGATTTTAAGGTAAATGGCATGGTCTTCACCTCTACCAATCCCCTGGCCAATTTTCTGAAAAGTCTGTGTAACAGGGAGGGTGGAAATCCATAAGGAAATTGCATGAGTGCTTCACAGTGGTTGGTGTTGCCTTTTCTTTTCGGCAAGTATTGAACTCCGATATCACTGTTTGGCTGTAGAGAGAAGGGCTGTTGGCTGAAAATGCTGTGTTTTGGATATAAACCCATCTGCCTCACCTAGTTTCTAACGTGGATTAATTGCAGTCCTTTTCAGGTGGATAAAATATCCTGCTTTTCTGTCCTAATCTGTTCTCCAGTATTGCTCCTAGATTTTGTGTGACTGACACCTTTGATAGATGAAGTGCTTAGTCTGCACATAGAAATCACTTCACCCATCACCTGAAACCAAAGGAACAATGGCATTATTAAATTGCAGCAAACTTACTGCCCTTGTGACAGTAAAATTTCCTTGGAGTTCGGTGGGAGTGCTGTTAGGATGTCACTGTATGCTTTGGAAACTGCTGTCCTGTGCTCCGGTTTAATATGTCCCAGCCGCAGACAGGTCTTACTCCTTTTCTCCTACTCACTCTCTACTGCCACTTTGGGGACCTTGCTAAGCAGGATTAACTCTTTAGTGAACACTTGCTGCTGAAGAGGGAGCAGATGGTGATCTGTAAGCATCAGAGCATACACTTCCATAGTTACTTGATCAAATTTGATGGTTTGCATTTATTATTATTAGAAAGTTCCTCTTTCTGGAATGATGCTAAACAATTTACTGTTCCAGACCAGTTCTGTTGTCTGGTAAGCTGTATCTAGTCATTGTACTGATTTTCTCGTGTTGAAATGGATTTTGCCATTGATGTGCTGGGATATTAGATGGGCACAGACTGCTTTGGAATAGCAGCATTTGAAAAATCCTCTTGTGTCTATATTACTTGGTGGCATTTTTTATTCATTCTTGTTCTTTATAGGTGGTGGAGTAGCATTGAGTAGCCTCAGGCATGTGTGAGAAGTGTATGGGAACAGATCCTGAAAAGTCTGAATGAAAATGCAACCCTACCCAAACCAGCATGACTTGGGAATTCTGCTTTTCTTAAGGCATAGAGAAAGAGTAAATATGTGATTTCTAGATCATTTACCTACAGCAGTTAGTCCTGTATTGATATAAGATTAATCACTTCTTTTTAGTGACTCTTCAGTAAGTTTTGTTATTTTCCAGTACAGTTTGATGGGTGGAATGGACTTATCCCATGTTAATCAAGGAGAAGAACCATCACAGTGCAGTCACTGATAAGCAATTATAATGTAAAATAACAGCAATGAACTCAAATTGCCCCTCACTGCCCATCACTGCTCTGCTTTTTATAGTAATAATATAGTCCATTAAAACCTACAATCACTGTAATGTTTATGCATTATTGGGGAGATAAATTGCATAATTCTCATTTTGCAATTTAAATGTAATTATGAGCTTACTAATGACTAAAACCTGAATTTGCTAGACTATCAGTTTTTCTAACACTTGCCAAAATTATAGGTAATTACTTAGAGCTTACAATAATTATAAGTCCATCTTTTAAATAATTAATGTGCACTTTCATGGTACAAAACAGCTAGTAATCAAACGACCTCTGGCTTTTACAGCAAGCCCATGCAATTAGTCTTATTGTGTAGGTCTATAGAAATGTACCCATTACAAGAGTCTGTTAAGTTGGCAGGCTTGATATTGATGGCTGTTGCATTTTATGGTACCAGACAATGATTAACACACAATAGCCTTTAGAAATGTGGGTAAGGACAAAATCTGAGTGCATTTTCTGAGCCACGGGATGCAAATCCAGAAAAGTAATTACAGGTGAGAGGAGCTGAAGTTACATTCTGCTTTGGACTGTCAGATACTCTGTTGAGGGCATTTCTCAAGTCTATTCATCTTTTGCATCCTGCGACTCAGATCATTAGCCCAAGAAAGGACCAGCAACCTGTCCCAGGGGGTCCGCGTTGTATTAGACCAATTACTTTTATTGTGGTAGCACCTATCAGGTTCCCTCACTGCTGCCCTACGGCAGGTGCTGCAGAAGCACAGTATAAATGTTTCTTCCTCTAGAGTCTCAAAATTTAATGGTATGTCAGCAGGAGATAGATACCTAACTCGTAAAGTCCATAGGTGTCTGCTCGCCAGATACATCCTTCCCAAATTGCCTTAACTTCTGTGCTTAGCATTGCCTGATGGTGAAGCTGTCTTGAGAGCCTGGAGCCCATGTACAGAAATCAGAAGGCACTTGACTGACTTGGTTTGCTTAATCTGAGCCCATGTGCCAAAAACTTGTGTAAGTTTGGCCTTGTTTACCAGCAGTGTACTGTATCATCTCATTTTGTGTTTTTGAAGTCCAAATAAAAGGTCTTTATTAGATAAAGCCAAGGCTGGTAACAGCAGTGATTCTGGTATTTGCTGTTTTCTCCACAAACCTGTCTCCTAGCCAGAGTTTTATGATAGAATTTTCTTTGAAGAAACAAAACGAAAGAAAAATAAAACAACACTACAGAAGGCAAAATCAAACCTTAAAGTCAGTGTCAGCGTTTTTAGCGTCAGTGTATGGATCTCAGCAGTAGAACTACTGCAGTGTGATGGGTTATAAATATAATACTGTCTTTGTACTATAAGAGAAGTGGATTTTTTTTTTTGTCTTGTTCCTCAACTCAAGAATCTGCCCTTCGCCTGCCCCATCTCAATATAGTGCGTTCCTCCTCCCTGAGCCCCAACGCCTGCAGCCAGGCAGTGGGTAAGAGCTGCCCTCTGTGGAGACATCCTGCAGACCAAAACCTAACACTGAGCAAGTCACTTCACCTCTTTGAACCCCAGTTTACTTGTCTCTAAGATGAGAATTATGGTAACAGTTACCTAGCACACCCTGGTGATGGGAGGATTAATTAATGTTTATAAAGACTTTGAGGTCTTCAGACGAAAATTGCTACAGTATATAAGTGCAAAGTAATTATGATTATCATTACTTTCATTTGCATGTATAGACTGTAATTAGCTGTGGATTGTATTGCATTGACTGTGAATAATTTAAAAGCTCTCTTCAGGAAGATGTCACTTTAAATGTTTTTACATTTTGCATTTAATAATACCAAGGTTTAGCTTCTTTTTCCCTTTCCTTACCCTCTGATAGTGATACATCCTACAGTGTTGGTCTATTGGAGCCCTGAGTGTAAAGCAGTTTATCTTCCTGTTTTCCTTCATTTTGTTGGTACTGCTCAGGTAAATGCTGATAAAGGAGCTTATTTAATGCTGCAGGATGTTGCCCTGGCAGGTCCTTCCTGTGCACACTCCAGGTAGGGAGCTTTGGGCACCCCACTGGTATTCACAGGCTGTCCTTAGGGCACCTCCAAACTGCCCCAGGCACAGCCACGCTGTAGGTGTGATGGGGGTTATGTGTATCCATAGCGCTTGTGACAGCTCTGTTGAGTACTTGCTCTATATTTACTTTGTGACTTTTTCCTCTTCTCTGCATGCCTTGTAGCATAAAGGAGTAAGGAAGAAGGAACAACAGCTAGAGACTCATTCTCTCGGCTTGCGTCCTTTCAAGTGCTTCCCAAATGTTTCTTTAAGCCTTGTTTTGCAAACCCATGTATCACGTATGACAGCTGCTTACCTGTCCTAGACATATTCTCAAACGGAATGAAAGAAATAGTCCTTGTAGTAATTCCTGTTCCCTTGGAACTGAATGGTTTTGGCGGAAAGAGACACATCCTGCACACATCTTGTTTCAAGACTCAGCTACAATTACAACCAGGTTTATCCTACTCAGAACTGGAGCAGTTAAGTTGGGAACATGGCCACCAAGGAGATACCTCTAGTCTGGGGGAGGAGGAGGACAGGTCAGACCTTAGCAAGTACTGCTTACTTGCATAGGTTAGTTTATATGGGGAAGTGTGTTGCTCTAATTTAAAGTGCTTTACTTAAATGCTTAAAAAAAGCTGAGCATCCATTTTCTTGCTCTGCACCTTCTGAAAACATGGACATCTAAATCACTTAAATGCCTAAAAACTCATTTTTGTCTGACCTGTCCGTACATCCACCTACTGCTGGAGATGAGAACAGGAGCTAAAGCGCTGTTTAGAACATGGTCCCCTGTGACTCAAGAAGTTGTCTAAGACCATCACGAGCAGTAGGTTTTTATGATCTGTGAATCCCAGGAAGTCAAAGCCAGTTTGTCTGTTTAGTGACCCAAACCCAAGGCCTTGTCTTTAGAGTTTATTTGAGATTTTTATTTTATGCTGTGAAAGCAGAAGTAATTGTGCTTCTTAAGCAAACACTGAAAACCACACTCAAATTAACATCTCTTAATTAGGCAAAGGAGAAATTGTTGTTTGTATTGCATGTCAGAATTGCATGCATGTTGACAGAAGGCAGGAGCTGTAGCCTCTCGATTTTTCGGGCCTGATTCAGCAGGAGTGCTGTGCTCTCCGTGCAGCGGGAGCCCCCTCAGGCCCCCTCTCATGCTGGTGGTCACTCTGCACCCAGTCAAGCCTCATGCATAAGGCATGCCTGCTGCCCAGTCCTCTCACCAGCAGAATGTGAGACAATCAAGTGGCATATTCTCATAGAAGTTTCCTCTTACTTAGTTTCATAATCTGGCTTTATCTGAAGATGGTGGAACACTGTAGTAGTCACTTAGCAGCATACTGCAGGGTAGCTTTCTGTGATGACTTTGGGGTAATACAGAAGATCTCTTAAATTTGTTGTGAGGGAAATGGTCTTGTTTTCCAATGCTTGAGCTAAATTTACAGTTGACAGTGTTATCCATCACTTCAAAGTACCTTGAAAAATCTCACACTGCCTACAGTAGTATCTGAAACTCATAATCTTCTAAATGTGTTTGTCCCTCTGAGGAGAGGAGGCGCAGTGCTGTCCTCCCATCATTACTGGTGGAGAGCAGAATCGTAAGGAGCCTCTGGAAGAGCACGTACTTACGACAGAGCAGGGTTGAGGGGAGAGGAGGCATCTTTAAAATATTTTAAAAGAAGAGGAGAGCAATTTGTCCTTGTTATCTGCGGTAGATAGAACAAGGCCGTTTAGGCTTTATACAGCAGCCAAGGAGATTCAGATTGCCTGCTATGACAAGCTTTTCATGAAATATATGGTGAAGGCTGGAGCAGATGGCCTAGGGAGGCCCCACGGCTCGGGCAAGTGAAGTGTCTCTGAAACATAACAGTGGGATATAGGCAAATAAGTAAGGGGATAGATTATATGTTGTCTAGAAGACCCTTCTGGCCCTGTAATACAAGACCAACTGGACCACTCATGCTTTGAGTCCCAGGTTAGCTTCTAATCCTGGGACTTGCCCTATTCACATGCTGGAAAATGCATAATTTATATATCAAGTCTGGGCAGAGACTTATCATAGCGTGATTCATACAGGTTAAATTCAGGCATCTAAATGAAAGGAACATGGATCACAGCAGTTTGGGTCAGGTAGCTCAGAAGTGTTTGAGGATTTTTTTTCTTCTTATGTTTTGAATAGCAATTTGGGGGTTGGGATTCTCCATGTGGCTCTACTGTCAATGTGAGCTACTACTGAGCACAGCAGTAAGCTCCTCAACAGCAAAATTAGCTGGGGTCAAGCTGGGGTCTGTCTCTTCCTCCATTATAACAGCAGTTTGGGTACCCCTAATCTTTTAACCTCCAATGAAAGAGAGAATCCACAATGAAAACTGTTTCTGCTTCTTCAGGCTTTTCCTGGAGCTATGAGTGAGCTTTAAAAAGTGATAAATGAAACCCAAATCTTGTTCATTTATTTGAAATGACTACAGGAAATCAAGTTATCCTGCGGGTCTCTTCATACCAATATGCTCTTAGTTTCTCTTCCTCTGCGGCAAAGTGCAGTGATAACCTTGTAGAAAATGTCCCAGTAACAAGGTGGGCGTGTGTCCAGCATGCAGCATTGGCTAAATCTATTTAGCACGCTCAAGTGTAGAGATTGAAAGAAATCAAGAGTTGTTTACTGTATCCATAAATGTGAATCAATGGCTTGTTAGTCCACGCCAGCCTCATTAAAATTAACTGTATCTGAAAGAATGAATGATTTTATGGTGATGGATAATCCACCTAGAGTACGACGTTATTAGAGAAGATGTAGAACCTGGGAACGCAGTGAAAATAGTTCAGTTGAGAAGACTGTTGTCAGCAGAATGCTTTTGCAGGTAATTATGCATGTTGAATTACTGTGGAGAGAAAGGGCAGGAGCATCAGCTGACCTAACCTGGCGTAGTTGTGGTGACTTCAGTGGCAAGGCAGGGATTTACATCTCCTGAGGATCAGGGTCTGATCCAAAGCCAGAGATGAAGTCCATGAAGAGACTTCTGGTGACTGCAGTGGGTCAAGATTACTAGTATATAAAATCACACTGCTCAGCCACTGAGGCCTCACCACACAAACAGGATTCCTTCAGGGTGAGTGTTCCTCTTCTGAACAGTTAAGGCTGCAGTGAGCATCTTGGAATGGCTGAGCTCCTCATCTTCCTGGGTGTGCTTTATTCGCAGCATGTTCGATCTTCATCCTACTGATACTATGTCAATCATGAGGTAAATCAGGGCCAAAAGAATTAGAATAAAGGATAGGTCAAGAGGAAAGATCTTCCTCGATTCCCTGTGTTAGAGTTCCTTATTGGCTCATGCCATGAGGAAGTTAAGATTCCCCACATAAGTTTAATTGCGTGAGAATGGCCACATCAGATCAGACATTCTCCTCTCCAAAAACACGACCTGGTTTGGGGACTGAGATGGGAGTTTCTGAGACTTGGACTTTCTTTTTGCCCCATCAGTGGCGTTTCAGGATGCTGGCTTGGGATGTGGTTGGGACGCCAGTGGAGCACCATTCCTGAGCAGCCCCATTTCTCTGCTGTACAGCAGGAGACATGCTGTTCTGTTGTATTTTGTAAAGTGAGGCTGGGAGCCATCTCTCTGAGTTTCTGGCATTAGGTATCAGATAAGAAGACTATGTACAAGCACTTTTTTTTTTTTATTTGCACTCTCCCGATCAGACTAAATGAGAGTAACTCTTTGGGCCATCAGTATTCAGATCGCATCTTCTTGCAAACAGGTCTGTTGTTGCTGTAATTAGGCTTAGTTTACAGAATCCTTCACTAGTGTTTTACAAACTGGCTGGTGATTTTTTTTAAGTGCCCAGTTACCTTGAAAACAAAATCATTAAAGTCTCTCATGTTAGAGGCCTGAGCAATTGTAACTTAAAAATCTTAGATAAGAGAGGTTAGCCTCAGTCAGACCCAAAATCTAATCAGACAGATAGCTATGATTTATTATCTGTCAGATCATAAAGGATGCTGAAGAAGGGGTGTAGGAGAGAAGTCAATTTAGGATGATCCATTCCCTGGTACATCCTCCCACCTCCCGGCAATCTGTGGTTTAAAGTCATTCTGGCTGCTGGAACGGGCGGTGCAGCCTCAGCAGTGCCATGCTGGACCTGGACTGGTTCCTGCAGACGAGAGAGTTCAATGTGACATCCCCATTGATACGGCTGCCCTGCTCTGTGCACCTAAATTAGTATCTCCGCTCACTAGTTGCAGTCTGAGAAGATATATAGGTACAAGTGTGGCTTGTAATTAGAAGTGACAACCTGTGGCTGTCCTCTCCACCTCCAAAACCTGCTACAACCCTTTCACCAAAAGCCACTGGAACAGTGGAACTGTCCCTTTAATTAGAAGCGTATTAATAAATCTATCTTGTTCTCTAATCCCCACACACATAGTACAGTGATTCATTAGCACAGGAAGAGGCAATTTAGATTTCCTCAGATAATAGCAGCTGTCACTAATCAAATTAAAGGAGGAAGTGCAAATCTAAAGTTGGGCAAACTGGTCTGGCAGGGAGTAAGGTGACAGGCTGGTGTGAAAGACCTTTGTCTCAGCGGAAGGGAGGATGGTGGCACAGGGAATTCAAGGGGCATCAGCAACTCACTGAAAGAAACGTGCAGGGACGGGCTGTGGCCTCACTGCAGTCCCCATGTCTAGAGCCTGAGCGAGTGCTCTTGGTGGTATGCGCAGCTTCACTGGGGCTTGGAAACGTGCAGAAATACCTACTGCACACAGTGCTTTCTGCAAAACGTCGTCTGTTAACACGGAAGCATTGGGTTTTGAACCATGAGCATATTTTTCAGAAATGATCAGGCTTCACTTGCCAAGGGGTGTGCTCATATCCTCAGTGGGAGCCCTTCGGGGATGCTATGCTACTTGGGCAACCAGAGAAAAGGAGGAAAAAAAGTTGTTCTTAGCTTTTCTGATTTGGGCGTTTGTTTTTGTTTGGTTTGGTTTTTTTAACAGTTCAGCTGGTACTTATGCTAGGCAGCATGAGCTGTTACTGATGTTAGTACTCATCAGCAGTAAAGGACCATCCAAGCTGGGTGCACCAGCAGCAGCTTGAGCTCAGGGTCTTCTCTTTGATAGGCTTCAGAAGCAGATACCTTAGGAAGTGAGTGTTGAAACCCCCAACAGACAGCCAACAAATGCCTCACAGGAGCCCACAGTGAAAGAAAATATTAAGATCCCTTCCCCCATTTTGACAGCCATCAACTTTAGACAGCCATGATAGGCATATGTATTTCCAATGCCTTTTCAAATCTTTTTTGCTTTTCCTTCAGGAACGTCCCATGGCAATGAGTGCTGTAGGCTAATCACAGTATAAAAATATTTCTTTTTGCTGGCTTTGAATTTTTCTCCTTTCAACTTCTTTGAAAGCTCCTCACTGGTGTGCTGTGGCAAGAACAAAAGGTCCCATCATCCCTTCTCCAACCTACTTGTGATGTTATCTACATTTATCACATCTGTTCTCATTTGTCCCCTTTGTGAAGCTGTGGCTTGCTATCTGGTCTTTGGGTACAAAGAGGTATTTTATTAGTTGGTTTAGCTCCATGTGAAGGATGGGAGACCCAGGGCCACGGCCACCCATTGCAAGGGGTGAGGGAGGCAGGTTGTGTTACAAACCACGTGCAGGGCTCTGACCTCGGGGTGGGAATTTGCAAGTTCACTGCAAAAAAAAAAGGATTCTCCAAGTATCTTCCTGGTTCAAATGTTGATAAAACTGATGAAGTCTCTCTTGGTAGTGGTGTAAGCAATTAAACGTATGGGATAACATGAGGCAGCCTGTCCCCAGGCCTTGCTGCCACTCATGCTGTGTGATTTCAGCCCTTCCACACTTGTGCCACGTGCTCTCCCCTGAAGCAGAGCAATTTTGTAGGTTTGCCTAACGTCCAACCTTGTCTGTGTGTAGTGAAAGCAGGAGATCAAAGGAATGAAAGTGCTCCCTTCGCTAGCACTTCAATCAGTGATATGAGCAATTAAAATATGAATTAATCTAAGGAAGATGAAAATGCAGATTTTGAATAGGAGCCGTTGGAGTCACCTTGAACTTGTGCTTAGTGCTGTTTTGCCTGGGTGATTAAAGACATTTACACGCTATTAAAACCATGCAATTCTAATGTGAAAAACACCTTGTCAGCTGGGCATCCTGCATGCCTGCTATAAGGAGTAACCTTCCTATTGACTGGCTCATCTATTAATTCAGAATAACTTAATAGTGTCAGTGCAAAGAAAAACAAACAGCCCAATTTTATGTGGTGAGGAGAGGCAGTGGGAGCCTCTTTCTTCCCAGCACGGTTATGACGATAGGGAAGACAATAGCAATTATCTTTGCCTTTGTCATGAGCTGATTGTCTCAGGCTCAGACACTGTTTGGCTGCAACAGTTTGTGCTTTAGGAAGGAGGAATGTGAGCTCAATGGGTGGGAATTAATGTCTTGGGGTCACCACTGGACTTGTGAAACCATCTGAGCAGCTGTCTGCCCAACGCTGGTGATGCTGCCTGTGCAATGGCAGATGCTCCTTGGTGGGCCTGGAAATCAACACCATGTGCTGTGGCCCAGGGATGGGGGAGCCAGTGTCCTGCCCTGCCCATACCCCAGCTTCCCTTGGGGTGAGCACAGGCAAAACTTCCTTGTTGCTTTCCCCATCGGTAGTGAGTTCACGGATGATCACCCCTTTGCAGAGCATTGCAGGATGCTCAGGTGAAGAATGGGTGTGGGAAACCCAGGCAGAGCTGCTGGGGGCTTCCACCTACAAAGCAGGGACCCCTCCTGTGCCACCACACAGGACATCCTCCGTATCAGACAGGGCCAGTCGCATTCTTGGCCTTGGACTGACACGTCAAGTAAGGCCATTGGTGAATTTATCACTGCTTTATCTGGAGAGAGATACTGCAGTATCACAAACCAAGCTCTGGCTCAGCTTGCAGATGGAAAAGCAAGATGGACTCCGTGGAAATCCCTGCTGCTTTTTTCCTCTCTGAACATCAAGCCCTACTTCTGGGTCAAAGACCTAGGGGGAATGGGGATAGTAAGACAAGAGGAATGTGTGATTGTAGTAAATGGTGTTTGTACATCCTTGACCATAATAATCTGCCTTAAGAAAGGGAGCTGCTGGGCCAGGTCCAACCCTTGGGAGGGACAGGAGACTGCTCTTTCCCAGAGTGTGCTGGGGGTGTTTGCGAGAGACCTTTGGGCCAGGAGTGGGGGAGAGCTGAGCACGGGGAGGGCCTGGAGTGCAGCAGGCAGCTGGGGACCATGGGGTCAGGGACAACACCAGGCCTTGGCGGTGGCACACAAAAAGACTTTGTAGATAGTCAGACCACATGCATGCTGTCGTCTGCATGCCAGCAAGCTGCTGAGCACCGTGCTGAGACCAAGCTTTAAGGAAAGCATCTGTCCCCCAGGAGCACAGTGGGAACCTTTTTCTTATACACACAGTCCTGAGTATTGTAAAAAGAAAAGCTGTTAGTTCTGATTCCTAAAGGAAACCTCATCTGGGGTTGTTAAAGCCCTTCCATGGTGTCCTGGTAGCACAGGTCTGGGCAGGTCTACCTGAGAGATCTGACTGCCTCGGTTTCTATCACAGCAATGTTTCCTAGCTAGTTTACATTACAATTTTCAAGAAATTTTCATTATATGCAGAAAATTCCATCCAATACTGGTCATTTTAAGTTGTACATGGTATTCAGAACGTAATAGCTTATAAATACAGGGTATGTTTACTATACATGATTGTCAGCTTTGCCNTTCTAAAACATCTTCGCTGTGAGCTGTTACTCCTTTCTGGTCTAGCCAATACATACCACCAGTGGAAGCATCCAGGCCGGTGGGAATGGTACCTCCCCTCCCCTGGAGGGCAGCAGTATTGCTAGGTGCTCAATTGGACTGTGAAAAATAGAATATTCTGTAAACTGAGGTAAACTTTAGTCTTCTTATCCCCTCACAAAATAAGGATGGCTGGGCTAGGTGGCCCTATGGGCAGAGGGCTCATTACTGCTGCTGCTTGACCATCCTAATGTGGGTGAAATGTTCCTAGTGGCTGTTGGGAACTCCAGGTTCTGGAGTGCCAAACTAAACTTTTGTCAGAAGGAAACATATTCACATGCCAGCCATGGAGGTTTGGTGTTTCCCACCTATCCTAATAAGAAAAGTTATTGGAAACAATAATGCACTGGGAGAAGTAATGCTGTTTATGCCAATAAGCTGCATGTAAAAATGTTTAATCGCTTTCCCTCAGTTCTATTACTGATTATTTTTAACCGTAACAGCTAGGAAAGATCCAATGCAGCTTCCAGTGACATGTGAAAGCTTCTTTTTAACCGCAGTTGGTGCTGAATTAGTTCTTAAATAAACCTCTAGTCATCACTTGAAAGGACTGTGCTAAGCATATTATAATGGCACTCATAATAAACACATTTCCCTGAACTAACGCTATGGGATAAAATACATCAGGTTTCTGTGTTAACCACCTAGCCAAGAGAGGTAAATGGAATTGAAACATCGCTCCTGTCATTTATACATGGGAGTGAGAGACATGCTTTCTCATTACAGGTACTTCAGGGCTATGTTTAAATAAAACACCTTCTGTTGGCTTGCCCTTGAACTCTATCCACTTCGTCCAATTAAGCAGAACTCTGTGAAAGAGAAACGTAGCTCAGAGCTCACCCTGCAAACTGTAGGGCACTGTAAAGACTCAGATCTAATCCTACCATCATGAGGGGTTTGAAAAGTTTAAATCAATTGTCTGTGGAAAATCAATTATGAAGCAGACCAGTTTGCCTTTGTGGCGAATGGAACTGATTCATCTGTGGAGTGCTTTCCTGTTCAGAAAGAATTATATTTGAGGTCTACAGCAGCAAATATTGGGAGAGAAACTGAACGACTTCCTACTTAATGATAAGCAAAGTACCAGCCAGAGCTGCTTTCAGACCACTGAGCTCAATGCTTCAGCTGGCGATAGTGGTTCTTTTACTGTCATGTCTCTTGTGCTGACATACTTTGGGCATTCTAGTAAATTCACTGATCCTTCTTCACCCTGTTATTTTTGTGAAAACATGAATTTGGTTGACAGCGCAAGTTACTGCAGCATATACAATAGCCAGCAAAATCCCAGCTAGTAGTGATTTCACTTGAGTCCTGCTTTAATAATTTAAAAATGTTGTTGAGCATTCACAAATTGTCACTGACATGAAGGGATGTTAGGTATTGCTAACAGGAAAACTCTCATTAACTTTAGTAACTTCAGAGTTAGACCTTAGATTCAGGTAAGAGTTAACACATCTCTGGATATGAGCACAGGACTTGGTTATTAGAGAATATTGCAAAATACAGATGCTGTCAAAGATTTCCACACAGCTTGATTCTAGCTTTACCTCTATTAGGAGAAGAGGTGACACTGTTCAGTGCAGAAAATTGCAGTGGTATAAGGGAAAAGGAATAAGGAAATATTTCCAGATATATAACCCTTTTGGATATACCTATCCAGATATGAAGAAAACAACTTCATTATGACAGTGATCAGACACAAGCAGAGGACCAGAGAGGTTATGGGATCTCTACCAGTGGAAACATTTAATATAGACAAGGTCCTTGGCAATGTGATCTAGGTGGAACAGCTTTGAGCAGGAGGTTGGCCCAAAGACCTCCAAAGATTTCTTCCAACTTAAATTATTCAGTGATTCTGTTTCTTGCCTGGTCCTACATCCATCCTGCAGACATCCAGTGGTGAGGGTGAGAGAATGTATGACAAATAAGTATCATTATAAGCATTTCTTGGTTCGTGGTGTGCATTTAACACTCTGCAGTGCTTGAAGATCATTCAGAACAAACAAGAATCCTCAGTGAAACAAGTTAGTGTCAACAGAAAGTAATTTGGTTTTCCTATGCATCAGATATTTCCAAGGGAGTAGAGGCAATGCAGTACTTCAAATTATTAAATCACGGGTTTGAACTGTGTATTTTTTTTCTCTGAAAACCCAGTGTTGACTAAGTGTCTGGCAATAGCTGAGTGTCTTGGCATTCCAAATAAGAGATGGAAGTGTGAATTGCCGTGAAAGACCAGCTTCACTCTAAGCATGTACCAGTCACCTCATCGGTTGCATTGAACTATGCCCAGTCTTTGGGAAGAGATGAACTGTGTAAACCCAACAACAGAAAGCAGATTCTGGTCTCTTCTTTCACTAGTTTTGCTTCCTTTCTCCATTCTTTCTTTTTTTTTTCCTCCTTCTGGGGATATTTTTGAGAATTGTCTGATACTTGATATGACACAAGTGAGCAATAAAGCAAAAATTGTTGCAGAGTGATTTTAGTTATGGAGTGCTATTAAAGTTGTCATTTATTTCTTGTCATTTAATTGTCAGAGCTTGAATTAGGAGAAATTGTCAATGGATTTCTACTGCTGGGAATTGGGGTATGGAATTTAACATCATACGGTGATAGGGAAAGGGAAGCACTTCAGCTACCCTCCATTGCACAGGAAGCAGTCTTGCCATAATGTTGTGCTGAGGCTCCAAGTATTCCTTTGCTGTACGAAGTGCCAAGACAGGGAAGAAAACAGTCCATTTGTTGGGTTAAATCACGCACAGACCGTGCAAGCGGAGGTGCTGGTCGAACAGCAACAGGAATCCTTTTAATAAAAAATCAGTTCAGAAAGGAAGGGCGGTTATGGAACCAAAGAACTTGATTGTATTTCTTGTCCTCATTATAGCGTTAATAGTGATGGAGAAAGAGGGAAGGCAGAAGAGGACGAAACTACACTGCCAAGTGGTCAAGCAGCAGCGGTAATGAAAGATCTGCCCCTAGAAACACCTAGCACAGGTAAACGAGCAGCAAGACTGAAAAACCGAGAAGACAATTCATCATGTAAGTAACTTGGTCAGACAGTGGGAGGAGTGGAATTAAGTGGCAATTCATAAAGAATATTACAGTTTTTACTTTCCCACATCTTTCATTTTATTGTTGTATAAAGTAGTATTGAGATGATTTTAAAACAATGCAGTCCTCACACTAATACTTATCACTTATCACTTGTATTACTTACAAGTGACTTGCACTGAATCCCACCAAAACCCTTCCTGCCTTGCCACCTCTATTTGTAGAGCTGTAGAGAAAACATTGTAATTACAAGTTGGTGCAAGTTAAATTGATTGCCCACTGGTCTGTTTTTAATTAGAATCAGGCAAGCTTGGTAATCTTCTAACATGTCCAGGAAGCTGGATGAGTGTGTAAACGCACCCATGCGTTTTATTGATTTGAGTTAAAAATTCAACCAACTCCTGAAAGGAAACCCATAAAAACCGAGGCATGTTCTGGGATCTGAGATTCACTTTCACACATAGAGTACCAATGTTTCTAAACTTCTTGTCCTCTGGAGGAGGACAGAAGAAAGACAAAAATATTTAACAGTTAATATCCAGTATCTTACTGATTTTAGAGAAACAATTATTTTAGAATAGAGACAAGGTTTTATAATTGCATATTTCATGCCAGGAATGCAACAGTCACCACCATCAAAGCATCTCTGAGACACAGAGGGTGAAATCCATTCCTCCTCCAGCTCAGAACACAATCTGTCCCACTGAATTTGAAGCCTGGCACAAGAATAAATGTCATCTAGTGGCTTCAGTGGCATTTGCAATACATCTGGCATTTTCTGTCATAGTTACTGGAAAATACCAAGGTATCTCAGAAATCCTGGCATAGTATTGATTGGAAAATGCTGGAGGAGAGTTGAGTTTAAATGCAAGCAGTGTGTATCAAAGGAGTTGCTGGTGCTTACAGTGCGTGCTGACAGCATGGAAAGGGTTTCCATGCAGGACACTGCCTTGGAAGAAACGACTACCAGCCCTCTCTTTGAGAGCTGAGACGGAGCCAAAGAATTGCACATGTAGTGCAAGTTTCTATTATGGCATGCTTTAAACCAGCCCCGGTCTGGGCTTGATCCTGACCTCTCTCCAGAGGATGCTGTGATGGGCATCAGATAAGGTTGGGCCTGACTCCCATGCAGGTATATGAGATCACAGCCATCAGAAGTGTCACATCGTATCTAGCTTGAAGTTCCTCAGACTCAAGCTTTCCACTGTCATGCCCCAAAATACTTCACTGAGACATGTAAGTACCTAAATATGGATTTAGATGCCTATCCTTTAAGCACCAAAGATCAAAAATCAGGCTGCAGGTTTGATTGCCTGTGACTTGTGTTTCCTCTCTGCTGTGGTGAGTAAAACTTCCCTCTGTGGCTGTTGTGGTCCCTGGAGGAGAAGCTGTCTTCTCCATCTCTAAAACTCAACTGAGGTATGGCCAGACCTGGCCAGTGACACAGAGCCCAGGGTCTTGTGTGGTTAAACTTTATAGTAAGGGATAAGAAATAGAAAATTCAGGCTGGCACAGGCTTCTCATTCACATGGCTTTTCTGAGGCCAAACAACCCCTAACTCCCAGGGTTGAAGACAGATTGCTGATGGCTTTGTGATAGCATAAAAGAGGGTAGGAGAGAGCAGTTCTTAGAGGGTAAAATTTGGGGGTCAGCGATGTTCTGCTGGTGGCACCTTGTCTTGGAGGACCTTTTTGCAGTGTGCAGAGCCCATGATCAAGGCTCCTGCTCCACAATCCTGGCACTGTGCCTCCTCATGCCAGCATTGTAAGGCCACTCAGAGCACTAGTGTCATTTTCTAAATACAAAGTGATGCTCCATTTGCCATTACTACCGCTCTCTCCTTCCTCAGCTTCTGGGGAGAGCCTCACATGATCTCCCCTGTATCTCCTTCATGTTCTCAACTTCTCAGCAGAGGATTTCCTCTGTTTCTGTGTTGTATCTGCTTGGAAGAAGTGTTTTCTTCTTGCCCACTTTCTTGTAAGTGCACTTCCTGCTCTACCCTGCCATATTGCACCTGCTTTCTTCTTCCCTTTTAATATTGGAAAGGTGTCTTACCCTCATTAACCTCCTGGTTGGTAAAGTAAGAGCCACAGCACAGGGACGTTTATATGAAGCTGACATTATCCAAGACTGGAATAACAAGTGTTTCTCCGGAATGAGACCGTAGTAAGAAGCATGAGGGACAGGCACTAATTGTCCTTTAAGCAACTCAAGCCTAATACTCTCCTGCTGTTTATTTTTCATTTTCCTGAGCTCCACAGTCACGGTAGTAGTGCGATTTGGGGAGGTCGGGGCTATATTGGCTTAAAAATGGTAAATGCTTTAATAAACCGATCTGTACAGCTGGTGCTGAAGTGCAACAAAGACGAGACAGGCAGACGGTCGTGTTGGGACACAGGGCTGCTGTTTGGTTGGGGAGGCAGCTCCATTTCATGTGCAAGCCAAAGTCCCTGTTGCTCAGGTATCTCCTCTTGCCTAATTAAATTGTCTGTGTGCTTAGGTGGAGAGAGATGCAAAGTGCAGAAACAGTGTACAGTGCTTACATAACCTAAGTGATTTCTGCAGCAATCATTGTAGGAGTTAGCTAATGGCAGGGTACGGGGCCTCCCGCTGAGTTTCCATTACCTTGTAATTTTCAGCTTGTTCACTGTTGCAAGAAGCCCCTCTGTCTTGTAATTCCTCCAGCATACATGTCTCATCTTCTCCAGGCTTGAAGTACATAAGATGCTTTCTGCTGGGGGATTTATTGAGATAAGTTATTGAAGTCAAGCAGTGAGGCAAGCATCCAATATTATGCTATTCATCTCTGAATTTATGTTCCCACTTTCTTTTGAAGGTCTAATGTAATCACAAACAATTTGTTTTGTATATGTTTAAAAATTCATAATTTTCTTGTACAATGGAAAAAACAGCACTTGTAGCTCATTAGTGTTGGGATTCACAAAACATCTGGCTTTTCCTTTTGATGTAATTTCTGTGTGACTAAAATTCTGCCTTCATTTTGAGCAGTTCAAATGAGGAGGTACAATCATTCCGCCAGAAACCCATTAAATGTGCCCATGAGTCAGCCTGTGTAATCTTCCAAGTGTGTTTGAGAGAATTATAATCTTTTTTTTTTTTTTTCCTCTGGCATATTCTGATCAGCTTCCTGGGCTGTGGGAGAACGCGCTTCTGCTGACCTTCTCATGGGGAGGGTCTCTGCTCCTTGATTCTTTCTTTTTGCTTCTCTGTTAAACCCTCCGGAGCTCCGTGTGCTCGGTGCTGTATAAGCACTTCAGAGAAGAGCATCTATTTATGAGCTTCCAGCTTACAAAAAGTGAAAGAAAGGCAATAGGATTGTCCCTACTCTACAGCTGTTGATGTTAGCAGAGATGTTAAAGGCCTGATTTAGGAGTATGCTAAGCCCATAAAAACTCCACTAGGTCACAGCTCAGTTCAGGGGAGCTTAGTGCTTCTGGAATAAAACAGACCCTGAGCAATCTGGCCAATCTCACTTGGGATGTCTGTGGTCAAGCTGGGAATTAACCGAGCCGTCTTTCTATTCCTTAACCACAAGCCAGCCACTTATTTTTGAGGAGCTGACATTTGTCTGTAAGCTGAATGTTCAGAAAAAATAAAAAGACCCCAGGAGCCACAGCAGATGAAGAGTCAAGTGCTGATCACAAGCAACACTACTTGTGTAAAGCATGGGCAAGGTCTTTAGGGATTACTCCAAAGCACACTGGAGTCAGAAAGAGTCTCTTCTAAATGTCAGGTCAGGAACTTACTACAGCTGTATCAGATGTTCAAACTGTTGCTGCTGTGTACTACTAACATAATAGTGATTTTCTTCTAGGGCAGCAAATAACACTGTCCAGGTTGATAGGGAGGAAAATGTGACCAGACAGCAAAATTGCCAAATTTACAGAAACATTGAAACATCCTGGGTCTGCAAAATCATACATTAAGCAGGATGTATTTTCCTATGCACAGGGTTAATGATATTCTCGAGCTATTCAGTTGTTCCTGAGAAGAAACGTGAGAAAGCAGCCATAACCTCGATGAAGCCACATGCAAACTTCAGGGGAGGGTTATCTGCCTAAGTGACTCGGCAGCAGCTGATAGCCCCTGATTCCACCTCCTGCCATGTCAGTCAGCCTGTGCAGGTTTGTGCATTTATTGAGCTTAATCCACTTCCAGCCTAGTGGAAACTTCAGAAATTCAATGCAGATCTGCACCTGTGTGGGACGGCTGTTATGAGGCTCAAGCTACAACTGAGCTCTTTCTATAAAGGTTTCTAGTTCCAAATAGATATGCAAAACATTGTGGGGGCTGTCCTGACGCTGGGCGATGCTCACACTCTCTGTTAGTTTCATCCTGCATCCATACTGCTTTGATTTGCATTACAGTTCCTGTGTCTTTGGATGTGTAACTGTATCACAGCTGAGGCACAACCATATACTGGTGGTGGTGGATCATCTGTGCCTCCAGTTTATACCTATTTCTCTCATTACTTTTTGATCTCCTACATATATCCTGTTAGTCTGGCAGGTTGCAGTTTACATTCCTGAGGGAAAACCTCATTTCCAAGGTGCATCCACTGGTTACAGTATCCTGAAAACAGGTTTCACTAGCATGGCCCATCGCTTGCACAGTCTCCAGCTGTTTGATCTCCCTCATGGCGATCATGTCAGACAGAAAAAAATTACTTTCCCAGAGGGCTCTGTCTTTGCTGCGGGGCAGAAGGGATTTACAGGCAGTAAAAAGTCAAGCTGAAATCAAGCTGAGCACAGGCTGCAGGTGGGGGCCGGCACAGGAGTCAAGTGCCAAGACCCCAGAGTCATTGAAGTACAGTGTGGACACAGTTAATGAGATTTGGGTTTCTGGCTCCTATGGTCACTTTTTAATGTCTCTCTTGAAATATTCCAGCCAGTCAAGGGGCACCTTTCACCTTCCTGTGTTTGGGCTGGCTGCCTGGCTGTGCTCTGTATTACCTTCAAGGTATGACTAAGAGGTTGTGTCAGAATTGCGTGCTGTGGAGAAGCCAAGGCCGTTTCTTCCAACTGCCCACAGCTTCCCCTGCCAAGCCATTTGCCAGCCTTGGGACATGGTTGGTTCAGATGACCACGCAGCAAGGCTAGTGAAAGCCATGGAGCTCGGTTGACTTCAATCCAGCCATGATTGTGGACACAGCTGAGGATGAGTGTCCTCGTCCCCGAGTCAGATCCCAGCATTTGGGAGGTTACGTTTTGCTGTATTTAGGTGTGGCTGAAATGGTGCCAACTGCAAAGCTAAGAAACATCAACTTTAGCTGTGAACTTGGACTGTAATTTGGGAGCTGAATTTATTCTCTTGTCATTAAATGTGGCTGGAGGAGGCTACTGATTCTATTTAAAAGATGTCTATGTGCATATCACGCTGCTGTGCTCTAGTAAATCTTTCCTGATTTTTCTTTCCTTGCTGTTACCCACCAGCTACTCATGCACTCAAACAAACTTTTCCAAAAACTTTAAATATTCGTATAATGTAACATTATCCAGCAATGAGTCCAGTCAGTTAAAGCTCTGAGAGGCATCTGTGAGGCCAGAACAAAATTCTCTCAATAGTGGAGCTTGCAGACACACACGACAAGCTACTGTGCACCATAATCCCACCTTTACAGAGACTGCAATTACAGGTGGATTCAATGGCATAAAGGTTCAGGAATGCAAAAGTTGTTCTATCAAAACAGTACTTTGAGAACAGTAAAAATGTGTGCACCACGTTTAATCCTGATGTAAACAGATGTCCCAGTTATACTTGGGGCAACAGAGTTGTTTCACTTATATTTACTCAGAGCTTTTTTTAGTAATTTTCTTTTTTTTTTTTTTTTTTTGTACATCAAGAGTATTATTTCAAGAATGTGATAAAACATCCGATCTGAAAGTTCATATAGTTATTTCTGGCTTGTGTTATGCATATTTTGGGATTCTCTAAATGCACTGCAGTTTCATGAGCTGAAATCTATCATGTTTTAAACAAAGTACAGCTTGGAAAACTTCAACTTCTATGTCAAGGGCTTCTAGCATTGGCCAGAGCATACTCTGAGATTACTTGGAGAATCCTTGTTCATGACTTGACATAGAGGAGGTCATGCATACTCCTAAGTCCTTTGATTTTAATGTAGCCGGTATGTCCTTCAGCCTGTTTATATTTGTCACACTGGAGTCCTAGTTAGTCTTTACTGCAAAACTGTGTGGAGTTTGAAACCTAAACCCGTTTTCCCCCTAAGTCTGGGTCTCGTCATGAGACCTCAGCACTCCCCTGCTTTCTCTGTCAATAGCCAAACGTGCTTCCTTGAAATGACTGCCGCAGGTACAGGTGCATGACAAATGGCACACAAAATCTCATGTGCGTCCTCTCCTGGAAAGGGGAGTGAGAGACATTTTCGTGCAGCAGATGGTGAGGACGTTGCAACGTGTGTCACCGGGGAGAGCGTACGACAGCTAGCTGTGGAATGTAACAACCTTAAAAGTCAAAAAAATAAGAAAACTACTAGCATACTGCATTCTCTGTGTGTGGTATACTTCAGATATCATTGTTAAATAATGAGGGCTTTGTTATTTTGCTCCAACATGTAATGAACATTCATACACCCTCTTGTAGGCAGCAGACTCCCAGGATACACAGAGCTTTCAGGTTCAAGCCTCCAGAAGTCCCGTGCAGTATATAATACATCTGTGAAATGTTTACAGCATATGGTGTGTGCGGAGTCAGTCTGATCACCATCGTCTCTTCTGGCCCTCGGGCCTATCAATCCCTGTCCACTCTTGGCATGGCAGCCGGTCTGTGCCTTGGCACGGCTCTTGGTGCGGGAAGGGGAGGCCAGGGCCGGCTTTACAGCCGAATCAGTGGGTTTGCACAGCTAGCTTTCTGGAGCCCCAGCTCAGCCGTAAATACAAGGGTGAGCTTGCACCAATGAGAACATCGTGCCGTGTTGCTCAAACATTAGGTGACAGTTTGTTTCTATGCTTCCTTCTCCCAGGGACAGTCCTGAGGCAGAAATTTTCTATAGCATCATGTTTTTCAGTGTTATGTTTTCATATGTACAGCTCAGGCTCTTTGTAAAATAAACCCTCTGTCTTTTACACAACTAACCTGCTTCATCTCCCCACCTCTGCTTCTGGTTTTGTCTGAGGGTTACTCGAGGACTTAGTTTAAAGGATCAATATTTGTAAAGGGGGACAAATTGCCTGAGGTATTATTGATACCATGTCAAATGTTTAACACAGGAATTTTCATTCATTTATTTATCTATCCACTTATTTTGTGCACCTTCCTGTAAACACATGGCCATAATCACTATGAGGCATACTGCTGTTTGAAGCACTAGCCTGGTAAAACATGACAGCTCTTGTCTTTCCCCAGTGCTTTCAGAGCTTCAGATGGAGGAGTATGGAGAATTAAAAAGTGATCTCATTATCCTCTATTGTGCATTAACAAAACCCTGGCACTAACACAGCGAATACAGATGGACATGAAAATAATTGCTTGGTGCAAGTTGGATTTGGATTTTTCCTTTCGCTTTATTATCTGGATGCTGAGGGGAATATTAGTGAATTCTGGCATGGGAAAGTAGGTCAACATCAAACATGGAATGGAGGGGAAATGTGGTCGAACAGTACAAGACTGACCCGCTTGTAGATGGGCAATTGAAAGACGTACTGAGATTATAACCAGAATGATCCAACATCTCTTCCTCTGCTTGTGCTTTTGAAGATCTTGGCAGTGAAGCAGTTGTGTAGGCATATGTCCTTTAAAAAAAAAAAAAAAAGTAAGAAATGCTGTATTGATTTAGACAGAAAAGTCAAATGTTTCTGTTGCTGCAACTGCGACAGTAAATTAAAAAATATTTCAGGAGCTTCTGGCTCTCAACATGACAGGCCAAGGGGATATGCCTTCTAGAGGAGAACCTCCTCCAGGGGTGGCAGGGAGCAGAGGGAGAGTATTAGTGACTGCACTGCTGAACCATGCACAATGCACAACATTAGGAGGGCTTTGCTATAATGAAACCTTCAGCCTTCGGCTGCCTTGCAGACTCTCTGAATAGCAGCTGCCAGCACTGTGGAGAAGCTCGGCACAATAGAAAAAGGGTCAGACTGAAAAAGCGGAGCTGGAGTTAAAAAGTCCTAAAGAGATAAGGGGAAAATAAGTGTGCAAGAGAAAGAGTTGGGCTTTTCTCCTCTGGTAACAGCTGATTGCGGCATTCCTAGTTGGGAAAGGCATCGTTCCGGGAGATGAGGAGTACATGCAGGGATTTCAGTGATTTCTCCCAGGGACTGGCCAGCCAGTTCTGCAGCCTGCCTTTAACGGCTGTGGGGAAGTGCCATAGCTAATCCATCTTACTATTTGTCTTATCTTTATTTCTGGGTCTGCAGTGATGAAATGGAGCCTCATCATGCGAGGTGCCATACCAGCACAGACTAAGCACTCTCCTCCTACTCCAGAATGGTTACAATTTCAGTGGAAGAGAAGAGACAAAGCTTATCTAAAGCAAAGGAAAGCACGAGGAAGAAATGAAGTGCTAGTGTACCACCTGTCCTCCTTAATGTCAAGACTTAAAACACATTAAACTCAACACTTTCTCTAAACTCCACTGTTCTACAGTTAAAATGGATTAAAAAAGGAGAGAAGTGTCATTTCTTCTCACAGGTGATATAAGGAGTGCTGACTCAGTTGACTCTGTAATTTGGAACAGTGTTGGTCTGATTTAGCTCTGGGGAACAAAAAAATACCAGTGAGCACAGAAGAAAAGTTTTAGACTAAGCCATTATGAACCACTTAAGCCTAGTCAGGAAACTGGAAAGGAATTTCCCATGGCAAACCTGATAAATGGTCTGATGCTCAGATGGAGCCATAGTCTTTGAGATCCAAATCTGTTTCATTACAATTGCATTGACGTGCAAGACTCCAGGGTTATTAGGATTTTTTTGAACAAAAGAAGAAAAAAGAATTGGAATTAAAAGGAGATGTGGCTGTTCCATTTGCTTATCAGGTCTCGTTTAATTTTTTAACAATCGTTGCAACTATCTCCAGCACTGGGGCAAGGACGTTGCATAACTTACAAAAACCTGGGGAAAATGTTGCACACAGACTTCTCTAAAGAGAGAGCTGAAGCCTGACCAGCCTTTGGTTTCATGGCTTGATGCAATCAGGGAACATACAAATTTTCCTGACCTTAAATGCAATGGCTTTTGTTGGTCTGATATTTAAGGGAATAACATTTAACACAACACAACTGCTGCAGTGCCCTGATAATATATCTCCCTGCAGAATCTCCTGGGGTTTTAGATTCATACACGATTTGCTTTGTAAAAGCTGCGGTTTTGTCTACCTTTTAAATACCTGTGTGCTTTTCCTCTTGAGTAGGCACAGCGGTATGGCCTCTGAGCCAGAAGCCCTCTGTGACTCTAGACACATCTCTTACTTTCTTCATCACCTTAGCTCCTTGTCCTATGGGATGGGAGTTACCACCATAGAATAGAAAGTGTGTGGCTTATCCGATGGATGTGGTTTCAAACACCTTGTAGTGAAGCCAGCTGAAATGCAGGTTCAAGTGTTACTTTAACGTTAGTACTCTTTTTTTTCTTCACATGGATAATTGATGCTGGAACATGCACTAATCTGTAATGAAGTGATGTAATACTGGGACAGCTTCCTGGACAGCAGTAGCGTTGCTTCAGCTCTTTGCTTACTCAACTGAGATCAGGATACGACTTGTTCTTTGCTCCAGACAGGAATGTGATCAGGTGAAGAGCAAATTGCATTGGTTTACTGTGGTTGGGATCAGATCAGACAGGGTTTCCTCCCAGCTGTTTCTAACAAAGGCAGGTCTATAAGCTTACATCACACAGCAAGTTGGAATTTGATTTTATGGATTTGACATGGATTTCGTTCAACATACAGATTTGCATGAAATGGCTAATGGTTTATGCTGTGATAATACAAAAGTCAATAACAATGTCAGGGGAAAAAAGGATGGATCAGTGTAGAATGAGAATGCCAACCAGGAATCTTGTGACCTCGAGAGACAAGGCTGGGAGAAAGCCGGTGCATGCCCACGAAAGAGTCCCTCGCTGCTGGCACAGAGCAGAAACCCCAGATAACACAGCTGAAAGGTGCTACCTGCAACATGAGCGGTGGGTACATGCCACCCCCAGGAAAGGGTGTGGCAGGGAACCATTTAGAAAAGAAAAGAAAGATGTTTTAGCTGAATAATAAGGCAGAAAGCTTTGGCTTATTTATCTGCTTTTGAATTTTAATGATCAGTTCGAGTGATAATTACAGAATTTCTATATTTATATAAAACCAGCACATAAAATAGCACAATTTGATATTTATGAAGTGCCAGTTTTCCATAAATACAGAGATTTGTTAATGAGCGCTGGGAACTATTCATTAAAATTCAGAAGTAGATAAATAATGAATAGGAATTGCTGTTTATTCATTAAAATTCTAAAAAAAAATAAAAAAAATAAAAAAAAATATCTCCTCGCTCATTGTTGATGAATCCAGCCTGTTTTATAAGCGATTTGTTTTAATTAATGCCATTTGACACTATTAGCGCCAGAATAGCAGAGAGTCATTCGCACATTGCAGGCTGTAAGTAGAACTGCATTAAAGCTATCTAAGGCCCCAGGATTAAACAAATTTGGGCCCAATATGAGCATCCCTGACTGCCATGGCCGTAGGTACATCCCCACTGGGGTAGGAAGGTCAATCAGCCAGTGCCTACATGATGCTGGGTCCTGTATAGACCTGCTGCCTCTCCACAGGGTTTCTGCCCTGCTTCGGAAGGAGGCTTTATTCTCCTCCAAAGGAAGGTTTTGCTGATAAAATTTCAACAGAACAGTAGGTTTCAAAGGAAAGGCACAGTTTGAATTTGGTACAGGTCATAGGTTTTATGTCAACCTATCTGCAAACTCAGCCAAATATAAATATTGGTTATATTTGGGTCCTTAGTTTTCAAAGTTCACTTCCATACTTTTGAACTGACAGCTAGTCTTCTGAGGAGATGAGAGCTTGGCCCAGGTTTGAGGTCCTGGGCATGGTATTGCTCTTTGGGCCCCTCTGCCCTGGCTTTTGAAGGGTGGGGAACATCTCTGCCATGGATCCATTGATGTGGAATTGGACAAGGATACTGTACTGGATCCAAGGAGTTCAGCATCTTTCTGGCTTCAGGTTGTCCAGGGACATGTCTGTGGAACGATGTTGGTAAGAAAATGGACAGATGTGTAAGAAAACAGACAGATGTGTGAAACACCTCTTCACACCACATGCGTGCACCTCTGGAGTGGCTGCTGGTCAGTGCAGTTAACTTGAGTTTTGTGTAGTTGCTGGATGAGGAATGGTTTTGCTGTGCCTGGAAACCTGCATATTTATATTATGTAGCTCACCATCGCCTTAGTGTTCAGACCACTGAAAAATCTGGAGCAACATCATGTTGCGAGCTGGGCACAGGCTGTCAGGAAGCAAACTTTCAAAGCCCTCTGGGTTATAGCATTGCCCTTTTCTTCCTCCCTACCTGCAACTACCTATTTTGTTCCCTTTCATTGCTTTGTTCTGTACATACTTTTGCTTTTATGCTCTTAGAAGTGTCCTCCACACCGTGGAGGTAGCTGCTTTGAATGCTGATGAGCGTTTTTAGGTTCAGGGCATTTTGAGAGAGCTCACCTGCTTCGCTCCAGCTGGCATGGGAGCGTGGGGTCGGACCAAGGAGGGGTTTCCCCATTGGCTTTGGGGGTGTTGGATCAGGCCCTGCGGGGAGCTGGCCCTCTTGTTTCTGCCTCTCGCTGTGGAGGACAAGGGGAAAAGTAATGCTGTCAGTGATGTAACTGTCAAGAACACAAGGTAAAGGGTTGTCAGGGAGAACGTGGAATTGGAAATGAGGATTCAGGTGCCCCGTTAAAAGAGCTCTCGTCTTTTTTTGAAACCAGGGCAGACAAAATGGAGCTTAGTATATTAAAAAGGGATCTTAACAGCATTTGGATTGTAAAAGGTCCCCTCTTCACCTTTCATTCCTTCTGCCTCTCCTTGACCTCTTGCCTTTCCCTAAAAGTTGGATTTAAAACAATAAAATGGGAGGTTTTATGTAGAATACCAAATTGACTCCTGTGGGGAACAGAATTAATTCTACTCAGGAGCAGAAAACGAAACCCAGAAGCATCAAAGCGTAGACATAAATTCAATATCCCACTGAGCCTATCACTTAGGATACTTCACCCTTTCCTGCATGCCTATCTTTCAATCAAATGTAGATGTAGGGAAAGGGTTTATTTTAGTTTAGCCTGGTGTTATAAAAGCGGTAGGGAAAGAGCAGCAGCAGTTGCTGTCTATTTGGTGTGTGAGGTTTATAATTTCACAAATGCCAAATGCATTAATCCAACCTGTCATGTTGCAGTTCTGTTTGTAGATCAAATGGGATTAAAAGATTTAGTTCAAGCTTTCCTGATACATTTAAATAATATGACTAGAAATGTAATAGTCAGGAAAGTGAATATTTTAGAGGTACAGTTTGAAACACCTGATATATTAGCACCTGCTATATTAAAATGGAACAGAAAAGAGGTGGTTGCAATCCTGCAAAACCTGTCAATAATGCACTGTGTTTTAGCACCAGGAAACTGGGCTGACTCCTGCTCTGGCATCGCTGGGTTGGCTCACCTATGGAAATTCAAAGATGCTTTAGTGTAATTACTTATGTGCAGGGTTCAACATTAAGCATACGCTTACACGCTGGAGAGGATCTCTAAAAATTGTTACAGGATCTTTAAAAATTGCTATAATACGATGCTGGGTTTTTCCCTTTATTTTTCCCAATGTACCCACTGTTCTATTACCCTACACGTGGGAGAACTGGCCTAATCTATTGTCTTTTTTTGCCCCATGATGTCTGTTTAAAAAGAAACTGAAATGTCTCTTTTAAGTGTTGTAACGGCTCAGAGGTAGGAAGTCTGCTGCACAAGTTCTGTTGAGCAGGAGCAGTAGGGACTATGTGACTGAATAAAAAGCCGTTATGAAATATGTATTTGGGACTGACTTACCCTGCACCCAGGGCATCTGGCTGCAATCTGGATAGGCATATTCAGAGGTGCTCTGGCTTTGGGCTTGTGCTCATGAGTGGGACAGCAGTGACTGGACTTCTGCTCTATGGGTTGTGGGCAGCCTGTGATGGTTCACTGCAATGGATTGCGCCATCTTGTCAGTTTGAAATGAAAATGGAAGCAAAATAATGTCAAGTGTGTTTTGAAGGAAATAAGGTGAATGATATGCAGAGAAAGAAAGAAATGTGACATGTCTCTTCCTGTAGCAGATACACTGGCTTTCAGTAGTACTTTTTGGTTAGGCAGCTGCAGAGGGATGAACCGGTGCTGGAACAGCTTCAGAGAGGGGCTGTTAAGGGTGATCAAGAAGATGAAGAGTTTCTGTCAAACAGAAAGCTTTGGTAGTGTGGCTGAGGAGAGATATGGTTGGTCTAAGCCCAGAGGGAGGAAGGGAGTTTATGCTGCAATGGCAAAGAGCTGTTGAAGAGAACAAATAGGTATAGACTGGCCATCAATAAACTGGAAACCTCAAGCTATCACAGGAAAGAAGTTCTGGAGGAGTATAGCAGGAGTGCGGGATGTGAACTTACCCAGTTTTATAACAAAACTTCTCTGTTTCTGGAAGGGTTTGTCGGACAGGGTTGCTTCCTGCAGTCACAGGAGACTGGACCCACAGGCACATGATGCTGAAAGCAACAATGCTGAAGTTAATTTTCCCAAGCCCGGTGAACTCCAGCTCTGGCCAGCTGAAAGTTAGTTGCATTGCCTGGGGCACCAGTTTGCTGGAAGTGGATGGAGGGTTAAGTCAAGACAGACTGCAGGATGGGGGAGGTTTCTACAGAGATAAGCACCAAGCTGGGAGCAGGGAGAAAAAAGTGGTTTATGTAGAGTTTCTGGATATTGTGGGAGCAGCAATTATACACCGTGCTGAGAAAAGAACTGCTGGCGCCTTCATATTCATGGCTGTAGGTTATTCTTCAGTGTTGTCAGAAACATCTAAAGGTCTCAGCATGGTCCTCACCAAGGACTGGGTGCAAGTGTTGCCAATTTAATGTCAATACTAATGTCTTGGAAAGAACCTTCCTTTTTTTGCTAGTCACCCTGCCAGTCTGCCCATTTGAGACAGTCCAGCAGAGAATGAATGAGGGTTAAAATGCTTGCTGGCTACTTTTGTTTGAAGAAAGAACATATGAAGCTTTGGACAGAAAATCATTGCCATTTTAACATCTGCTTTTTCCTTTTTCAATATGCGGTGTTGTAGTTGATAGAAACATGGCATGTATATTTTCCAAATCAACAGCTGGGTTGGCAGAAGGCCCTGATTCTCGGTCATTTTGAGGTTTGGGTGATGTTTTCACCCTCTTTCCCAGACTACACCAACCTGTCTTCCACAGCACAGGCATTCATTATGTCATTTTATGTCTCATTGTGCTGTCTAATACTTTATAAGCCTCCTGTCTTTTAAAGTATATCATGCGTATGCAATGGAAATTCCCTTCTAGCTTCTGTTCTTAACAAAACAGAGACAATAAATCAGGAGCAAGCTTACAGGCACCATCTCTTCATGGCACAAATAGTTCCATGTTGTATCTTCTGCTTTTTCCCCACCTCTCTGAAATTCTCTTACCTACTGACAAAGTGAGAACTACATGCTGTGAAAAATCAGTGTCTATGTTATATATTTCTGACAAGCCCTGGTATTATCCAGGGAACAATCCGTTACTTATATACTGAGAGGTGAGAGCATGTGCCTTTAACTCATGTTAACTCACCATGATTTCAAATATAAACACTTCTCAGAAGTGGGTAAGTAAAATTGAAGGCATTAGGATTCTGTCGTGTCCGGTTACAGTCAACCGTCACATTGTAGCCTACTTCTGAAAATAAGAAACAGTGGGGTTTTTATCCAGTCATTTTTGGCTGAGCTAAGCAGCTGTTTTGTTGTTGTTGAAATGTTTCAAAGAAATGGCTTTTTTGCAAAATGTTTTCCATGAGCGAAATATCTTCCTGGATCTTTCAAGAAACTGCTAGACCTTAAGTTAGGTCCAATTCTAATAGTGTCTGGGTGCCTGGGGCCAGATTTGGTTAAGCATTTAGGACAGAAGCTGGAAGTGCCTTGATGGATTTCTGGACAGACTTAGGTGGCCAGTTCTCTGGTGAAATTAGAGCCTGTTTCCTCAAGATGTATTGATGGGGGATGGAGTGGGATTTCCGTGACTTAATTTTAGGCGCCAAAATAAGCAAGGCTGAGGTGACAGGAGTGCTGCGAACCATATCTGGCCCTGCCGAGGGTTGCAGCGAGGGTCTGGACATGTCCCCGGAGCCAGCCCGAGCGGCCCTGCCTGGAGGTAGAGCTGCAGCTGGGTCCCCTCCTCTGCCAGAGCCCGCCTGGGGCAGGGCTGCCCTCTCCTGAGGGTGACGTGGTCTCAGCTGCCAGCAGTGACCTCTCCTGTATCCATCACTTGCAGCACTGTAAAGATCATGTTCCCTGTGCACCACTGTGGGGTCAAGGGCACGGGATCCCTGAGACCTCATAAAACACCCAGGCTGTGTTCTGGAGACTAGTCCCCCTAAACTCCTGTTCCGGTAAACAGAGAAGATTGGAAACTGAAAGACTCAGCTGTGAACAGAGCTGTCCTAAGGCAACGGGGCTCTTAAGCCCAGCACTTTGGTTGGATTTTGAAAGCAAGGAGGATGAATTCTCCGTGCTGTTGCCTCTGTGGGTGTCAGCTTAAGCACCTTCATTGTTTTGAAAATCCAACCAGCATCTTTGCCATCAAACCTATACATCTCTGATCACAGAAACACTGTTTCAGGAGAAAATTAAGGTTTTGGACCAGCAAGCCCTGGACCTGCCTATCTCTGCTCATGAATCCTGGAGGATTTGATGAACTGCTCACACAGAGAAAGATTCTGATGTGCCTGTGTGCTTGCAGGAGTAAGACCCAGAGCAAATCAAGTTATGCATGACATCAAGACACACTTGCAAAAACAATTTTAATCAATTACAACTACAATTGCATGCTGTACAAGCCACAACTGGATTGTCTTATGTACTAGCCGATCATATTGGGCATGTAAGATTAAATTAAAGTTTTCTAATTGCGTTTAGGAACATACAAAATACTACAGTCTAAAGTGTGGCAAATTAATTCCTCAGGCGTAGCCTAATTGGATGGAAATTGATTTATCATGTTTGGACCAAATGAGCCAGTAAGGCGTGACTAGTAACAGTGAGGTAAGGAGAACAAAATCTCTGTGTCAGTAACATTTAGAGAAAAGAGTATGTCCAAAAGAAATGAAGGGCGTTATGTTGAAAAGTCTCTCTGAAGAGGGAAGGAATGATACATTCAGAGTCTCCATCATTCATATGTACAAAGTGACTGAAAAGCCTTTGATCACTTCTGAAAATCCAGGATATAGTTAGGTCAGCAAGGGAGGGTGAAAATGAATTTTTTTAGGCTCTGTAAATATTGTTCTTCTGTAAAAGGAGAATTTCCACCAATCAAGCCAATGCCACTAACGCTTTGTAGAAATGGATATAAAATTGCTCCTTTGTAAGAGTCACGCAGAATTTTTAGATAGCCAGGCAGTAGGGCCAGTGTGGAAGGCATCCACAGAAAAGGTCTCGTTCTCTATAGGAGACACCCTGTTTTAGGGTAGTTTCTGTATCTCTTTAAGTTCTCTACAGACCTGGTTAAACTCCATAGCGCTTTCCTATAGTAATTGCACAGAAAGCTTTTGAATTTATCTCCCTGATTCACCTTTTGCATAAGGTGAATATTCCCTCATTTTGGCTGCCACCTGGGGAATGTGCTGACCGATGGTATACATGTGTGATAGCCCAGAAAGCACTTGCCAGGGAAAAACCTGTGCTGGAGACTGTGGGTAGGTGGCAGGTATCATTTGTGGGTTATCTGGGCAGAGCAAAGGTGGTGATACGGTGCTTCTGTATGGGGATATGATGTTCTGTACCCGTCTTGCTTAGTCCCATGCCTTACTGAATGCTTTGCAGTGTGCAAAAGCGCAAAACATTGTGACTTAACAGCAAATGCATCATTTTGTGAAGTTTAATGTTGCAGTGGTCTGTTGGGAAAAGAAGCGTGTTGCAACCAAAGGCTGCCGGAGGGTGGGCACGTGAGCTCTGTGGTGTCCTCTCCGTAGCTTGGACAGAGGCAGGACAGAAGTGCTAGAAAATAACCTTTGTGAATTCAGGACAGCAGCTTTTTTTATTCAGTGGTTGCCTTTTTGGAGGCAAGGGGAATGTCAGCAATGTTCTTAGAAATGAGTGGGCCTGCTACTGGCCCCCTCCAGAGGGTCAGTGTCATCTGCGCTGTGTGTCTTCACTCCGTCTTAACACCCATTTATGAGGGACTGAATGTTTGCCATTTACCCAAATACTATATCAGAAAAAAGGAATTTTGTACTGAGCAAACTGATTCAGATTGCCTACTATACATGTTCAAGAGATGCTTAATATTATTAATAATAGAAGTAAAATTAAATTTGCTTATCACAATGAGAGGAAGAAGAATAAAGTTTATTAAATCTCCCCACCAGAAGTGCTGACTTACTGAAAATAACAAGTCTTCATTAAGAAGAAGCTAATTTGCCATAAAGAATTGCTTTACTTATGTAAAGGGACCAATTGCTCTGATTGTGGGCAGCATACGAAATGTCTCCCAGAGAAGAGAAGAGCTGCGCTTTCTTGAATTTTAACTGCACAGATTCTTGGAGTTCTGCTCTCCCCAAAGTGGAATGAAAGCTTTAATCACCTGGAAAATTAGAGGATGGCATTTGGGGTATAGACAAAAAAATAAGGGGAGTTACTGTTAGCTTCCCAGGGAAGGTCCAGCCTTCAGATTAACTAAAAGGGATATTTCTCTCATGACTTGCAGGGTGAACCTGCTTAAGAACTCACAACTGGTCGGTATCTCTAATGGTTAATTTTGAGGCGAAACAACTATGAGACAACAAAATCCTCAGTCTATAAAGGATGTATCCACATTTTAGCAGAGCCTTGCAGTTAGTCACAGCTGGGCAGCCCATCGAAAAGCAGGTGAGAGAGTGAATGATACGATGACTTTCTCTGCTCCCTTTCTGCCAAAGAGAACACAACAGATCCGAGGCAAGGAATCTCATTTCCTGAGCAGGTTATTCTCACCAGAGATATTAAACACCTGTGGAAAATTCACCTACTCCCAAAATTGGTGCTGATCTTGCAGCTCAGGGTAGGTTCACCTTGTGAACCTGTCAAGTGAATATTGTGCAGCAAAGCAGAGTAAGGGGATGGATTGGTTTTACTTTCATTTCTTGTTGGTTTTCCTTCTATCTGTGGGTTTCCAGAGAGATTTTAGGCAAAACAAGTCTTTTATTCTGGCTTCATGGAGCACCAAAACAGGGTAAAGCAGGATGCTGTAAGATCTGGTGCGTCTCATATGAAATACCTTTACAGAACAGTAGTGCCTGTGTGATGATGACCTTTAAGTCTGATTGTTAAGAACATTGATATCCCAGACTTACAGTTGCACAAAGAAAAAAAAAAAGTGGGATATTCCCCCTTCTAACTTGATCACCTAATAGCCCTCTGCATGGATGACATTTTCCCATCTACTATAAGGAGAACCTGGCTGCTGAATGCAGCCAGATAAAATGGGCACCCTAGGGCAGACAGCTGTGCTGGTAGCTGGCAGATGCAATGATGTACTCTGGCAAAATTTCAGTGACTGTATATACAGTTTACACCCATTTAAAAAAAAAAAAAAAAAGATTTTCAGTATTCAATGTACAGTTTTCCTTTGCTCATAGTATAACAGCACTTAGCTACAGTATAGATTTGAACAAGTGAACATTTATAAGACATGCATGTAAAATTTTCAATCAGTGCTGTCCAACACACAGTATCAATTGGTACAATTGATAGATATTTTAGCTGTACGTGGCTAGAGTGCAAAACAGGACCATGCCATGCCATGCCATGGCTTGGAAATGGGGCATCTCCTGCCCAGCCGAAGCTGTGCTTTGTGTTTTTTGGGAAAGAGGTATCAGCGCAGCTTTGCAAGCTGAATACCCCCCGTTGGTGTGATTGTGCGTGGCTTTCTTGAAGCCACCGGATCTGCTTTGCTTTATATCAGTTGTGGATCATCCTCAGAGCCTAAAAATGTTCCTCTGAGTGACTTTGAGCCCATCCTCTGCTCCAGTGGAGGCAGGCCAGAATAGAAATTGAAAAGCAGGAGGAAAAGTCCAGAGACAGACACACTCCTGAGCAATCCATTGCCATAAAAGTAAATCCCTGTGGAGGCTTCTGGGATTATTTAAAGGAGGTGGTAAATGAGTCAGAATAAAAACAGAACATAGTCCAGAATCACCAGCTGTGTTTTCCTTCGTACGGTCTAACAGTGATTGTGTGCTGTGTCTGACAATGAAAACAGAGTAAAAATCTTCTGCTGGAGTTCACAGGTTGCCAGATTTCTGGTCAATGAGACACTCTTTAAAGAGAAACTACCGTTTAGATAGGGGAGAGACCTGCCTGATTCCTCCTAAAATGCCTGGTTTGGGTCAGTGAGTCCCAGTCTCACCAATTAACTGACTTTGTAAGGAGATTCACGTTAGTGATGTTTTCATAAATGCTTAGCAGTAGCTGTTACAGAGGTCATTAATATGTGTTATATCAAATGGTTATATGCACATCGGTAGTTGGTATTGTAAGGCATTCATATGCAACCTGTGCATCTGCTGGTCTCATAACAATATGTACAAATTGATTAACTACTTATCCAAACACCCTTTAACTAACCCTTTAGAAGCTGTTTATAAATACATCTCTAACACAAAACACTCTCACTCAGCTGCTTTCCTGACCTTGGGCACAGTGCAAGAGGAATCAAACGCATTAATTCCTCGCAAGTCCAGCTAATGATAATCATAAGACTGAATTTGCACGTGGATCCGTACATGATTCAGTAGGGTTTCCCTGGGACCAGTAGCTGGCTGTATGTGCGATTGCTCCTGGAAATCAAGACATCTGAGAAGGAAAAAACCTATGATGCCATGCACTTGACCCATCTGCCAATTCTTTTTGTGCAGAGACATCGCAATGTGCTTGCTCTGTCAGCTCAGCCCCCCTCTCATTCCCGTGACCCTAAATCTGGGGTGTCCCCAGTTCACTCTGACCAGCAGCCCCTTTCCTCAGCCCCACAAGCAGGCTTCAGCCTTAATTGCCTCCACTCCATAGGTTCTCCCTGCCACATCCAAACCAACGCCATGGTGCCAGTGGTGAAGGCAAAGACTGAGTTTAGGCGAACTGTAGCTGTAATGGCCCATACTCACTGCTCAGACAGACAAGCATCGCTTCCCCAAGCGCTTCTGCAGAGATGGTGCCTTTGGCAGTTCCCTGTATTTTAAAATGATTTGTTTTATTACCTGATTCAGGCTGAGCGGGAGCAAGCTTGGAGCACGTGCATTTAACACTGAAGGGAGCATATGCAGAGCTAAATCTTCCACTTGTGTAAATCAGTCCAGCTCCACTCCTTCCTTCAGCTGCAGGAGCTCCCATCGTTCACATCAGCTGAAAATCTGTGCTGGCAGCTAACCTGAAGGCTCTTGAAGGTGTGGTTTCTATTCACAGTTTCCTTTTCTCATTGCTGAGACAACTAAATGTTCCACTTTTCCATAGGATGGTGTTCGTGCCTAGTAGAGATACTGAGCAGCAGGCTCTGGTGAAGTGTGGAGCTCATTTCTTCTAGATACAATGAACCGTGCAGTAATAATGGCTGGAATTGGCCAAAATGTGCAGCATAAATATGGTGACTGTATGTTGGGAAAAGTACAAGGTGGTTTTCATTCTGAAAGGTGCTATTAAAAAAACCCAAACCCTACACCTTAATTAAAAGAAGACTCTCCATAAATTGTAGCCATCTCTATAAATTGCTCCTTGCAAAGCAGCAGGAGGATTTCACTGACAACAAATGATTTTCATCAAAGACATACAGAAAATTTATCATTTCAAGGTTTTAATAGCTCTGATAGCTGATGCAGGTAGTTCATTTAAAAACAGGCCATAACAAAGCTGTTTCAAAAACATTTTATATCATTTTAATTGTGATTACTGCAAGAAATCACATTTATTAGTCACTTAAACTCTTTTCAGAAATCTGTTTTTTTTGGTGAGGTGCTTCAATAGTGTGAACAGAATGGTGTCCACAATGCCAGTTGTAGATCTTGTCCCTCAGGGATAATTCTGCTTCACTTTTCGTGTCCCTCTTACATGCGGTCTCAAATCATGCTCACACAGATATTGATTCCTATTTTTGCTCTCAGGACTTAACTAAATAAACTAGGTTTGTCTTGATTCCTTGACATCTGTTTCCCCTCTTGCAAGAATATCTACACAGTGGCAAACCATCTATGATCAGGCAAGATTTATTGTTTCACTGATTCCTGGAACTGAAAATATTAATGATGTAAAATATTGATTTGAAAAAACAAACCTCAGAGTTGTTCAATGAGCCTCTCATTCAGGCACAATGCTGAGATGTCCATCCATTTTCCATTTTCATATTTATTGGTAAGTGAAAAATCAGGCATGTCAAGCTGTTCAATTTCTAAAGTGAAGTACTTCTCTCCCTCAGATGCACATGAATAATTCTCATTAACCTTCAAGGGATTAATGCAGTTTCTTGCAAATGGCTGCAATATACAGTATTTAATATTTATGCTTTCCATATGGCTAGTGCTGTCATACATTCTTGTCAAACATGCTGCACAGTTAATGATATTTTAACTAAATGTGGTCCGGAAGACCTGGATGTTTGAGGGACAGTTGTGCCCATCTCCATTTTTATGGATGCTATTTAAGCCTCATAACAAAATTCCTAACGAGATTAAATCAGCCGCTCTACTGAAACATAATGTTCAGCTGCCCTTAAAGCAGAGCTAAATGTCGGATGACACCCTGAGTCCTAGCTAGCTATATACTATCCATGCAGACCTCAAAGTGCCTAAAAAACATAGGATAGAAAATGAGCTGGGAACAGTTTCCAGGTTGGAAAAGAGAATAACAGAGGGGAAAAATCGAGGGCCCAGCAAATCAGTGCCAGAGACTGGGAGAAAGCGGTGCCCTGATCTGTCCTCTGCTTGGAATGTGCTGTCCACAGGATGTCCGTGCACTGCGCTGTATGCTTCTTTTTGACTTGTCTGAACTGGGGTAATTGTCTGATGAAGGGGTAAAGGTTGCCACAGGGCATATCCATCATGTACGGAGATTGCTTTGCTCTCATCCTGAGCCCACAGGGGAAGGCTGTATTGGTCCGTATTCAGCATGTGAGATCAGACTGAGGGATGCCAAATGCAGTGTGTTTGTATCAGAGATAAAGCAGTTTTAAACATTTTCTTAGCATTTTTTCCCCCTAAAATAAAGTTTGATACAATTTTTAAAAATGCAAAGATAGATTTTATCTGAATAAGATTCTTATAACTATTGAAAATAAATTGGGAACTTTATTGCAGTCTTTCCATTTCAAGTTTTCCTGTAATATCTGCTGCATGTTCCCTCATTGAAAGACGTCTCACTTTGTTTTCCTTCCCTTCTTTCCCCTCCTTACCCCAGAAATGAGCATACTCAGAATTTCTATTCAACATCAAGGCAAATGTCAAGATGTTCACTGTTGATTTCTAGTAGGTCTGCTCAGGAGCCTGCTTTTCACTGAAGAAACCAGATGCAGCTGGGAAACATTCTGCGGTTACTTCCTTTATTTACATGTCCATGCATTGCTGCATAAGGAGAGATGGTCACAGACTACAGGCAGGAAACCTCCTACTCCTGGGCTGTGGGCCCATACGCTTCTGCCCAGTTCCCATGGAACAGTTCTGCCCAATAGCTCAGTCTGGTAAAGCAATCAAAAGAGAAAGCAAGCAGTTCGCTACAGCTTCCTACTTAATGGACTAAAAATCCTCTATCAATCAGAACTATAGTATTTCTTCCAAAATGCAAACCTTATTCTCATGCTAAAGGGAAAGGAGCTGTAAAACGTTGACGGTACTCCTGCCACAGCAGTGGTTTGCAGAGCAGGGTCATTGCGATTGTACATTACAACACAGAGAGAGGACAACCTACTGCAAAGAGATAAGTGCAAATTAGCACCACAGATTCGTCATTGCAAGTGTGGATGTCTCCACTTCTATAATAACTAAACCATCTTTCAAGTCTAAAGCAGAAGGAGAAAGCAAATAGATGGGACTGGGCAAGAGGGTGAAGAGCTATCTTGAGATGAGATCTTGAAAAGAGGCTGAAAAGTGAGTGAGAGTCAGGGCTGTGGAGTTGTATTGCTGACACAATTGGATGCTGATGATTTCTGGCCCACTCGAAGCATCTGGAGCAGGTTTTTTTCTTAGTTATAATTATAGACACACTTATATTTTAAGGTCATCCCGTGCCAAGCGGGGTCATCACAGCTCATTAAAGCCAAATTAGCTTCCCCATATTTGCCCTTCTTGCACCAAACAAAAAATCCTGCCTGTAATGGTACAGTACGTGGCCTATGAGTGTGCCCATAATTAAAAGGTTGAGCTACTCTTGTAAACAAATTACCATGAACAAAGGGGTTTACAAATGCCAGCTAATTAGTTTGGATTCCCTAAAGCTTTTAGCTGTTTTTTAATTCAATAACACAGTGTAAATTCTCTAGCCTGAAAAGTCTAATAGGAATTGGCAGAAAACTAAATAATTGATATTGTCAGAGATTGCAGCAGCAAGCCCTCGAATGTTATTGTCTGCCAGTAAGCAGGACTGCCGTGATTTCCTGAGAGGATAAAGAACTGGTTTTAATGAATTAACAATATAAATGGTAGACAGCTGGCTTTCAACAGCAGCTCAGGAGGCAACGTTTCAAGTGGAGACTGTGGACCAGTGAAAAAAACCCTCAGACAGGGACTTGATGAGAGACATGCTGGTCACCCCTCCGTGCTGAGGGCCAAAATCCCTTTTGCTTTATTCTCCATAGACACTCCATTGAAGTCTTTGGACTCATTTCCACAGCAGGAGGGAACAGGAGCCAACTCTGCACCTGAGCAGCTATCAGAAGGCACTGGTGTGGAAGGGGGAGGATGCCTCAGCCCCGCACGAGCTGCAGCAGCTGAGGGGGTGTTGGAGGAACAGAGTTATTGGGGAGCTGCAGCGTGTGTGCTCTTGAGCAGCTTCCCCAGGCTGACGTATCATGGAGGTAATGTTTGTGCTTCCTGAGGAACCCTTACCAGTCACACCATGCCACGCTGCCTGCTGGATAAACTGGTTTGAGAATGCAAGCTGGGTTCCCCTCAGCAGGAGTGATGGCTTCTGGGATCTGTTCATGGCACTGCTGCTCTTCTGGTTTTTTGTGTTTGCTTTAAAGCACAATGAACTGACTAAATCCCTGAGAATGGAACTTGGCTGCATCATATGTTTATATGTGATTTAATCCACATCATCCCCTTATACCTTGGTGATATTGGAAACCAGCAATTTGTAGGACTCTCTCTGCAGACCACCTTATGGTCTCCCAGCCCTGTGAGACTGCCTCAGGCTGCATCTTTCTGCAGCCTTATCAAAGTAACAAAATGTAGCATTGTGACGATGGTTGTGTCATATGTAGATTTTTACACATTTTTTTTTTCTTGCAAAAAGTGGCATGTTTAGTCTCTGAAGATATGTTTGTATTGGATCAGTTCCTGTGGGAAACAGCAGGTTGCCTGTGTGCTCTCTGTGATCAGCCCCACGATGCCTTTTATCAGCACTCTCCTGTTTGTCACCAAAGCAGCCTGCCTGCTTTGAGTAGGAGACACCTTCTCAACCCACTCCTCCCACCTATCCCCAAAGAAGAGCTCAGAGCAGATTAGTTTGGTCTCTACCAAAAGCTATTGTTTTAAAGCTCTCAGTTAGTAGCAGCTAGATCTTGACCTTGCTTCTTCCTTTGACGTGAAGGAAACTATTGACTTTCAAGGAGGCAAGCTGTTATCATCCCTTCCAAAGGAGGTCAGAGAGATGAAACATCAAGAAAAAGCAGAGCAAACAGTGATATGGGCCATAATTCAGCAGAGTTAATAGTAATTGAGAACATGAAGAGAGCTGAAGTGGGCTTGAATATACAGGGCCAAATCCCAAGCGGGCGTAAGCTAGGTAGGCTTTGAAGGCAATGACCTGATCTTGTGTACAGTGCCTGAGGATCCAGCCTAGAGCAGCCTTGTTGGAGAGCTAGAAGTCCTTGTCATTGCTAGCAACAATGGCAGAAAGAAAAGAGAAATCTTCTTCCTTTTTTTCCTTTATTTGTTGAAAAGGCATTGGTTTCCTCTGAAGAAAACTAAAATAGCTTCGTACAACGAATTGGCAGCCTGGAATATATCTCTTAATAGCCAGTGTGAAGCACAGCAGAAAAGCATCTGATTCTTTATAGAGCATAATATGCAGTAATGCGACTCAGAAGCACTTTAACAAAAGTAATGGGTTTCACAACTTTTTAAGCACCCAAGCCTTTCTGCTTTCATAACCATTTCCCTCCAGTACTCCCATCTCATACATGGCCTGAGACCAGTCCTTCCCTATAGCCCTTACTCAGGCATGGTAGAAAGCTTTCCTTCATCCTTGGGAGAGGAGGACAGTAACTCTCTTCCTAGTATCCTGCTGTCCTGGTTTCACCCCAGGCTGCTTTTCTAGTGCAGGGCTGGGATGAGTAGGAAGAGGAGGAACAAATCCACGGGGGTTGCTCAGCTTGCAGGTGATGGCATGTCTCCCTTACCAGCCTTTTTCCCACAGAACCCAAGAGAGTGCTCAAACTAACGAGTTCATTTGCCAGTAATTGGAGTACCTAAAATGCATTTAGAACCCACAGAATACTGAAATCACTATGTCTGTGTTATTGTTTATTGTTGCCGCCGCTGCTGCTCTGAAAGATGTGTGGCTCAGTCCAGGAGCTGTTTTGAGGGCTGTGACATCATGCTACCTCTTAGTAGCAAGGCACAATTAGGACAAAATAAGTATCTTCAAGTGAGCTCAGTGAATAGGTTCTTAATCTGAGGTTTTGAATATGTGTGCTTTCAGTGCACAGTACGTGGAGGAAGGAGAAGCTGGGGGTGGGAGGATTTACATGACTTGGGTGTGCATGGTTAATTAAAGAGAAGAATCAGGAAGGTTTAGAGATGCATGTGGGCAGAAGACTGGAACAAACCTTGAGTGCTGGTAGTGTTGAAACCTGAATCTTCTATGGCCATCCCACTCTCTAGGAGCCCCTGATCCCTACAGCCCGCGGGTTTAATGCAGAGCAGAGACAGTATGGCACCTGGACTAGATTTATGAAGGAAATGGGACAAATTGTTGTTCAGAATGAAGGCTCAAGAGCTGAATTCTAAAGGTTCTCTAAATCAGGAAAAAAGTGGCTTCTCAATTAAGAAGCTCAGCTTACAGTCAGATGAGGTTTGCACAGAACACTGAGTTTTTGTTAATTCATGCAAAAGTACAGCTTTGGGGCCTGCTGGATCCCCTCCGCTCCCATTGCAAGAATTCACCACACTCTGCAGAATTGCAGCCTAGTGGAACAAAGGTTAAACTGAACTTTATTCATTCAGAAAACAAATACGCCTTTTTACCTTACCGGCTTGACAAGTTGCAGATTTATTTGCTTCGTCTAGACTTAGGGGCTTTGGTTCCCCACCAATGCTCCTGAGCCACCCCAAATGCTGAAGAACGTAAATACTTTCTCCACCATGGGATAGGGGATGTTTGTTTCAAGGTTTTAGTTGCTTGAGCTGTTTGTGTTCCTGTTGTAAGATCCCATCTAAATGTTATGAGCTGAGAGTAGAAAAATGCAGGTCTGATTCAGATTCTTGGCTGATGTAAACTGGAGCAACTCCATTGTATTCAGTGGAGACGTGCAAGTTCCTGCAGCTGTGAGTCTTTGTAGGGATGGGTCCTATGGCTTTCCCAGCTCATTTTGAGGGGTCCTCCTGTCCCATCTGTCTTGTCTGAAACAGGCATTGCCAGTTCAAAATGGCATTGGAGGCACCTCATGGTTTCTTACAGAAATACTTTGCTGGGCATGGCAGCATGAGGATGGATAGCATAAGCAAGCATGTTATTTCACCCTCTTGCGGAACAAAATTTTGCCTGATGGAGCCTGACACTTTTGTTATGGACAAATGCTTTCGTTTTTATCCTCCCTTATTCATCCTGCAGTACAGTTCTGAGCTTTCCTTGGCCAGTATCTAGGTTTTGTGTGTGTAGCTGCTTTAATAGCAAGGGAAATGATTCAGCCAGGGTCAAAGGATGCAACCTCTGGGGCTAAACTGCCTTCTGTTCCCCATGTGCAAGCTTCTCTTACACTCTGCTGATCAGCACGGGTGGGTTAGCAGATCCTCCAGGCTAGAGCTCCACATGATAGGCAGGCTGCAGACTCCCCAAAGACCCAGTTATACTGCTAGGTGACCATAACTAATACTCTTGTTCTTGCAATAGGTCTCACAGGGGAGAGCATGGCACAGAGGTCTAGATATTGGAGAAAACATCAGCACTGGGCTGTCAGCCTGTTCCCATGCTTTAGATTGCAGCTAGGGGTAACTTAATGGGTTTACTTGGATGTATTAGCAAGGCAGAATGTTTTTTCTGTTTGCTTTTATGTAGACTGTAAAAGATACCACATAAATCATGAGTCTACAGGTAAGTATACAAAATGTTTAGGCTAAGCAGTGGCTGGATGGACTATAACATCCATTTGATGCCCCCAAAGAATAATGTTCAGTTGTATGACAGTGACACTTACTCTTATTTACTCAGTGTATGCACATCTGTCCAGTGTGTCCAGCCCTGTCCAGTCTCTGGGTCACTGAGCTGACAGCCTGGACAGATAAAGCAGTGTGCTTCCCATTTTGCAGAAGGGGAGTTGGAGTTCAGCAATACTTAATCTCCTGCCCAAGGTTATATGGATTGTTTCAGGACCAGAGCTGAACACAGACCTTGGATTTGCAAAGCTTTAAACAGAATGGACCTATGGTTAAGATGGTGGATCTCATAGGGCAGGCTGCAGCCTTCCTGGTCTTAGGTGGCACTAAGCAGAATCTGAGAAGCGCCTGTGAGAGCGGAGGAGACCCAGGAGACCCTTGGTGAGAGCTGCACTGAGCCCAGCAACTGGCTCAGTAGTTCTTGCACAGTCATCCTGGGGATTTTTCCTGAGAAAATACAGCAGAAATCAGCCTAGCTCTAACCAATCCTTCTAGCAGTGCTCCTTCTGCTCCTGAGATTATATTACTTTTATGGCTGCAGTGGTGTACTTTCAACTAAGAAAGACAACATGCAGCTCACAACTAAAATGTCTCTTCAGACACCCTATTAACATTTCTGTGTATTGGGTTGCAAGCAAAATACTGCTGCCGCAGTGAGCCTGTGACTGAAAATAGCCCACCCAGGCAAAGGAAGGTGATTTGGAAATGGTCTGTGTTTGGGGGAGACTCCACCTCCAGGCAGCTCTTAAAACAGCAGTGCTCCACACAACCTGGAGGTAGCAAGACTGACCTGTGCTGAGATTTCCTCCTGTCCCATCCAGACATCCCACTATCATGTTCACTGACACGTGAGATGCGTACGCAGGTTGCTCAGTTGGTAGGAAAGCATCTGAAGGGAATTCTCTCTTAGTTTTGTTGTGTACTGTCTGGGGCGGGAGCATCTGCCTACTGGAAAGGAAATTGTGGGATTCGATGTGCTGCATGGGACAGACCCTCCAACCTCTTCCATGACCTGCTGGATCCTTCCATTTCAAAAAGGGAAATTGGGAAGGGGGAGGGCGTACGGGGAACATGAACTGCCCAGATTTGAAGGTAGCAGAGTAAGGGTCTGGGAAGGACAAGGGGAACAACTATATATGTCCTATTATATAGGAGAGAGTATGCAGGTAGAGACTGTGGTGGGCTGCAAGGGGCTGAACTACTCCAGGCAGCAGCTCCACAGGCCAAAGCTGCTGCTGCTGTCACACTGAACTACTCCAGGGACCAAATCTGGCCAATCCCCCTCCATATGCCATGGGGAGTCACATCTTATCCCAAAAGATAGCTCAGACCATGTTCTTCCGACCTTTATTTCATTGGAGTGAAATGGGCAGGGAGGAGCAAGAGACCTTTGTTATAATTCAGGAGACTCCCTTGAGTCTTACTCATGCCAGACATACGAATTTGTGAATTATTTGCTAAATTGAGTAATCTTTTCTTTCAGGAAGCCGTTTCTGACACATCCTGATGTGTGATGTGGTCTGGAGACTTGTTAGATTTTGCTCTCAAGACATCAGGGGTTCTGGTTGCTCTCTCTAAGACATGGCCTTATGCTTGCCCAAGAACTTAAACTCCAAATTAAAAGACATTTTCAGTAATAGTTGCACACAAAAAGGAGGAATATAGATGGACGCAAATGATGCCTGAATTTGGTAGGTGAATTCGCATGAGGAATTTAAGGAAACTAATTAATAGAAGTGAAAGACAGGCTTTTTCTGTAGATTTTTAGTCTTGTGTTTTTTTTCAAGGAAGTAAAGAAGTACAGTATTCTTCTAAGTGAACACTTTATTTTACCAAAAAGTAATTTCAGTTTCTTTTTCAAGCGGAAGATCACAAAGGAATGTATGAGGTCGTTTTCTTGCTTATTTCTTTCGTCTTCAGTGTCAGATTAAAAACTCCAACTCTAGTATGGAGAAGTGTCCTCTTGGCTTTCAAATTGGTTGTTCTGGTGCCTCAGCAGGTAGAGGGAGGGGGAACCTGATGCTATCACAAGCTGTTGTGGTTCATTGTTTTAGCTCCAAACATGAATGATGTGTCAGCAAGGATGATGGTTATCGTGAATATGCGTAGCAAGAGATGATATCTGTTCCAAGTAGCTCATAGTCAAAGTTAAAATGTTGGCCAAGTTTTAAACAAACAAAAAACAAAACAAAACAAAAACCCAAAAGTAACCCCACACACACACACTTTGCTCCTATTCTTGGCAAAGGGGGCACAGAGAGGGAGCAGAAACTTGTGTTCATTAGAGGACAATCCAACGATCCATCCAGGTCTCTATGCGGTAGAGCCCAGCTCTGATCTGGGGTGGGAGCTCCGCTATAGTTAATGTCACCACCTGCATCCCAGTTGGCATCCTGCAAATCCCATTACAAGGGGATTGACTCTAAGTCTGTGTTTGGACTTGGATGTTTGACCTCAATAATGAGATCACCGCATTAATTCAGCCTTATAAATGTAGCCGTGATAAGTAACCTTCACAAGTGGGAGATGCTTCCCTTCATCCCAAATACAAGCAGCTGTGTTGTTCTGTGGAAGGAGTTTCCTGAGGAGCTCAGCTTTGTGGGATCCTTTCTGGCACTTTGTCCTGGGAGGGAATGGAATGATGAGGAGCACCAGTGTTTGCATCTGGCAACTCACTAGGAAGACTGGCATCAACTTCATGTTCTGGGGACAAAGTGAAGAGCCTCTGGGGTGTAGACTGGCAACTGTAGGAGCCAGCCATGTTCTCTGCCATGAAAAAAACATTTCCAGTCCAATTACCCAGAAAATGTGGGTTAAAAAGGCAGATTCTCTGTGGGGAAAAAGCTCTAATATTAAGAAATTGAGTGAGTGGAAAATTCCTCTGGAAATCTAATGTGGGGCAAATTCCCATAATGATATGCAGTTATTTTTGCAAAGAAATAGGCTGATTGTTTTTTCCTGCAGACTTTCCAAGGGACTGTGCCTCTGTTCTGGAGAACTATTGTATCTCCCAGTGAGCTTTATCAGAAAGGACATGAGAAGCACTCATAATGAGAATTAATAAGTTTCTGCTGATTAGTAAGAGATACTCAGTACTTGTTGAACACAGTGGAATTAGTAACAAGTTAATCCATCAAATCTGAGGCTAGCACCAGTAGCTGACTTTTCCAGATGGGGACACAGAAAGATTAAGAATAATTTGCTGAAGGCCACGGAAAAGTCAGGAGCAGAGCTGGGATTCTCATGTAGGAGTCAGAGGATCCTCAGAATACTTCCACTTGCTGTAAAGCAGGAATAATCCCTGGGACCCCCACTGAACCTCCACCATGGAGAAGGGGTACTCTAAAACATGTCCCCAGCCCTTGGTGCTCTGGCTCTGAGCATGCTGGTGCTCTGTGTGCTTGAGGCACAGCTTTCCTTCGGCAGGACATCCTTCCCCGGCTTGCCGGCTCCCCTGTAGGGCCTGCTGTGCCCGTGGACACCACGAGAGCGGAGACTGGCCCTCAAGAGCTGCTTTCCCCTCTTGGCAGGCAAGGCTGCCAGGGCATTCATGGCCACATCTCGGGCTCTCACGGAGGTGTTGGTATGCAACTCGTGATAGTAGGAAGTCTGGAGGAGCCCCTCAGGTGTATGTGTTTTTCTAGGTAGTTCAGAGCTCCACTACAGCTGATTTCCAAGGGCATTAGGTGCTCAAGTACCTTCTGAGAATATGAGGCTGTGTCTCTCTCTCCTCATATGTGAAATGAAAGTAAGAGCACTTCATCACACTGCTGTGTGCAGGCTGCATTAAAGACATCAAATGTTACAGGAATAAAGGGCAATAAATAACAACTTTGCCTTTTTGTTATGACACCAGCAGGGACCAGCAGCAACAACTGGCTATGCGTTTCAGACATCCCCTGGGGTCAAGATTTCTGGCTTGCTTCCAGTTTTTAACAATAATTATTTGGTCAGTTTTACCTGTTTGGCCTTTGTGTGTGTTTGATGGGAAACACAGAGGACTCTTGCTCTCCTTTTGATGTGAGCTGTGTTTGATCAATGCAGCATCACTGCAGATGCACTCCTGCCCTTTTAAACCAAATCCAAAAACTTGTGTCATTCCATGCTGTTACTGTGGTCTCATATTGCTGAAGCAGGGAACAGAAGCAAAGCTTTTCAGTTCTTGTATTTACTGCTCTGTTCTTTGTGAAGAATAGCAGGCATCCTTTGGCTACGCCTGATCTGAGGCAGCATCAGACTCAAAATACAGCCAGGAGCTATAAAGAACTGCATGCAAAACAATTATAATATAATGACATGATAAAATACGAGGATGGCTAGTTAGAGAGCAAACCATGTTAAATGCGGGTGAAGTCAGAGCAGGGTCTTTGTGGCTGGAGAGTTTTAGTTTCGCTGCAGAGGATACATGAAATTTCCTACTCGTATTACAGTAAGATCCAGAACAATTGCCCATTGTGCTAGGAGTGTGCAGAGATGTCCGGGGGAATTCCTGCCTGTAGCTCCACTCTGGGAGCTGACCAAGAAAGCCCTGGCGCAGGGCTGCGGCTGAGGAGGGGCAGGTCCCTCTGCGTTTCTGGCTGAAGCTGTAGCACTGCACTGGGATTGCCTGACGTGCTGGTATTGCAGCAAGGGAGCACAAAAGAGCATCTAATAAGACAAGGAGCGCAAACCCCACTTTGTCCCCTGGCAAATCTGCTCTGGACACCTGCTTGATATCAAAGGCAAGAGAATTTCCAAAAATGGAAGGTAACAAAAGAGGCAGAAAGGAGGAAAAAAGAAGCGTTATTAAATCTGACATTAATTTACATTTGCAATTTAGTCTCACAAATGGCTCTTGGGGATAATGAGTTACCTGAATCAAAACCCCATTGAGGATAGAAATTGTTTTTAATTATAATGCAGAATAGGTTGAATGGCTTGAAGGAGGTGCCCCTTTACTTTGTATCTACTGGAAGCAAAGCAGAATTCCTGGTGGCATCTTTATAAATATTGTGATTTGCAGTAATGATGTGAGGCTGTCAGGAGGCTCCTTCCATTCAAAAGCAGTAGCCATCAGTCTTAATTTGATACTGCCTCACCTGTACCCCTCCCTGCTTTCCTATGGCGGAGATTCTTTGTGACACTGCAAATGGCTCATGGTATTTAACACCTGTGCAGAGGAGGTGCAGGAACAAGAAAATGAAACCTCTGAGAGCCAGAGAGCAAGCCAGGTTTAGCACCAGTGGTAAAGATTGTGACCCTTTGAATATGTTTGTAATTTAGACATAAAGCACAGCTTTTCACTGGAGAAGGGGGCAGCTGTCCTCCCTCAGAGGGTGGATGGAGGTTCTCTGCTCACCTGGGAAAGAGGCATGAAAATGCCCCATTTTGTGAGGAAGGAAATGAATGTTTCACCACCAGTGAAGCAATGATATTCAGATCCTTACAGGAGATGTTTAGGTTTTCTGGGGAAAATTTAGTCCTAAAGTATTGAGGATTCCTCTTCTGGCCATGGGAGTGCAGACGCAGGTACCGAGGGCTGCAAGGGCAACGTTCTGGTCAGTGGTTACTAGTGCTGCGATCACACAAACTGAACTAACTCAGCATGGCCATGCAGCCCTGTTCAGAAAGGCTTTAGGAACGGCATTGAGTTGCAGAGAGGGAAACAACTAAGGACAACATGTAATAGGAATCCTCCTTTCTACTTCAACAATGGGAGGTAATTAATTCCTACTGTCTTTTCCTCCCAAAGTCTGGCAGATTTATAGAGAGGACTCCCATACTCAAAGTCTCTCCCTCTCGTAGGAGGACTGGACACTTGGAAACATTTCTGAAGATGGGTGTCTAGTGCCACTGGCTCAAGTCACCAAGGCAAGCAGTTCTGGTGCTGGCACAATCAGTGGTGGAGCACTCTGGCATGGGGTACAGGGGGGTCTCCTGAGCCGGGGGGACCTCAAGGGGAGCCAAGAGCTGCCAGGAGCCCACAGCTCAGCATGACAGCGGCTGATGGGACCTGGGCAGGGCCAGCAGCAGTGGTGGCCAAGCCCCCCATGCCTATAAAAGAAGCCTCTAAGCCCAACAGGCAGACAGGTCACATCACACAGAGGATTCCCTATGCTCTCTCTGCCTGGCTGAACACGGTGACTTAAGGGACAGGGGGCAATGGTGACAGGGTCCTGTACAATGCAGCAGATGTGTCTCCTCTGTGACTCCCCCACTGTTTCAGTTGCCCTGGCAGAACAGGTATGAGGCTCTGCAGGTGGAACCGAACAGTAACAAGGATGATGGTTCATCTATCTTGGAGGTGTCACTGAGGTTAAGTCAGCCTATGCCCTGCATCAAAACTGCTTCCATAAAGAAAAAAAGATGGGTCATTGTCATAGGAGACCCTCTCCTGAGGGGAGCAGAAGGCCCAATATGCCAACCAGACCCACTTCTTGGGGAAGTCTGCTGCCTCCCTGGTGCCTGGGTTAAAGATGTGAAGTGAAAACTTCCTACCCTGGTATGGCCCTCAGATTACTATCCATTAGTGATTTTTCAGGTATGCAGCAATGAACCTGCAACAAGAAGTCTGAGGGCAATCAAGAGAGACTTCAGGGTCTTGGTACGACTGATTAAGGGATGAGGAGCACGGGAAGTGTTCCCCCTGTGTCCTTCTAGTTGCAGGGAACGATGAGGAAAGAAACAGGAAGAGCCAGCAGATCAATACCTGGCTCCAAGCCCAGTGTCACTGGCAAAATTTTGGGGTTTTTGATCATGGGCTGGTCTACATGACACCAGGCCTGCTGGCGACAGATGGGGTACACCTGTCTGAGAGAGGGAAAAGGATTTTCATGAGGGATTTAGCTTATTGAAAGAGCTTTAAACTAGATTTGAAGGGGGAAAGGGATGAAACTGGGCGTGCTAGAGATAAGCCTGGGGACAGCACACCAATGCTTGAGGGACGGTGTTCTAGTGAGGTCCTTCGGTCTGCCATCTCAGTGGGGGTAGGGAATGGAGATCATGTGGCAGCAAAGATGTAAGGGTTATTGATGTGTTAGAAACCACAGAAGTGCCTGGTAGAGGTCACGTAGGAATTAGGGCTTCTCCCCACAAAAAGATGACGGGATCAATAGCCCAACTGAAGTGCATCTACACCAATGCACACAGCATGGACAACAAACAGGAGGAGTTGGAAGCCATTGTGCAGAGGGAAAACTATGATATAGTTGCAATCGCATAAGCAGACTGCCCTGGAAAGTGGTGGACTCACCAGCCTTGGAGGTCTTTAAAAGGTGTGTAGATGTGGTGCTTAGGGACATGGTTTAG
>VXBL01005985.1:1396332-1635022 GCA_013400195.1 Aramus guarauna | reverse complement strand
TCAGTGGTTACTAGTGCTGCGATCACACAAACTGAACTAACTCAGCATGGCCATGCAGCCCTGTTCAGAAAGGCTTTAGGAACGGCATTGAGTTGCAGAGAGGGAAACAACTAAGGACAACATGTAATAGGAATCCTCCTTTCTACTTCAACAATGGGAGGTAATTAATTCCTACTGTCTTTTCCTCCCAAAGTCTGGCAGATTTATAGAGAGGACTCCCATACTCAAAGTCTCTCCCTCTCGTAGGAGGACTGGACACTTGGAAACATTTCTGAAGATGGGTGTCTAGTGCCACTGGCTCAAGTCACCAAGGCAAGCAGTTCTGGTGCTGGCACAATCAGTGGTGGAGCACTCTGGCATGGGGTACAGGGGGGTCTCCTGAGCCGGGGGGACCTCAAGGGGAGCCAAGAGCTGCCAGGAGCCCACAGCTCAGCATGACAGCGGCTGATGGGACCTGGGCAGGGCCAGCAGCAGTGGTGGCCAAGCCCCCCATGCCTATAAAAGAAGCCTCTAAGCCCAACAGGCAGACAGGTCACATCACACAGAGGATTCCCTATGCTCTCTCTGCCTGGCTGAACACGGTGACTTAAGGGACAGGGGGCAATGGTGACAGGGTCCTGTACAATGCAGCAGATGTGTCTCCTCTGTGACTCCCCCACTGTTTCAGTTGCCCTGGCAGAACAGGTATGAGGCTCTGCAGGTGGAACCGAACAGTAACAAGGATGATGGTTCATCTATCTTGGAGGTGTCACTGAGATTAAGTCAGCCTATGCCCTGCATCAAAACTGCTTCCATAAAGAAAAAAAGATGGGTCATTGTCATAGGAGACCCTCTCCTGAGGGGAGCAGAAGGCCCAATATGCCAACCAGACCCACTTCTTGGGGAAGTCTGCTGCCTCCCTGGTGCCTGGGTTAAAGATGTGAAGTGAAAACTTCCTACCCTGGTATGGCCCTCAGATTACTATCCATTAGTGATTTTTCAGGTATGCAGCAATGAACCTGCAACAAGAAGTCTGAGGGCAATCAAGAGAGACTTCAGGGTCTTGGTACGACTGATTAAGGGATGAGGAGCACGGGAAGTGTTCCCCCTGTGTCCTTCTAGTTGCAGGGAACGATGAGGAAAGAAACAGGAAGAGCCAGCAGATCAATACCTGGCTCCAAGCCCAGTGTCACTGGCAAAATTTTGGGGTTTTTGATCATGGGCTGGTCTACATGACACCAGGCCTGCTGGCGACAGATGGGGTACACCTGTCTGAGAGAGGGAAAAGGATTTTCATGAGGGATTTAGCTTATTGAAAGAGCTTTAAACTAGATTTGAAGGGGGAAAGGGATGAAACTGGGCGTGCTAGAGATAAGCCTGGGGACAGCACACCAATGCTTGAGGGACGGTGTTCTAGTGAGGTCCTTCGGTCTGCCATCTCAGTGAGGGTAGGGAATGGAGATCATGTGGCAGCAAAGATGTAAGGGTTATTGATGTGTTAGAAACCACAGAAGTGCCTGGTAGAGGTCACGTAGGAATTAGGCCTTCTCCCCACAAAAAGATGACGGGATCAATAGCCCAACTGAAGTGCATCTACACCAATGCACACAGCATGGACAACAAACAGGAGGAGTTGGAAGCCATTGTGCAGAGGGAAAACTATGATATAGTTGCAATCGCATAAGCAGACTGCCCTGGAAAGTGGTGGACTCACCAGCCTTGGAGGTCTTTAAAAGGTGTGTAGATGTGGTGCTTAGGGACATGGTTTAGTGGTGGGCTTGGCAGTGCTAGGTTAATGGTTGGACTCAATGATCGTATGGGTCTCTTCCAACCTAAATGATTCTATGATTAGAGATGTGCTGGCATGTCCTGCCTAGCTCCCAGCTGTTACTTCAGCATGTGCAGGTCTCCATAGGGTCTGTGTCACATCTGTCAAACCTGACCATAGACTTGTACATTTAGGAGCTCAAATCTCTCCCCTTATATAGCTAATAACTTCCCCTCTCACTTTAGCTCCTACGACTTAGTGACCCCATCAGGTCTGTACTGTGGAAGTTTTTCCAAAACCTTTGCTGAGTACCTATGAGTTTCCAGTCTGAGCAGTTGCACTGGTGTTTGGGAGTCACATTTTCCCTGTCCCCAAAGAGAAGAGGAACCTGGGGGAAGTGTTGGGGTCCTAGCACAGAGAAGTGGGAGCTGCTGTCCTAGGGTAACGGTGGAGAGGAGTTCCTTGCATGTGCAGCATTGGAGGATTTTGTGCTCTTTCATAACCACATGCAGCAAATGAAACGTTTCATCGAGTTATTTTAATCCATTAGCAATGGATTTCAGGAAAACACCAGTAATGTATGTAACGTGCACCCAGGAGAAACAACAAATGGTTGGTTAGAGAATTTAGATTTTAATTAAGTAGATAACGTATGCTTGCATTTAGTCTTATAAATGAAAATGTATTCACTGTAGAGTAGCTGGGTTCTATTAGGTCTCCCTGAACATAAAGAGAAGGGTTGATTATTACTGATTACTGAACTATTAGAGGGTTGTGCCTTGAGCTGCTTGATTGTAGCTCTGTTTGCTTCTGTTGCTAAAAGGGCTCTTGTCTGCTACCCAGATATGTGTGAAATAGGCAGCATTTGGACTCAATTTGAAAATTAATTCTAGGTTACAAACCTCAGCAAATGATACAAATAATAGTGCTGGTTACTTCTCTCTGGTCATAACAGCAGGTTTTCATGGCTTGTGGAAGCTTGTAGCAGGGATGCTGCACATCACTCCCACTCAAGAGAGGCCAAGGTGAATGTGCTGCTAAAAAAAGGGGTCACAGCAAGAAAAGAGCTCTTGGAAGTGAAAAGCAGACTCGGAGCTCTCCCAGGGTATTCCCGTGCTCTCTGATGTCTCCTTCACATGGCAATATGAAAAGATTACAAGCCATACAATACACTTATAAAACTGCTTTATCTCTGGATGCCTTGTGAATATTAATTAGATAAGCCCAGCAACATCTTAGGAGGTAGCCAAATGTTACAGTCATTTAGCAGTAGGGAGACTGAGGCACAGGGTTGTTAAGTGATTTACCTTTGAAGCAAGCTATGGGAGATCCCATCATGGGATGCAAATCTCCCACCTCCAGCCACTAGCTCTGCATCTTTGGTGTTCCATTTATCCATGCGTTTGTATTTGCCAGCATGCCATTGAACGCTGCTGTTCTCCCTATTTCTAAAGCCAATGCTGAAGCATTAAATAAAATGCAAGATTTCAGGCGTTTCTGTAATATAGAGGACCCAGATTTCAGAGCTGTCCCAGGCGTTTTCTCACAGCAGAGCAGCCAGAAAGCCAGAGACTCTGCTTCACACCTGAAGTGATCTCTTTCGATGGGTAATTGCCTAGGGAAATGGTTTGCCCAGAAAGTGGTACAGCTAGATGATACCCAGCTGCCCAAATGGCACTTTGGGCTGTGTCAGATGGAAGTAAGTGAGGATAGTTTCACACTGCTCTGATTTTTCTAGAGACCAGACAGTGGCTGCTGGCCTCAGGAGCAAGGGAAGGAAAATGTATCTTAAACCTCACTTTCTTGTCTTTGGTCTAGTTCAGTAGAGCTTAGCCAGACCACAGCTTGTTTTCTGTTAACACACGTGTTTTTGGCCTTTCTAGAGCTCTTGTCATTTATCCCCATCACCTTGAAATACGTCCCAGGATCAGAGTTTTGTCTTGGCTGTGCTTCCCTGACCACCCAAGGGGGATGCCAGTCCTAGCCATCACCTTGAAGGATGTAGTTACCCATTAAAATGCATTACCAAAACTTAAGCAATAGACTACATAGATGTTTAGAGAGATACTTATTTTCCAAAGAAAACTTATTCAGGTTTTTTTTGATAGCAAAACCTGAAGGAACTGGCCATGGAAAAGTGGAAGGAGTCCAAGACCTCTTGCATCCATGGTCCTTGCAGTATGTCTGAATATCTAGAAGGACTTTTTAGCAATTTCCATTAATGGAAGGCAAGCTTCTTAAACTACTTTCATTTGTGATGGAACTCTGTTATCTTAGTGAATTTGCCTTTAGAGAGGAATAATCTGTTTGGGACTACAGATGGTGATAAGGGACTTGGGGACCTGCATCTGATCACTTGCTCTGTAACAGACTTAGTGTGTGCTTATGAAATGTCTGCACCCCACTCCTTGGGAAAGATTGATGCTGCAATCAACAGAGCTGCATTTTTTTTTTTTTTAATCTATAAAACTGGAGATAGGCACCTAAACATACTCAGCAGTAAAGGAGTAAGTCTAATCTGATTCATTAGACACTTGCATCCTAAGATGAAGGCTTCTGTAGAAAATGAATACGTATAAGGTGCATTAGAAAAAATTTTGCCTTCTGTTGTCTTTTCTTACCAAGTGCATAGGTGACAGAAAAGATGACCTTTCCTGGGCCCCTCATTCACATGTTTCACCTTCTCTTGTGTTTGTGCCTCATGGCAGGGGGAAAAAAAAAAGTGAAGGAATCTTTTTTTTTCCCTTTGTGTATTTAGGACAGTGGAGAGTGACTGAAACTGTTAAAAGGCTGATAGTCTTGTGAGGGGCTGCCTTTCATGGAGGGAAGGCAAACATTGTGCAGGACAAAGGCAGCGCCTAAGCCTCTGACTGGGAAGAGAACAAAACCTCAGCTTCTGTTACTGCTGGCTGCACCAGGCACCATCCCTTAAAAAAGTGATATAATGCCTAAGATGGACAAAACCACAGCAGAGTCCCACCAGTCCCTCCCGAGGCAGCCTTACTGCGGCCACGTTGTCCTCTTGGAGCAGGTTATGGGGTGCTGACAGGCCGGGCCTTCTGCTACGAGATGCTGCAGTAATAATCCATCTGCAAGTTTGCAGCCATTCACAGTAACGATAACGGGATATATTATTCAGGCTTTTTAGCTTCTTGTAACAATGAAACCTTCCTTCTACCCCTCTCGTTCCTTTGATGCTGGCCCATGTGTCCAATCGACTTAAATAAACCAGGAAAGTAACTATTAATGTCAAAGTTTCATAATTAAATGCTGACTGACTCACGCTCGCGCTTGCAACATTGTACCATAATTTTTAAAGAATATCCAAGTTGACATTAGACTTTTTAAACAGATTAATTAGTCATATTTCATTTTAAGTGGTGCTGACTTAATAGGTACTGCTAATGTACAGTATGTATTTACTTAAAGCCATTATAACATAATATTTACAGGATACTTAACATGTATTAATTACTGTGTAATGAACCTCGTGACTACAATATTGCCATTCTTGCGTGGCTGTAAAAGTTTTATCATCTTGTGAGGGGGGAGGGAAATTAAAATAAATTGCATGCACATTGAATGCTTATTTTTCATAGGAAACATGCAAATTATAAGAAAATGTAAAACAGGGAGCCCAGTAAATCACAAACAGCTAACAAATGCTCTGAGACATGCTATAATGTTTTTATGAGCGTGTTTTACAACCCATTCATTATTCTGTCTGTCCTTCTGAAAGCTGGTTATTAGGCTGACTGTGCAAAGTAACATGTGAATATCTGTGCAACTAGCCATGAAATCACAACTAAGTTGATCACTTTTATTTTCCCCTTTTTGTCCTGGAAGATATCCTGAAACATTTGCCCTAATATTGTAGCTCCATGACACGTGGCAGTGCAACGTGTGTGGCTGGAGAGATTGTGCTGAGGAGCAGCGTGGAGCTCGTAGGGGTATGTGTTCCTGGAAACAATATATGCCCAACTCAGGCTTGTCTTCTGGGGACAAGTAATTTTGGGTGCTGCCGACAGAGACAAGCCATGGCTTCAAGTGCTGCTCAGATCCCTTGGGCCCCTGTTTCAGAGCAGTCCAGCCCGTAGGTAGATGACATCAACTGGTGCGATGAGGGGCTTTCTGTGTGTCACTTCTGTGGAGGGGTCGGGAGTCTGCAAGGTTGCAGGCTGTGAGGTGGCTCAGCGTGTCTCCACTTCAGGAGTGTCCGTGTGGAGATTTGCCTGCTGGAAACAAGGATAATACCATTGCTGGAGGCAAGGGGGCACAGAAGCATGTCAACTGAGAGAGAGAGAGAGAATATTTGCTCCGTGCTGCATGTCAGCTGTCTGGGGGACGGCTGCAGGTTGGGCTGTCTGTCAGGGAGAGGTTAAAGGTGTACTTAAACTTGGATGCTGGAGGAAGTAAATGCTCAAGGACCTCTCTGCCTGCTCCTTTTTCATTATGTGTCTGATGTGCAAAATAATGGAAGCAGATAACCTTAGAGACCCCGCTGTCGACCCCGCAGACTCTTGTAAAGTGAGCACACAACATGCCATAATAGGCACAAAGGGAAAAGCACAGGCGTTTGACAGCCAGGCAACGCTGGCATTCTGTAATTTCCCTTCCACTGCGACATTACAAACAGCTTCATATTCAAATGGCTGCCTGTCTATGATTGTCCAATTATTCACTGCATTCTTTCTTTGATGGCACAGATGTTCTCAATTTCTTGGAGTAGAGTTTTTTTTCATCTAAAAAGTCGTTCCGCCTCAGAAATGCAAAATTCTCCACAGTTCACCAGGTTCTCTGATGGGTTTGCATAATTGGTCTTCAATTTGCCTATTGTTTTGTAATAGAAAGCCTATGTTTAATTTCATTTTTGTAAACCTGTAGAAAGAGCAGAACATTCTGCCATTTAAGTCATTCTCCTCATTAGGATTGGAGCGGGTTGTGAGCATTTAGACTTGATTATAAGGCACAGATTGTGCTGAAAGGAACACATGCATTCCCCTTCCATTGTTTTAAACACATTATGAGGCTGATCCAGCAAGATGTTAAACATGCTCAGCTCTCTTTGTACCTTTGTAAGAGGTGCTTATCTCCTGGCAAGGCCAGGCTGGTCGTTTCTGGGTGTGCTGACACATCAGGGAGGGCAGCCGAGGTCCATTGCAAGCAGGAATTGTTCCAACCGTGGACATTGGTGACTGTGTAATTTCCTGGGAAAGGACATTTTGATCACTTCTGAGTGATGGCTGTGAGTTGTCCTTTCAAGGAGGGAGTGTTACGCTTTCCCAGGGCTTCAGTTTCCTTTTGTGTAATGGGTGTAATTATAAACATGCCTGTGTGGTTAAACTGTTAATCAGCATTCATGAAATAACTTGGCTTCTCCCTTATATATCATTCTTAGGTGCTAATTTATGTATCATTCTTACATGGTAAGGCAAGGTAGAGATACCTGTGTGATACAGATACCAAAAGCACTATGGAACAGAGAAAGGCATTTCTAAAACTTCATAGGAACAACAACAAGAAAACCCCAACAAAACCTTGCGCCAGCTAACGAGGAGCTCTGGGGGGTGAAACTTAGTAAATCAAATCCAGGGAAATAAAAAAAGAAATCGTAAAAGATTAGAGGCTTGCCAGGATAATTCAAAAGAGATAAAGGGATGACCCAGGGAATTACAGCCTCACAGCAATCCTGCGTAAAAGGATTAGATTAGGGCCCCAGCGACAAAGGAGGGGCCAGCACTGAAGATGTGCTGGTTACCCCAGGAGCAGCCTGGGTATGTTGGTACCCTTCCCTGTCACAGAAATACCCTAAGTTTTGGTTTTGCCAGGGTGTTTGGTGCAGAGCAATTAAGGTTATTGCAAAAGTTACTGATGTGTCTCTTGCATGCATGGAAATGCAGTAGCAGTGTGGAAAGGACCTACCACCAATACTGGTATGGCCATGCTGCAGTCCTGCATGCTCCTCACCCAGGATGCCATAATACTCATGAGAGGCTCATGGCAGCATCCTAAAACAGCTTTTGAGAGGCTCAGCTTCCTCAGGTTAGGGAAGAAAATGTCAAATGTGGCACTCTCCTTGCACAGCAAAGTGGGGAGCCTGGCAAAAGCTGAGAAAACCCTATCACAATTTAATGTTGGCAGAAAAACAACCTGTAATGGTTAGACGGAAGCATGCTGGGATGTTGGTGGTGGGAACAAGTCCATCCCAACGTGGGAATGGATCAGCCTGTTTTGATGGGCAGTGCGTGGGTTCTGGAGGGAGACATGCCATTCCTGCTCCCGCCAGTTCGTATTCCTGATCCAGGAGAGATTGTCTCTTAAACCTGTTGATGTGCTAGATAAAAATGAAATTACAGGAACCTGCTTTCTAGTGTTATGTGAAGAAACCAGAGGATGACCTTGGAGTGACATGTAATGCCAACACTTTGGAGGTCTCTACATTTGTCTCCAGCCTTGTTCCCTGTATCAGATAAACTGATGCCTCAGAAAGAACCCTTGTACTATCTGTCTTAGCAGGCAGCGAGGAAATAGATTTACCAAGTTACATGCATGTTCTTTGAGAAGATAACAAGTACCTTACTCAACAATACATCAAATGAGTGTGTTCTGAGATGGGAAGGCATAGATGCTACCAAAATCTCTACATCAAAGCCCAGCAGATTTCCCTCTCAGCACTGGGATTTCCAGTCAAAGTCACAATGAACTGACAAGGACTTTGTGTTAGATCTCAGGTACACTGCCCAGAGACAGAGCCGAAAAGCAGGCAAGCTGCCTTGTGGGTCAAAAGAATGAGCTCACTGACAGCACACTGTCTTTTATGCTATTACCACTATCAAAGCCCCTTACTTCTTTTGTGTTGGTTTTAAAATGAAGGGAGATGCTGCTGCTTTATTTCACTTCCTTTTACCTTTAAATAAGAAATTTCTCTTCCAGACCCACCTCCTCTTTGGAGACGAAGTTTTATATTTTCCAGTCTCTGGCTCAATGGATAGTTTTGTAAGTTAGTTCATAGGAATTCCAGCCTTTTCTTTGTAAAATATTGGATTGGGATCCATTTTTCCCCTGCATTGCCCCCTTCCAAGCTTGCAGGGAAGGAGAGCATCAGAATCTGAGTCCTTATTTTAGAAGCTGAAATCTGCAGTTTGGGCCTGTTTTTGAACTGCACTGTCACGTAGCTGCCCCTTCCTCCATGAATGTCTGTCTTTGTCCATCTTGTGAGTGTTGGAGATCTGAATTTGGCATCACACCCCTCTGTAAGAGAGCTGTTACCAGCTCTGTTTCTGAAGTAGGGTGCTGCAGCACAGCCTTGGCTTCATTAGCAAAACTTTGATTGTTGTTTTCAGTTGCCCAAACTCAGAAAAATCAGGCTTTGATTTTCTGTGAGGGCTGTGTTAGGTGGGAGGTTTGATTTTGCTCTGAGCAGTGGGAGGCGCTGGCTCAGGGTCCCGGTAGAGCTCAACACTTGACATCTGGCCCATCCTCAGAAGGCAACAAGAGGGCCACTGGCCTGTGAATCCATGGAGAAGTCAGTGTTTGCCTTGGAAAGGAGAGCCCCAGGAAGTACGATCCCTAGAAAGCAGGTCTGATGTTTCAGCTATTACAACTGGTTCTTTCTCCTCACTAAAAACTTATCATCAAATGACTGGAAACGTAGAGAGTGAGCTTCTTGTATCCGATGGGAAGGGGAAGCCCTGGCCATGTCACCCTGCAGCTTTGCAAGGGCAGGAGTGCCAGAGCTCCTGGGGCTGCTGCCCCGTAATTTCCCCTTCCCTTGGTTATGGCACTGCTCTATCTCCCCTGTCCCACCGCTGGACCCTGCCCTCCGGTGTGCGGCATATCCAGCCCCTGGTAGCATCGTCTCTGGAGGGTGAAGGCCCTGCTCTGCAGAGGTTTCTGCTGCCAGGGCTGGGACGAGGGAGCGGAGGAGCAGAGCTGAAGGGAGTCTCTGTCATCCCACATGGTCAAACTTGACCTGTCTGCTAACAGCTGGGGGAGTTTACCATCCCTGGCCATGTCACGGAGAAGTCTTGTTCAATCAACAGTGGCTTGTTATCTAAATATGATGGCTTAAGGTTTCCTTTCAAGCTGCAAAGCTGGTATCAAAGCAGATTGGAGCCTGGTTTACAGTTACAGTCATTTCCACTGAGCGTTTGTGTCCCTAAGGGTAGAAAGATGACAGCAATTTTCCATCTGATGACAATCCTCAGCACCAGTCTCAAAAATGCCAACTGTAATTAAAATTTGTATATATTTTCAAGGGTAATACTCCTTATTCTCTTGTTGACAATTGCTGTTTCAAGCTCCTAGACTTAACTAAATAGGAGCAGTTTGTCTTTAAATGGCAAGTTTCCTCTTTCCCTAGTCACTGATTTGTGGCTACATTTAAGACTGGCAGAGTTTTAATTGCATGATCTTTTTCTTTTGCCCCATGTTTTTCTGGGCCCCTTTAATAACTAGCATTTACTAAAAATTCTGAGAGCTCAGGAAAAAAAACCCTCCATCCACACTATTATTCTTGTAGCAGACACGATCCAAAAGCCCTTTTCTGTGACAGTGTCAATAATTGTTTAATCCATGTAAAACAAGCTGCTTTCCACACTCACTCCGTTGAGAAAACAGCCGTCTCTGTTCCCTCGTCACTAAAGACAACACAAACCTCCCGGGTGTGTGGCCGCAGCTCAGTGACTCTTCGGTGGCACCATGCAAACAGGACGTACCCGTGCAGGATGCTGCAGGCTTGTGCTGCGATCAGTGGCTGATGCGGACACTGAGGTTTGATAGTAGCCAATAATTCAGCAGAAAAAACTAAAATGAACATGTTGTATTGAATATTCTGGAGTGTTTATTTTGGGTGGCTGGGGAGAAATGACTGCTCTAAGTACGGTGGGCATATTTGCAGCAGATTGGCAGTTCCCGCTGCTCCTTTTAAGGTGAGGGATGTTGAAGTGATGGCTGGGCTTGTGCCAGCTGTCTGGCTTTGGCTCAGGTGTCGCATCCGCAGAGTGCTGGAGGTAAATATGCGCTAAGCCATCAAAGACAATTTTCCTTGTGAGGTGGGTAACCCAGCCTGGATGCGGGCAGCTAAGTGGAAGGTAAGAGGGTTTGAAGCATCCTGGGCAAAAGCCACTTCTCATAGCAGAGTGGTTCAGGAATATGCACTGTAATTAAGTCCGACTTGACTGCTACTTCTGCAGCCTGTGCAGAGTGGAACAGGAGCACTTGTTGAGTGTGTGAGTGTCACTACGGGGAAGCTGCAGCTTTACCTGGCTTGTGTTCTCCCTTCCGGAGCTATCTGGATTTTAGTAGCAATTTTCACAGAAACATTTCCTTAAAAATCATTGGAGTTTTCCATAATAATTAGTATTGAAGTGATTTAGTTAGTAATCATACCAAATGAGTCAACAGGCAAAACTCTGATCTTGACTGAGCTTTGGCACTGCTCGGTACATGTGCTCTGCTCACGGAGCTCACCAGACCCAGACTCTGGTCCATGTGTAGCATCACGCTCCCTGCCACATTTGAGAAGATTTGGATCAGTGCTCTGTCAAGGCCTGCTTTCTATCATTAAATTTGCATCTATTATAATTGGTTAGAACATTTTACATTAAAAGACCTCAAATTAGTTTACAAACCACTGGGCAGTTTGTTTTCCAAACAGAGATGTTCCTTAAACATCTTAAGGAGGAGCGGACTTCTTTAATGAGGCAAAGAAACCCTCTACAACAGTTCAGGGGGACGGGGTGAGAGCAATTTGAGGGCAAATTGGGTGAGCTGGGACTTGGAGACCTAGGTACTAGACTTGCAGGACCCCATGTAGAGTGTCCCTGTAGTGCAATTGTCTCCACAGATCAAATCTTCAACATGCTACTTGTGTCTTCCCCCAGCCAGATGAACCAGGCCCAGTCCACGCTAAAACCTGCTTCTTATTTCGGGGTATTCCTAATGCACGCCTGTGCACAGCAGTGTGACGGGTAAGCTCATTTGGGAGCTTGGTTTTGCTTCAGCAGTCGTCTGCTCAGCAAGGGAATCTTGGTCCCTCCGCTTTGGTTAACTGAGCCATCTCTAGCAAATAGCAGGTGCAGGGAGACTTGGCCCATCTGGTTTTTGATTTTTTTTACAAGCCCGCCAGCCTGGCGTGGTGTGGGTTGGGAGACTGGCCAAACGCATGTATGTCCGCAGGGCTGCCAGCTGAAAAGAAACAGAACAGCTGGATTTTCTTTGGCCTTCTTGAAGCCAAGCTTGAGCAGATCAGGGCCTGTGAAGAGATGAAGCAGCACATGCTGGTGCAATGGGTTTACAAATCCTATTGCTTGCACCAGAAGGTCTGGGCAGTTGTGATTTGGGTGGCACAGGACCAAGTCCACCATTCCCCACCCTGGCCAGCTGTTGAAATTCTTTAGAGGCCAAAAGCGACCTTCACATTAGCTCCACTGAGAGACAGCGTGTGTTTTGCACAGATTTTGTGTGGATGAGATGCTGGTTTTCGTTTTCTTTCTGGTTCCTCTGTAATCTTGGCCAATTCACTTTACCCCCTGAGCCTGTTTTCCATTTATAGTTGGGATTAGCAATACTTTGCTTTGCTATTCTGACTCAAAATAGGCTCAAAATAAGAAGTCACTCATTTTGCGTATAAACTGCATGCATTTTGCGTGCAGTCCCTGGTACAGTCAGGCCCTATCTTACCCAAGGCATCTGATGTATCAGATTATAAATGATAAATACCCATAACCACAAGGACATATTTTCTTGATGCCTGTGTGCATACTGATATGGGTAATGGGGCTGCTCAACCCTTTCCAAAAGTTCTTTACAACAGTTTCCAGTGGCTTCCAAATTTTTTCTTCTCTGTCTCACTGGACAGCATGCACTGCATGGGGCATCAAGCATGAAAAATATGCAGCCTAAACTGAATAACCTTATTTCTGCTGATTTCATGTGATCAGGAGATGCCACACTTCCAATTCAGGAGTAAATGAGAGAGTCTGTTTTTCTTTGTAAGTGTATTGTGAGCTTTATTGTTTAATATTAAAGCTGCGTTGTGAAAAGTGGCCCATAAATGGCTAATAAAAGCAGCGTTTACAGCTTGTAAAGTGCATCAGGACTTTACCCCGGTTTGCCTAGGGAGATTTATATTTGTGTTCGCTGCCTGGGTTTTAAGAACTGCCTGTCTTTTTTCTTTTTGGACCCATTAAAAATGATGGTGTGGACAAACATCTTTCCCGATTAATTCTTGGATCATGCCAGGAGGAGGAAGAAAAGCTCAGCAGCGCTGCTCCTTCCTTAGCATAGGGGTAAGGATGCTGTGCAATTCAGGGAAGCTCTGCACAGGGCTTGCTGCTGGCTGTGGCGTTGCGGAGCACGCTCTGCAGCACTACTGTCCCCACGCTGTTCACAGCACGCGTAATTCGGTGATGATCTACCTAACACTTGGGAAGTCCTGAGAGTAAAATGAACTGCTCATTGTACTCCTGCAAGCGTGGGCAGCAGAAATACCAGTTTTATCCGTGGATCTTTCCATTGCCTCCACCTGCCTCTGTTCTATCTTTAGTGACCTCACTGATGTTACACAGATTTTTTTTTTCCCTTTTCCCGTTTTCTTCCTCTTTGAAAGAGTTAAGGGAAAAAGGCTGAGCCTGCAGTTTGCTTTTTATCTGGTGATAATATCGGAGCTGCAGTAATCTGTTTCAATCACCTTCTGTAATTGTGGACAATTCTAACTAGAACACTAGATAAAAACATGGGTCGTTTCTACTGACCAATGCTACCTATGAAATACTACTCTTGATTTCCTTCTAACCTCAAAGAAAAGGGTTTAGCATGTAGGTAGCTTAGGTCTTGGACCTAGCAGTTCAAACTTCTGAGGGCAAACCTGGCTCAAGTTTGGAGTTCAAAGAAGGATTTGTGAAACAGATTTGGTCAGGAGTTCTCATGAGAGGTCCTCCAGATATAGGAAACTCAAGCAATGTTTACTGCAGGAAAAAGTGACTTGACGACAAGCTATTCGTAAGATATGTGGAGACAAACAGTTCTGCTATCTGCCAAAAACCCCCACATGAAGATATTCAGTGGTTGGAAGCAGAAACTAAATGCATCCAAGTCCCTGAAACTGCTTGCCTATTAGGCAGTGGATTCCCTGTCAAAGACAATGGTGACTGTCCCTGCTCCCAAACATGCACACACACATGCTTGAAATCAACCTGAAGGCAAGGGGAGAGTTCGTAACTGAGGATCTTTGGTTTGTTTTCACACAGGATCTTACAGGCTTTTGTAACCATCAGAACCATTCAATGTAAAATTCTCAAGCACTTGTGCACTATGACTTGGGGCTTTGATGAAAGTTTTGATTGCTCTGGACTTTTGCAGTTTTTAATTTCTCCATTCTCGGTCTCTGATAAAGACCTGTAGGACGCTTGTTGCAAGTGAAGCAATGGGGAAAGAATTTCCCTTACAGATACGTTTGTAGCAAGAGATTTTTTGAATTAAATGGTGGGGTGTGATGTTATGCCTCAGATTGCTACCAAGCCCATTATACTTAGCAGCATGTAAAGCTGTCGTACACACTGATACACTTGGAACTAGTGCGTGTTCTTTAATTACAACATCTGCCTTAAGGTTTCTGTTTCTTTCTTTGCCTCCCTGAGACGTATGTAAAGCTGTGCAGGTCCAAGCACACAGCCTAAGCACACGTGCTGCCAGCTCATAAGAGGTGACCCTGTCCACCGTCTTTGCCCTCATAACAGTTCATTATATTGTCCAGCATTTTTGAGCCAGAGTAAGTGAGATTTATAGGTTGCCTGGGGATAATCATCTCAAGAAGAAAGATCAATGATATGCAAGTCAGTGGAAAGAGCAGCAAGTTCCAATAGCTGCCTTGTTAGAAGGCATCAAACATCTTCATAAAGTATTTAAAGGTAGAAATGATCATTAACCTTTGCTGTAGCCAATTACATTCAGAGCAGTCAATGCCATTTAACAGGAGTCAGGGTGACACCCAGTTAGGGTGTGCAGGAACGGGGGGTATGGTAAAGCTCTGAAGTCATTTTCACACCGGGTGTGCCATGGAGGAGGTGTTGGACAAGCACGCTCAACAAAACAATGGCTCCTTGCTCACCCCAAACAAGCTCTCTGACCTTTCTTAGAATTGAATTGCAGCTGTATCGCTTTACGTCCACCTCAAATGAACAGCCATGGATGCTTTTTCTACCTCCTTTAGTTAATTATTACTATTTTTAATATGGTGTGAAAGCATTTCATTTTTCCTACGGGAGAAATCTTGACCCAGATTCTTCCTTGCAGAGATGGGAGAAGAGCAGCTTGTTCAGGCTCGGCTTGTTTCTTTGAAACCACCTTGAGGAGCTGACATCACTGTCCCTGTTTGAGACACTTGCAGCTCGATGGCAATACATCCCTCGTCTGCTTTTGCTTTAAATGGTTGTAGTGCTTGCTGCTGCATTTTGAGTGTGATCTGTTGTTGACAATCTCAATCCCGTCTCTTCTCCTCCCGGCCCCTCTGATGCTGAATCAATGACATTTTTCTTAAGCTGCCTACATTTGGTGTTTTACTGCCGACTGCATGTGGCCCTCTCGTTTTAATTACTTCTACTGTGTCTAGCACTATATGCTCTATAATGTTTCAGAGACTGCTTGCAATTAAAATAAAAAATAAGTAATACATTACAGGTTACAACCCAGTCAATCTCTGTGTATTGTAATTCACGGCAGCTTTATACGCGGAGCTTTCCAAGTGGCTTATAGCCCACATAATAGTAACGAAACCCTGAGACACAGAGGAAAGGCAAGGGAGGAATATTGTCTCTCTAGGTTCTTAAAAGGCATCATTTCCTAATGGTTGCTTTATTTTTCCAATTCCTTTGCTCTTGAAAGAAAATGTCAACATACTTAACTTTTCATCTCCTGGTTTCCAGGGGACTCAATGCAATCAGTCTCCTTCTTGAGGAGGGGCTGTGGTTGCACCGAGTGATCTCAGCTGAGCATTAGGGATGTTCGGGGCACTTTAGCACATTTAGGCATTGTGAAGTTTTGTAACCATTGTAATGGGCTCTGGACCAGGTCGGGAAGGACTAATCAGAATCAGTGTTGAGTATTCTGGCTTCAAATCAACAAAACACTTAAGCATGTGCTTAATTTTAAGCACTGCAATAGTTCTGCCCATGAAAAAGAGGGACAAAATGTCGTCCAGCCATCCTGCTGAGTAATCCTAACAATTGTTTCTCGGTCTTGTTTTTTCGCAGTCCTCCTTTGCCCCCACAAACTCTTTTAGGCAATCTCAAAGAGAGAACACAGAAAAGCTAAAATGAAACAGTTCATGCTGGGAAGCACGAGCAACATGGGGAATTTTTGTTTAGAAATCCAAGCAGCAGATTTCCATTATTACAAATACTGGCTGAATTCACTTGTGACGATATACAACATTTAATTTACATGTAAAGTGACAAATTAAAATTTGAAATTCCCCGTTTTGTTCTCTGAGTGGAATATGACATGACAAGCTCTGAAAAATGCCTCAGCTCTGCCCCAGTGGCACCACGAGCCTGGTTGTGCTGCAGCCTTCATGTTTACTGTGAATGTGGTGGAGCTTTTAGTAGCACATGGAAACAACTCCACCCAAATACTCAAAGGTGTTTGAGTGCCTAAATCTCATTTCAGCTAGGTGCTTTTACGTGTCTGGTCCCTAGATCCTGGGAGCTGGGCTGAAGTACAGCCACTCTTTGCATGAAGATCAGAAAAGTGACTTGTATCAGTAAGGGAAAGAAATATTTGTTGTTCCCACGTGGCGTAACACCATACTAGTGGCTGCATTTAGTTTTGGCTAGAAGTCAGCCAGGACCTGTCTGCAGCAGTGGCTGGTTGTTCAAAGGAAGAGTGCACAATCGGCATGTGTACAGAGCAGCCCTTCCCAGCTCGCAGGGAGGAGGAATCTGAGCACGTCCTGAACGGGAGGTTGTTTCTGCATCTTTGCATTTGTGTCCCTGATAGTGCTGCCTTTGTAAAGCTGATCCAGACCTTTCATCATCCTTGTGGACTTTTTTAGTATCTTTTCCAGGTCCATTATCTCTTTTTTTGAATTGGGAAGGTCCTACTGGCATGGGGTGTTAAAGATGGGCCTGAGTGGTAGTATCTGAATTTTGTGGTAGCTGAAGGAAAGAGGTATGTTTGTCTGTTCAGAAGAGAAACTCATGCACCTCATCTCTGCATCTGGGGTGCTATGTGTGGGCACTTCACTGGTATGAACATCTCAGACTGGGCTGCAGAAGTTTCCCTGGTCCACTGAAGTTTGGTCCAGGCTTTTGGTCCGTTACCACCCTTAGCACTAACCCCCTGATTATTGCAACCTCAGAGGATCCTCTTCTGCTGCAGTTGAAAAATAGCCAAAAGATGGGTAATGCTTATACCTACACCAGCCTACTTTTTACCCTCAAATCATCTCTTTTTTATGCTTGTTTGGTTTAGAGTCTGCTGTGTGGAGGCATGTGAGAATACCCTATCATTGCTGTAGCAGTTTGGTTTTGACTATGGCAAGTTCAGGGCATGGATAGGTGCCACTGTTCATTTGTTATAGTGGCAAACAGCATCAGCCCAGCTGACACTTGCATCCGTGAGCGCTTTCCTCTGTAGGAATTCACAAAGCAATTGCTTAATCTTTTCTGACACTCTTTTGGTGTTTAAAGAAAAAACTACTGGCTTATTCCCATTCCCAGACACTGTGATGTAGAGACCTGGAGAATTAAAGTGTTGATGAACTCCTTTGTTTTAAATGATTGCAGTAGAACATAACAGAGAGTAGTTTTAACTAGGCTAAATGAAACCTAAGTTTTCTGAGTGATACTGATGTCTTCTTTAAAGAGACAGCTGCTTGCCCCCCTCCAAGGCAAGCCAGACTGAACTGCTCACGATGGCAGAAAACACAGGGGCTTTCTCTGTTGAACTAAAATCTGTCTTCTGCGGGCTGAGCAACTTCTCCCGATCCTTGGCTCACTGAATGCGGAAGGAAATCTTCCCATGACATGGAATGGGATGTCCTGAATATCTCCCCTGGAGCTTGAAGAGTTGAGAAACCTCAGCACTGCAGTCACGGGACCATCGTGGGTCAGATCAGCTTGCAAAGAGAAAGGAGACAGCCCCCACCATTCCCAAACACAGAGCACAGATACAACTACAGGTCTCAATACACCTGGTTTCCCTGTATTCCTCAAACCAGACCTTTTGAAAAAGCTCAGCAGAAATCGTGCTGTATGCCACGTGTCAGGAGCCATACAGAGTTATGTTCCAGGCTGAGGATCCCCAGGTAAAGCAAGGAGGCACACGCTCTGCTCTCTCTGCCCAGCCCTGTGCTTGGAGATTACCATTTCTCAGGGCAGTAGTGTCAGCGAGAGGCAGCTTGATAGCGTGTCCCAGGAGTGCGAAGCCTTGTGTCTCACACTGCATGGCAGACTTTAGAGCAAAAGAATGTGAATAGGAACTGTGCCGGCTATCTGATGACCTTTATGTTAAACTGTGTTCACATTCACAACCCTCAGGCTCAGGCTGAGCAAACCAAATGCTCCTCCCTAGGGCCCTATGTTGTGCCACGCTCCCACTGCAGTATGGTTTTGGTTTGGTTTTTTCTGTTTCATTCCTGCTGATACCAAATGCCAGCACTAGGCACACAGAGTGCTGCAGGGAGAAGCCAACAGCTAACGCTGAAGGAAGGTTTCTGGAGGTAGAGTGCTCACAAAAAGATGGTTAATAGCATTTTGCAGAAAAAAAATTCTTCTTTAGCACACAGTGCCTAGTGTGGAAGTAATTTTCCAGAGCAGGCAGGATGGGAAGAGTAGCAGTGGTATGAAGGAGGGCATTTGAGCTCTCATTCTGAAAGCAGGAGAATTTCTTGATTCAGTAATAGAGGGCGATACAGAGGTTACTTCCCTAAATAGGGGCGTGCGATACAGTGTGGGCAGGGATAGTGTTTCAGAAGGTACACCTCGCTGCTGGCAGCAAGAGGGGAAAATACTGCAGGCCACTGAAGATGCAGGGCTGAGCAAAGTGGGTGAGGACCAACATGGCTCAGAGACAGGCTGCAAGCAGCACAAACTCAGCCTGGACTTTCTGTACTGCTACTCCTGCCACAGTCAGCCGTAAAACACCCATTGATTGCAGGTGGGAGAGAATCAGACAGATGCAGAGGCCTTTTGAAAACCCCATCAGTTCTCAGGACTCTTCCAGCATTGCTTTGTCAAAGGTTGTGTTTCCTTCCTGTGCTACTTTAAGCAGTCGTGGTGGGGCAGGTCTTTCAACAAACCCTGCCGTCTGTGCTGCCGCTTTTCAGAAGGAGCCCATGGGCTCTAGGCATCTCATGAGCCTTTTTCACCCCCTGACCTTCCTCTGTTCTCCACTCAGCCCTTCATTCTCTGTCCTCCCCTGGGCTTGCCCTGCTCCCACAGCAATGCAGGCAGCCATGAGCTGGCAAAGTCACGGCAGAGACATCGACCTCACATGCATGGGTACACATCCACGCAACGCACAACGCGCTGTTCTCATCCATCTCCAAAGTACAGGGGTCACACACTGGAGCAGTTTCTGATCTGAGGGAAGGGCGGTGATGTTTCTGTGTGAGAAACACAGAGGAAAGATGTTAGAAACAACCATAAAACCCAAAAGCTGCCACCACCCAAAAAAGCAAGATCCTCAAGCCCCCTCGATCCCAGCTGGTTTACCTGGCTGTTCCAGATGCTGCCTTCAGGCTGGGCACTCTGCACTGACTGCTGCAGACCCAGCAAATCTCCCCCACACAACGATGAACGCTCATGGTGCCTACTCAATGCTGAGGCATCCAGAGATCCCGAAAGCAGGAAGCGTCGATGGCAATATCCATTTGTAAACGTTGTGTGGAGATGAGGAACAACGCCTTGCAGCAGAGCTGGAGGCAGGCTTCCTGGCGGGGGAGCCCGCAGGGACCGGGCTCTGCCCGGGGAGGAGAGGCAGCGGCCAAGCCAGCAGCGAGCTGCAGGGCTGGGTCTGTGTCCCTGCTGGGCGACTGTTTTTAAAATCCAAATTGGTGATTCAGGTTGGCATCCTAGGGCTTTACCTCTGCTGAAGGATTTCCCTTGCATAAAAAAGGAGCCTGGGTTTTCTCTGCGTTACACAGAACTGCCTGCCTTGTAGAGCAAGGATGTGTTTGTTTAAGAAGGATTTTGGTGTCCTGGAAGGGAGAGGTTAGGCGAGAAAGCTGTGTAGGTAAAAAAGAGCAAGTGGTACCCACAACACTGCCGACCAACCTGTCTTGTACCTGCTTTTTCAGCCTTTGTTCAAAGAGGAATGATTATCCCGCACACCCTGTATTTTTTAGGCAAGGTGGGGAGCCTGGATTCAACCTCACAACAGCCCCTTGGCACCAGAGGGTTACAGAAGTACTCAGGGGTACATAAAAGCAGTTTCTCAGGCTGCCAAAACCCTGCTGGGCTCTGCAAGGTCCTGATGAGTCCCCAGAGGGGCTGCGAGGTGCAGCTCAGGATCTCATTCCTGGCCCGGCTGTAGCACAAACCGCAGGGGTTCCTGGTGGTCTCCACGCACTCCGGCAGCGCTGCCTGGCAGCAGACTCGAGTTAGTGATTATCGAAACTGCTGCCGTATTGGTACAAGATACTATTAGCCTACACGAGCCTTGTTGCAGTGCGTATGTAGATGATACAAAACGCTGGGATAAAGCTGTGTTAATCAGGGATATTCAGAGAGCTAACACATCCCTCCTAGCGCGGGCGGTGATGTTGGATGTGTTACCCTCTGAGGTTCATAGAATAGCAGCAGTAGCAACGTATGTTCCTGCTTCGCTGAAAGGACGTGGATTTAATTTCTGCTGCTAAGTAGTGCTATTTGCAAACCCATGGAGAGTACAGAGCAGATTTCTAGGACATGGGCTTGTATATATTCATCCTTTTCATCCGACGCTCTTGACCTTGGGGTGTAATGTATTCTTGTGTACCTTTGTACACTACCCTTTGCTATACAAGTGAGGCGAGAAGATGAAGCAGAGGTTGTGGTACTGATCTGGATTTGGGAGACACAGGTTTAATTCCCTATCCTTACACAGACTTCTTGTGACAAAATCTCACATAATAAAACCGTTCAGGAAGTGAGGTTCAGGAGGAATGACACAAACTGCAAAAAAAGCATTTGCAAAAGGTACAAAACGTCCTAAGGCACTTGGTTGTTAAACTTCAAGTGTTGTGTCTTGCCCGCCTAGAGGTCTGGGGAGCTTGTGTGTGTGTACGCTTGGCCTTCTGGTCTGTTCAGCTGCAAACAGTCTGAATAATGAAGCTGGACAGTTTTGGCTGCATGGATCAAATAGCGACAGTTGTGACTGCAAATTAATAAAAGAGGGGGAAAGTAAGAACATAAAAGGCTGTTTTGCAAGCACTGGCTGCCAGAATCTCTCCACGGGGCAAAGGTGGGTCAGGCAGGGCAGCGGCGAGGTCACGATAAATCCTCCTGGGATGTCTCTGTTCCCATCCTGTTACAGAAGAGTTCACACGATGGCTGCACCCAGGGAGTGGTGGGAACCCCGAGCAGAGAGGTCCTGACGATCCATTTACTTATTTATTTATTTCTCCAAATTCCAGAGGCACTTTAGAAGAATTTCCTAACATGGCTGTAATCATTTCTACAGGCAGCCAGCTCTAACTTAATTTTCAAGGGTGATCTCCTCTCCAGAGGCGGCAGAAGGATTATTTTAAAACAGCATATGCAGGCAGCAGAATGACTTCATTGTTGCAAAGCCAGTGCAGAAGCCGGCACAGCCGGGGTGGACTGGGCTCTTTTCACTTATTCCCGAGGAGGGAACAAGGGCTGAGAGAGTCAATGAGACCGAAGTTAGTGCTTGGGGAAGAGCAATGTTTCTTTCCACATCAGAAATCATCCACTCTGGTTCTTCAGGTCCATGCTCCCTGGAGAGGAGGATAGGCAGGGCAGGGCAGGAGCATCCTTCAAATATCATTAGTTTCAGTGAAAAGTATTTGCTTTCTTCATTGCCAAGGGTCCATCCAACCTTGGCCACCATACGTGTGTGATCAGATCCAGCCACAGGAGGGGGGCAAAGATGCACTTGGTGAGAAAGTTTTATCATGTAAGAGATTTAATTTAACCTCCAACTACAAGGCAGTGGGACCTCTCTCCTGCGGGCAGAGGATCAGAGTCCATGCTTTTCGGTCCTGTGTGTTTCAGTCTTGCAATGCATAGGTCATAGACAGCAGATCCTTGGGATAGGGAAAGAGGTGTCTTGTTTGCAAAGGTCTTCAGACGATATTGTCATTGCAGGAAACAAGGATGAATAATAATCCAATAGATACAACAGAGAGTGGGAAATGGTTCGCGAGGGATGCGTTTACCAGCAGGAGGTGTTCGCCCTGCCCTCGGCACTGGCAGGCAGGGAGGGATCCCGTGTCAGATGGTCTGTCTGAGCCTCCCCATTTCCAGCGCAGTGTGAGCTGTGGCTGCCCCCAACTCCAAGTGCAGGCAGGACGTTGGTGGAGCAGTGTCGTGGCTGGTCCATCTCCAGTGAACCTTACCAGCACCGACCAGTCTGGGGTGATGCCTACACCAGCCCACCCATGCAACCACAGTTCCCAGAGGGAGATGGCGAACATTGCCCAGTTTGTAACACCCTAGTTGGAAGATGCCCATGACGTACACGAATTAGACCCTTGCCCCATGGATATATTGTTGGCACAGTGGTGTGGCTGAAGCAAAGGCAGCCTCTTGCAGGGCTGCAGCCAGAGCAGCAAGCAGCTGGGGCTGGAGCTGGAGCTAGAGTAGCAGTAGGGAGAGCAGGTGGCTGAGCAGCAGGGAGGAAGACTTGCCAACCACACACATCACTAGGATCCTGAAAGGAAACAATTTGTTTAACTAGTTTGCCAAATAATATCTATATTAAGAATGCACCAAACATTGCTTATTCTGACTCGCTGGAGGGTTCTTGCTTCCAGGATGAACATGTTGTTTTCTCCAGTTCATAACTAGGGAAGGATTGGGAAGAGCTGCTGAAGCCCCAGCAGCTGCTTTGCCAGGAGCAAGCGGGTCTTCGCTGCGAGTCAGTAAAGGTGGAGGGTGGGTTTGTGTTCCTGTAAATCACCCCAGCTTTCCTTGGAGCCAAGTTTCCTTGTTGTGTCTATGAGCCTGCATTCATCTCTTCTCAGCTTTGAGTTTGTACCTGTTTGTCCCCGCTTTGGGGAGCTCCAGGGTGCATGGCAAACACCTGGGGAAGTGCTGCTCCCCAGCTGGTCCCTGTGGCTACCACTCCAGCCTGATGGTCTCCTGAAAGGCCTCAAGAATGGATTTCAAGTGCTCCCAACCCACTTCTAAGGCCAGCGAGTCAGTCCTAAATTACCAGCATTCCTGTGTTTTGTCTGTCTGTTCAATATAGGTCACATCCATGCTCAGAGCTTTGTATCAAAAATTAATCTGTGTGTGTGTGTGTGTGTCGGGGGAGCTGTTTGAACTGGGGTCTCTGTATGTCGGAAGGGTTTTGGACATCTAGAAGACCACAGAGGAGAGGTGACAGTAGGTGTGCAAATGTGTGCAAGTGCTTTAGAGCTGTGCTACTTCGGTATCAAAACCTTGAACTACAGTAACTGAGTATCTGCACTCCAAATCCCTTATAAAACTGAAAAGTGAACTGTCTATAACCAGATAATGTTCAAGCTGCAACTGACTTCTCTGATTTTCCCTAAGTGACAGGGTTTAAAAGTAAAATTGATGAGGAGATGGATGTGACATATGACTTACAAGGGCATTAGTGTGACTCTAGAAAAACATTCATAGCAGCATAAGAAAAATAAACACAGTGGAAAAGTATTTATGGATCTACACTGACTTAAACGGTCACCAAAACAATTTCCTTTTCTGTCTCCCACAGGAAAAAAATGAAACTAGGAAACATAATAAAACCAGAAACTTCAGCACTCCTCTTGCCTGGCATTTACAGGCTTTCTGGAGCTTGAAAAACACTGGATGCACCTGAATATAGGCAGTGCCAAGCAAATGCAGACTTGCTGATCTTTGCAGGAGCTGAGGTGCTTTCCCTGCACCCTGGGCTCGGGGGTTTGCAGGTGGGCAGGATGGGAAGGCGGAGAGAAGAGCTGGAGGGTTTGGAAGTGGCGTAACCAGGCAGGCAGCTTCCCCTCTTCTCCCAGTTGCCCTTTCCCATCGTGACTGCAGATATTTTCCTCTAGTGCTTCAGCTTCACTTAACTCTCCCTTTGATCAGTGTTTATAGTAATGGAGCTTGGTATAAGCTCTAATATCCCTAAATGCTGTAAATATATATCTATAAACACTAAACAAAACATTCCTTATGTAATAAACAGAGACCAGAACTGTGAATTAAGGCCCCAGACAAAGCAGATGCACAGCAACAATTCTCAAGGACTTTGAAGTTAAAAGCTTTGCTGTATAAATGTAAGAGCTTTTGTAAGTCAAACTAAAAGTCTCATTAACGCGAAACTTCCATGATCAGAAACCTGACTAGTTCAGTGAGAATCCCCAAGGACACAAGTATTTAGCACACTTTCTAATTAATTATGGTACAGCAGTTAAAATATGTTTTATACTTGTTTAGGAAATATTCAGTAGATTGTGTATGCAGAGATACACTGCCAGGGCTCTTTACAAATAGGACAGAAACAAACCAAGGTACAAACAGGCAGAAATGAGTATCTGAAAGTCTCGTGTGGTTTTCTCTGTGTGTTGTCAGCTTGGATGAGGAAGCAGGATCAAGCCCAATCTTTTTTGGGTGCCACAGAAAGTCCACTTCTTCTGGATTCCCCTCCAGACCTGACCTGGGAAATTGTCTTGCTTACCTTGTGCATGGTGGCCGAAGGGTCTGTGCCTGTCGTTGCCCCTGGCCCGCAGGCAAGGTGCTGGGCAAGCTGAAGTCCGTGCGTCCCTTCCTGCTAAGCAGAGGCCGCTGGGCTTCAGTAAAACTGACCCACCATGGGAAGGGGTTTAGGTTTCTGGTTTAATGAGTTGATTCTCCTTCTCTTGCCACTGCTAGTGACCACTAGACCCAGCCCTGGACTCGTCCTGTGCACCCCGAGGTGTTAGGAAAGGGCTGCATGTTTGTGGAAGCCAAGATTTGTCCAGTTTGGGAACGTCGGTTATCTTCTGGTGAATTTGCGTTACTCAGAGCTAGGAGAACGTTTCTGACCAAGAAATAACTCAGCATTTAATAAAATCATTTCTTTATGGGGGACAGTAAGGGGGAGGAGTAAATTAAAATTATCATCCATTTCAATATGTATTCTGATAATTCAGTTCTCTTAAAAAACTGCTTTTGTTTCAATGTCCTGCAGTTTTTGGAAGCTGAGAAGGTGAGAACTTGAATGAAAAAGAAATCTTTTACTTAATCCCAAAAGAAACTATGAATCCAAAATACCATGGATTTTTTTTAAATGGATTTAAAAAATATTTGTCCAACATAAAAAAATCCAATCATTTCAGTTTGTTACCCAATTAAAACCCATCCCTGTTTTCCCATGTGCCCGCAAACTGAAACATCATTTATTGCATGGTTCTGGTGTCAGGACTGGTTTCCTGTTTGAGACTTCACTGAATTCAAGAGCAAAACTCCTAATGAGTTCATTAGGCTGAATATTATGGGGTTTTAGGTTAAATATTCTGGGTTTTGTCACTCTGCTGTTTCCTTTGGGCACAACAGTCTCTCTCTCTGCCCTAAGCTCTTTTATACTCGTTTCCTGGCTTCTCAATACTCAGACAGACCAGCCTACGTGGGTGGGTGGTGAACCCATAGGTAGATAGATGTAAGCTTTTGTCAAAGCAGGAATCTCAAGGTCTGGGTGTGGAACCTGTTTGTCTCCCCTCAGTAGTGTACAAGGGAGAAGTACTCACAGTATATAAACCTGATGTACAGAAGTGCTGCTCTGACTTACTGTCGCACCACTAGGAAATGCCACAATAACCATGTGTGTGAAGGGCCAGAGTTACACAGGAGCTCTTTGTCTCAGTTTGGGTGGGAAGGGACCTCAAAGCCCATCTAGTTCCACCCCCTGCCATGGGCAGGGACACCCTCCACTAGCCCAGGTTGCCCAAAGCCCCATCCAACCTGGCCTTGAACACTGCCAGGGAGCCAGGGGCAGCCACAGCTTCTCTGGGCACCCTGGGCCAGGGCCTCAGCACCCTCACAGGGAAGAATTTCTTCCTCAGATCTCCATCTCCCCTCCTTCAGCTTCAGGCCATTCCCCTTGTCCTGTCACTCCCTGCCCTTGTCACCAGCCCCTCTCCAGCTTTGCTGTAGCCCCTTCAGGGACTGGAAGGTGCTCTAAGGTCTCCCTGGAGCCTTCTCTTCTCCCAACAACCTCAACTCTCTCAGCCTGTCTCCATAGCAGAGGTGCTCCAGCCCTCTGAGCATCTTCATGGCTTCCTCTGGACTTGTTCCAACAGCTCCCTGTCCTTCTTGTCCTGGGGACCCCTGAGCTGGATGCAGTACTGCAGGGGGGTCTCAGCAGAGTGGAGCAGAGGGGCAGAATCCCCTCCCTTGACCTGCTGGTCACGCTGCTTTGGATGCAGCTCTGGAAAACTGAATGCTCATTAATGCAGCTACATGGAAGCAGGGATGTCAGGAAAATCGAGTACACTTTTGTCTTCCCTTCCTCAGGCAAGGACTCGCTGGCTCCAGCTGCAGCTGAGCCTGTATCTTTGCTCAGTCAAACCTTGAGAGGTAAGTCAATTGAAACTCATTTAAGTTTTGCCGGGACGCAGCCTTGAGTGAATTGTCAGTACACCCAGGATTACAAATGCTCAAGCATGCTTCATTTTCCTTACGCTAATAGAGCACCCATTTTTGGAAACAGGAGGTTAAATATTTCATTAACCCTTAAAGACAGAATATCACATTCACTTGAAACGTGCTGATTTCAGGAAAAAAAAATTACCCGAAGCACTGAGATGAATAGGAAAAGGGGAGGGTGGGCAGAGCCAAAACTTCGGTATCTGGAAAACAAATGAGTTCAGGAGGCTTTGGTGGAAAGGCAGGTGAAGCCAATGGGATACGGGAGTGTGAGCTGGGGGTTAACTGGGCTCTGGGTGCTCACTGCCTTCCCACCTCGGCCGCCTCTGCCGCTGCAACCAAGTGCCTCTATCACTTTGTACAGAATAATCAGGGCTAGTAGAATTATGTAAAAGAGGTTTTCATTATTCTTTTAGTGATAGCAGTATTATTATTTTAATGAGCAGTTTATTCATTATTATTAGTGCTCTGTTTTATTAGCCTGTGCTACCATTTGTTTAAGGAACTGTCTCATAAGCTGTACGAGAGATGTGAATTATGCTGAATCCAAGTGACTTCAGTTTACACTGGTGGGAGTCAAAAAAGAATTGACTGGTTTTCTGATCTCAGTGTAATTGGCACAAATACTGCTTTTTGAAACTGCAGACACTGCCTGCATGGTATGAAAGGTGTTTCTCAGGTGTATTCCCCTTGAATTTGGCAGAAAACAGCTTTTTATGCTATCAGTTTGACTGGGTCTCTTAATGAACAGCTGTTCCTCATTGGCAGCCACCAGTTTCTTGTGGATTATTTCTGAAACAGCAAGAGACAGCAGCAATTGCTTCTGTTACCCTTGACTAAGGGCTGCCTGTCAAAATGTTTCTTCAGTCTCCTGTAGTGAGGATTAGGATATTTTTCCCAGCTTGTGAGAAGTTAGGTGATTTCAAAGCATTTCCCAGTCTGCTTCAGGATTCCTCCCAAAAATCTGATTTCTTAATTTTTTGGATGAAGAAATGTCTTTCAGGTCAACAGAAACCTTTCCTTCAGGTGAGCCAAAATGTTTTATATTACCTTGGATATCCTTTAATTATTTTTTTTAATATTTTTTTTTTTTGGTGTAAAATGAAGACAATTTCTTTAAAAAGTTATTTCAAAACAGAAAGTTAAAAGTCTAGAAGTTTCATTTAGAGAATGTGGAGTTGAGATGCTTCTACAACTCTGAATCTTTTTGAGGTATTTTAAGTGAAATATTTATTGGACTAGACCTTTCTAGGGCTAACTTTGCATGAATGACTGACTACAAGCAGATTTCATTTCAAACTGGTTTTTTAAAGGTAGCGATGCAAAAGCAGTGCTATTTTGGGGAAGTTCCCCTCTGTGAGAGGAGCTGCTGCTGCTGAAATTAGTCCATTCTGATGTCTGCCATGTGGCAGTACTTTTAATATAGGTAACCCTGAATCAAGGTTGGAGACTGATGTCCCATTTAGGTTCTCACCAGTGAACTGTTGCGATCTGCCATTCTCTTCTTCCACTCTGGATGTCCTTAATCCAGGTTAGTAACTGCAGTGGGAAGGAAGGAGGAAAAAGACTCCATGAGACTGGGTGAAATATAAACACAAGAGACACCCCTTTGCTTCAGGCTCATGTCGGAGGTAGGGAGGAAGGTGAGCGCACACCTGGATTAAACCAGAAGCTTCCCAGGCATTTCTTGGGGGAAATAATGACAGGTTTTTAGCAGCATTTCCATCTCTTCTTCCTGATGCTGAGGAAGGTGCTTACACCGTACCTGGTTGTTGCTGTCAGGGGTTTATCAGCTGGTATCCTGCCCACCCTGGGCAATACTCTTGGAAGCATCAACTTGGGAAGTTGAGGCTCCTGTTACAGGTTACCTCTGTTCTTCGTTTGGTCCCTTCCAAGCTCCTGAATGCCTTCAGCAGCCAGGATCATCCTTAGTGCCGCTGCCTCAAATCTCTTTCATCTTCACTTTTGCCTAGTATACGCTACATCTGGCTAAGACAGTTCTTTCTGCTAGCATTTTCACAATATATATATGAAAACTCCAACATAATTAAATAAACCAGTGCTGAAACCCCCCAAAGAACAATTAACTTTTCTGTGAAACACTCCCGGCAGAAATCTTGGAAAACTTACATGTAATTAGTACGTTGAGCCCCACTGCAGTGTTAAATACAATGCATCAGGGCTCTTAATGCTGACTTCTCCGGGATTCCAATTGACCAGCAATAGCAAACTTGTGAGCGATGTGCAGACTGACTGGTTTTATACATTTACACGCTGTTAGTCTAATGATTTTCGAAGCTATTTAACTGTTACCCCAGTCTCCGTTGTGCTTGCTAGGCTGGTCTGCTCCCTATCCAGTAGGCCTCATCCTTTAAACGGCTTTTCTCTGCCATCTGTATTATCAGGGTGAAAGAATGGTCTTGGGGGTTCGAGCACTGGACCAAAACTTAGCAGAATTGGATTCATTGCATGGCTGAGCTATAGACTTCCAGAGAATGAATCACTTAGGGCCAGATCTTAAAAAGGGTCTGGGCACCCAAAACGCAAGACAGGGTTATTCCGAAATATACATCCAACCTTCATTGATTGCAGTTGTTTTAGGTGCCTGAACATGTCAAAAATTGTCTGATAAGATAGGGGCCTGACCCAAGATACAATAAAGTCAACAGGAAGATGAAAGAAAATCAGTGGCTGTGTATTAGGTGCTTATTGAACACAGAGCCATCTTATTTGTAAGCAAGGCTCAGGTGCAAACCCAGAAGCACGGCTTTAAAGCCTGGCAGGATTAACGATGGTGGATGCTGAGCTGGCAGCTCTCCTGTGCTTCCTAAAGGGAAAGATTTGCCAAGAGGGATCACCGCCCTAGAAGTTGTTAGCTCTTCTAACAGCAGGTTGAGTTGTCTTTTGGTTTTCCAAATGCATATCTACGTGCCTCCACACTGAAGAAAAATGGCCTAGAAGAATAATCCTATAGCTCTGATTCAGATCAGCTAGTATGCCACGTTACCAGGAGGATGTCTCCTGGAAAAAAAAAATATCCTGACAGAAAGGGAGACTTCATACTTAGACATTTGGAGTAATAAAAGAGGAAGAACAAGCCTTGTATGATAGATATTAGGCATGTTACTTAATTCACTACGGGAAAGTACCCAAGTGCTAGGATGAGAAGGGAGATGTATGAGAACTGATGGAAAACAAAATATTAACATTGCACCATGGGCACTGCTTTATCTTGAAAGCATCCCTAATAAATACTTTCAAAGGTGTAAGGTGATGTGAATACACTGGGTATTAAAATCTGAAGGGGGGACTAGTCTCAAAACAGGTTTTGCAAGGAAGATGTTCTTCAGGGACAGCGGTGAGGCTTGGGATGTGCTTCTTTCCTTTCCCGCAGGTGAGCTGCCCGGCTGCGAGCAGAGCTGCAGCAGGACTGGCACAAACCTGCTCCCCCGTGCTCCCTTCCCTGCACCACAGAATGGTGCAGATTTGTTTCTTGTAACAAATGTTACATGACCTCTTATGGGAGAGCTCTTGGGTTTAGTTTGGGTTATCACTGATTTCTGCCATCCCTTAGGTGTTATCCTATGGGAACATCAGAGGAAATGGGGATTTGAGACTGCAGTTTGTGTAAGGTCCTAACCTAGATGGCTTGCCATTGCTGCAGCATCCAGCAGGAGCAAAAATGGTGATGTACTTGCTGTTGGGATAGGAGTTAGAAACCCTTTGCTAGAAAAACGTGTAATGACCTTTTAAAGGGAACTGCGTTGCACCATGCACTGTCCTAAAATGTGATTTTTATAACGGAGGAAACAGGAGGGTCTGGGCAGTACGGTGCAGGCACAGAGAAGTGAGAGCTCCAAGGAAACCTTGCTGTGGACGCTCTGCTCTGCTCAGCACAGGGACAAGGGCAGAACCCGGAGCTACCACCACCGCAGGACAGTCTGGGGAGCCACCTGCAGCCGCTCCAAGCCAGCAAGGCTGAAGGGAGCAATGGGAAAGCTCTGAGCAAGCTACAGTGAAATCTCGTATGAGCCCTAGCAGAGCACAGACCTGCGGGTAACATGGGGCTCAAGGGACACAAGTCCTTCAGCTGTGAAAGAAGACACCTACGAGGGGGTATCACAGGAGGGATTTTGTCATTGGAAAGCCTAGAAGAGATGGGGAGCACCACTGGCAGCAAGGTGAGGGCTAACTAAAGAACTAATTACAGCCACGTAACAGTATGTAGTAACTTAGTAGTGACATGTACCTTCTCAACCTGCTGACTATGAGGTGACAACGTTGCAGGGCTGTATTAAAGGAAATACCAAGTCCTACAGATAAAAACAAATGTACTTTGAGCAGTTGAGTTCCGCCTCTGTCTCCTGTGGTTAACAAAGAGTGACTGCCACCCTGAGACCTCCAGCATCCACCAGCGGACAGCAGATGAGATGACTGTGCCGTGGTTGCCAGATGCAAGCTGGATGCCAACCCCTGCTACGCCTGAGGAATGATTCTGTGTGTGGACAAGGCCTTCTGCACCACTGCAGAGTTTCAGAGCAGGAGAGCCCTGGCTAAGCCTCTGCATGAGCAGATGAATGGTCTCCTGCGCTCCCTTTGGCCCTCTGATGTGTGAACACAGAGCGGCAGTGAGGATGCAGCTCTTCTAACCTGTTAAAGTTGTGGATGAAAATACACATTGCTGCCCTTGAAGAAGTGGAATCAGAGAAGTCTGTGATAGGGGAGCACGGCATGGATGAAAGAAGAATGTGAAGGACTTTGAACATGTAAGAGAATGTGAACAGGGGCGATCCCAGAAGAGAAATTCTTCAGGGAATTAGAAGGAAAATAGATGTTAGGGAGGCAGGATTAAAACTGTTTGAAGTCAGAGGGGGGAAGCTGGATCTTAGTTTTGATCATGAAAAGGCTGAGAGGAGGGCGAATAATCTGAAATCAAAGTACAGATGGAAATCAAACCTGAACATTAAACAACCTGTGAATCTCTCCCTTGAAGAGATGAGATCCAAGGACCCAATAAAGTGAGGTGAGGGGTTTTCTTAGATCCTTGCAGAAGGACAGCCTCCACCTGGAGAAGGGTCCAAAATTCCCCCTGGTCTGACAGACTGGGAGAGAGATAGTGCTTGCCATGGCCAAGAAAGTCTCACTCACTACATCCCTTGGAGGAAGGATCAGCAGGTTAGCACCCATATCCCCACCAGAGCAAAGGAGAATTGTGCGATAAGTGGGGCACTTTTTTTGCTTTTAATTTCCTAATGGGAATAATGTTTTATCTCCTCTAAGTGCCCAGTTCTGGCACTGTCCAAATGGCTGAACTTTTCCTGTCTTTGCTGAAGCCCTCGGATGATGCCCCTGAGTCAGGCTGGCTGTGAGCCAGAGGAGAAATCACAGCTTCTGCAACGAGATCCCTATTTAAGCTGCTGCTGAGCTGTGTGCGTACGTGTGTGCATGTGTGTGTGAAGTGTCCTGCCAAGCTGATGGGCTGGAGCTTCAGAATTAACAATGTTGACTCAGGCCTGAAGACTTTAAAAGAATTTATATCAACAGATTTTAAAGATCTTACAATATTCAGCTTGAGTAGCCTTAGGTTTCTCAGGCAGCTGCCAAATCAAACTGAATAATAAAATAAAGCCGAATAATAAAGCGATCACACAGTGTAAGATCAAGACAGGGCCGAGTTAGAGGCACCTCCAGTAATTACTGGATTGGGAGCAGCCTCCTGACAAGCCTTAGGTTTCTACTGACATGCTGAGAACCAAAAACAGCAACAAAATTTCCCCAAATGAAAACAGCTCTTCCCTTGCCTCCTGGCTTACTCCCTGTTTACTCCTTTTGCTCTTTGCTGTCAGCAAGACCTGCAGGAGAGGTGCCAGGCAGGGCAGGTGAGCCCAGGATGAGATGTTGCTGGGCCAGAGCAATAGTGGCAGGGAGAAGGGGAAGAGCTGGGAGTGACCCAGGGCTGGATGGAGCCTGCAGGAAGGGGGATGCCAAAGGAGGACCAGATCCCAAAGAGGATGATGCTGATGGGGATGTGAACCTGGCACCAAAAAGCACCGATCCCTGCTTTTAGATCCCATGCCTAGGAGGTCCGTGTTCTCCTGCCCTTTCCCCAAGGGCTGCCAGTGCAGGTCTTGCAGATGCCATTGTCACCTGTAGCTGCCTGACCTGAGCCCAGCAATGGAAAGCTACCCGCGCCCACGCTGCCCCATGGTCCGCCTTGCATGGACCCATATCACCTTCTGTCCTTTCTCCACTTTTTATTCCTCGTTTTGCTTAAAAGCCATCAGAAATCAATATTAAAAGCCTAGTGAGGGGTTTAAAAAGAAAAAAAAATTAAATTTCCTTGAGATGCTTGTTCTTCATGATTTGTATTGCAATAATGCTACAAAGCCCTAAAAAGCCCAAATAGGAAATTTCAGTTTGCTTTAAAGCTATGTATGTTTTGTTTGGGGGCCTAGAGGTTTTTGATGAAAAGATTTCATTTTTTGATAAAAACATTCTGGCAAAAATGAAGCTATTGAGAAAGGGGAACCAATTTTTATTCCTTTTTGGTGACATTTTTCATGAGATAAAATGTAATTCCTGAGAAGCTCTAACTCTGGTCCTTTTTCATTCTTAAAATGTTTCTTTCTCTCTAGGCTCTCGGCATCTATTTCCCATTGTCCTTTCAGAGTGCCAGGGCAAATATATCTTTCTATTTTGGTATTGTCAAGAGGTAAGGTTTGTAGGGAAAGGTAATATCTTTTCTTAGAGCAACTGATAGAACCGGGGAAAAAAGGACTTATTTTTGGGCATAGAAGCCCTGTCTGGCTCTTTTGTTTATAAATTACCCTTCTGTTCTCCTGGAGACCTTCCTGTCTCTACACTGAACTCTTTTAACTCTAGCGTATATACTCAAAAGGCACGCTCATCATTTATCTTTACTGCTACTGCAATCTTCTCGTCACCTCTGCTTTCCTTCCTTCTTCAGCTACTTACTCTTTTCTGTTTTGCAATCTTCTCAAGTGGCATCTGTAGCTGATGTTTTATTACTTGTGTATACCTTTTTCTAATCCTCCATTATTTGGGGCATATCCTTTGTTGTCTGTGTTAGTCTTTTCTATGCCCTGGGGATATTTATCACTAATTGATTCACATAAATGGGAAGGTAAACATTCATTTCTCTTAGAATACACATTTTTAGTGCAGCGGGACAATCCCTAGAGCTTTTATTCTTTCTTTCTTTCCTTTGAGGTGTTATGCATAGCTGGTTGGAACTAAAATGGAATAAAGCACGCCTCTGGTTGGGTCTGCACCGCACTGAGCAGCGTATTCAGGATTTGTGTTGCTGCCTTTGAAACTCACTGACCACACTGGGAGATAGAACCGTTTCCAGAGAAGTCAGTGTTAGAGGTACCTCCACCTCTCTGCGGAGGGAAATAACCCCTGGAATTCCTCAAAGGGGACAGACAGACTGGCTGAGGCTTGGGAAGAAGGGAAGCAATTGGTTCTGTTCAACACTTCCATTAACAACCTGGATGATGGAATAGATAGTATGCTTATTAAATTTAAAGATGGCACCAAGCTAGGAGGGACTGCAAATATATTGGGCAACAGGATGAGAATTCAAATGAGTTCAACAAATTGCCAAAATGGTTTTTTTGGGGAAAAAAGGGAATTAAATTAGAGACAAGTGCAAGGCATGAAACTTGGGCTGGAATAATCAATGGACAGAGGATGAAGAAGAGGCAGTGGTTCTGCAGAAAGGGAACTGATGAGGAAAGGAAAGATGGGACCAGAAGTTCAGCAAGTCTCAGTGTCATGTTGGTGGAAAGAAAAGGCAAATATAGGTAGGACATCAAGTAACAGGCTCGTTTTAAAGTGGAAGTGATGCAGGCTAGGTATTGGAAAGGCTTTTGGATGAGGAGTGGTGCTCAGCAGGGATTCAGGATGCTGAGAAAGAGCATTCCCCAGGGATGAGAAACGCAGAGATGGTACAGCTGTGGGGCAGGGGGATGAAGCAGCAACTCCTCTAGATCCTTTATCCCTGTTGTCCCATGGATGTTCTTCTCACCCTTGTGCCTCACATTTCCACTGTGGGAGACCTGAGGCATGGAGAGACAAATTGCTGAGGCTCAAACGGGAGCTGCGCACAGCCGGCGCTCTTCCCATGGCCCAGGAGCTCCATGGTCTCCCCCTGCTCCTGCTGCACTCTCTGCGCTGCTGCTCCAGGCTGGGACCCTAGCCAGGATTTGGGTCTTGGATGTGAGCATCTTGTGTCTTGGTAATGTATGGAACAGGCTGTAGGTAGACCAGGAAAGTAGGCTTTCTTTATTCTTTTTATTTTTTATTTTTTCCCCTCACTTCACTAGACATAGCACCTCTGGTAAGAGGAGGATATGAGCTTAACTATGCTGTTGGCCTTGAGGCTTTAGGTATCAAGGAGAGATTATTTCAGAGATCAAACTGAATGCTGATTTGAGGGAGTAGCTCATCCCTTTGGAGTGCTCCAGAACGAAAAGGGAACATTGTCAGTTCAATCTACTGTGGAATTTATAGTATTAATGATCTGAAGAACACTTCAGGGATTTCTGTCAGATGTCTATTTTAATTTAAACTCTTGGGTGTTTAACTACCCAAAATATTGAGTTCTAGTCATTATAAAAACTAATAACTGGCTTATTTTGCTGCTAATTCAGAAACTGAGGTTAATTATCTATAGTGAAGGGATATGGTACTAATCTAAAGTCTACCTGAATAAGACACTGTGGTTAATTGATTCCCCATGAAATGACAAAAGATTCCTTCCGAGGGAAAAGATGTTTAGTATTCTGAGCTTTCTCGAAGGTACTAGCTTTTGCTTCTCATGAAAGGGGGTTTTGTTTGGCTTTATCAGCTGTATCTTATACTTTTCTTATTCTTATTACTGGTTTATTTTTATGAAAAAAAAATAAAAATAAAAAATTGGATGACTATGAATTTTCCAGGTGAGAGCCCATCTGCTGCATCCCTTTGATCACAACACACCTTGTATACCAGGTGCTTACAATGATACCTTACCCCACTGAGGTCGGTGGGAGTTGTTTCATGTCTGATCCACAGACATGGGATTGCACCTATGGACTTGGTGTCCGTGTTTGATCCAGATACATGGGTGCTTCAGCAGACCTGTGCGCTTCTGGGTGAGCGTGGTCAGGATTTGGCCCAGCTGACTTTTCCAAAATCACAGAACACGTTAATCTCGGAGCTGAAATTGCTTCCTTGCTCTCTGTCCTGTGTTCTCTCTGCTCTGCCTTTTCCTTTCTCAAGCATTCTGAATCTGCCCACTCTCCCACTAGTTTATTTAATAAAAATTACTTTCTAAGCCAACTGCAAGCTGCTAAAAAAATTAATTTAAACTTCCCCTAAAGTGTATTTGTCAATGTCCACTGTTGTAATTCATTACGTTGTATCCTAGCATACCCTGAACATGGCAGTGTCAGAACTCTGATGATGTAGTGCAGTCTCCATGTATAATATATCACAAGAACAGTTTCAGCTTGGATGATATATGAAGCCAGCCTGGGAGGATTTTGAAAATAGACCTAAATTTCCAGAATTTTTTGTGTAACTTTGGGTGGTTGAAGGCTTCACCTGAAGGATTTACTGAATATCTTGATGTTTTTCCCCTGCCAAGCGTTAGCAATGACAATTAACCTGCTGGGGCTTCATGGGTTGGTTGACCAAATGCAAAGCCTATGTGTGCGTCGCATCTGTTTACCTAGCTTATTTTGCAATACTGCCTTGACCTGGTTGTGTTTAAAACAAAATATGAAATGTGATTGCAGTTGAAATTGGACAACATGCGGTTCAGATGGACTTGTGAGCGATGGGATTATGCATGTAGCTGTGATGAGCGAGGTTGTCCTTTACTGCACGGGATCAAACCCATCTGAATATTGTACTTCCAAGTAGAAAGCATCAGGCTTTTCTAATAAAAAGAATTGTTTTGTAAAGAATGTGTTGGGTGGTGTAGCTGGACATAACTGAATGCTGAGAGGGCAGGAAAGCAAGAAAGAGCTGAGAACAAAAGCTGGAATGTGTAAACCAAGAACAGATAAATAGGAGGGCAAAAACAGCAGGAAGAGGGAGGAAGAAGTGGGAAAGAAAATGGGAACAACCACTGATCTTTGCTTACAGGCAAATAGCTTTTTACCAGGCCAGGTCAGGACTTTCTCTTGAAATTGTTTTTCGGTGCAAACTTTAGGGAAAAAAAACAGACACATGAGCAGGGAGCATCTACCTCCTCTTCCTCCCACTTCACATAAAAATGCAACTCCTCTCCTCTGTCCTCCTCTCTTCCCAAATTTTCTGTTCTTTTTTGACAAATCCGCCGCATATTCCAAGCAGATCTCTCTTTACAGGAGTCAGGTTCTGTCTGAGCTCGTGCGGTGGTGTAAGGTGAGTGTGAAATGGACCTTGCACTGCTGTGCTCTGCCCCATCAGTAGGAAGCAATTCCTGTGCTTTTCAAAGTCACTACCTTGGATTATCAGGGCTGTGGCAGAGAAGAAAATACCTGAGTGTGTGAGGGAGCAGTTAAAGTGTTATCTAACAGTAGTAAGCATTTAGCCCAACTCAATGTTTGAACTTAATTACCAGGAAAATGTTATACATTATGAAGATTTAAATCATTTAACAAGCTTTGTGTGAGTCTTAATGCTTTTTTATTACTGCCTTTTTCAAATGCTTTTTATTTGGTAGGACAAAAGCAATACTTAGCATAGACTCCTGGCACAGGGATCCCCTCTTGCTTTGCACGAGTCACCGTGCACTTTTCATGAGGAGAAAAATAGTGAAGTAGTTTGCTCTGTTGATCACTAAATCTGGGAGCAAGAAAGGCAGAAGCCCCTTTGTAGGCAACCTGTTTCTGCACAAACTTCAGCAGGGTTCAGAGCGGAGAGGATGCTCAGCACCCAAGGAATTGGGCCTGACATGCATTGAAGTTAGCAGCTCTTTCTGATGATTTGTATTTTGATGTCATGCTATGTCCACACCTGAAGAAACGGCTGTAAGGGGGAGAGAGAGGAAATATTTTAGGCTGAAAGAGCAAATCAAACAAAGAAGTAAGTGCCGGGCTAGTGCTTGTTCACCCCTTGTCTAAACTACTCCCCTTACTAAGGCCATGGTTTGGTGAAGAAGTAAATCTGACTTTAGGGCCTTGAATACCCAATGCCATCGTGGTGACATGGCGTGTAGCACTGACGCAGCACAGACTGACTCTGCTCATCCAAAAAACGTGAGGAGCAAGTGTAGTGCTCAGAGTCCCGCTCCCAGCGTATCCCTTCCCTGGGTCTTCTCCCTGCTGTCCCCTGGCTCCCAGCCCCTTCTCCCCTGCGCCATGCGGACCAAGGGCTCCACAACGCAGACCGTTGGAGAAGGCTCCAAGCCGGCGAAGTGAGCTCAGCCCTCCGTACTCGGCAGGTGGTGGCACCCCACAGGAGTGCCTGCCTGAGCTGCCGGCTGGAGTTTTGACGTGCTGTAAATAAACCTGCCTGAGCAGCTCTGCCACAGCTCCGGTGCTTTGCCTGGTTTATGGGTCACCAGATGTTCCTGCCAGAGGGATGCAATGTGTGCACTCCGTAATGGGTTCAGAGCAATCACTCCACTGAGTAACAACCCTGCACAAATTCTCTGTGTTAAGCATGGATCAAAGGTATAATATATGTGTCTCCCTAGGCAGTAAAGTCCTAATTCCACCTTCTGCTGAAATAGCCTCATTTAGTGTAAAGCTTTTCTGTGCGGCCGACCTCTGTACAGTAAGCTGGGACATGGACCAACTGAATTTACAGATTTGGTGACGGGGGCTCTTTTCTTTTGTCCTTGTAATTAGATACTGTCTAAGCACTTGCGCGTCGCTGTTTAACATCTTTTTGGAAGCAATTTTTACTTTTTTTTTTATTCTTTTGATCCCTAATACTTTCAATATCCTGACAAACACTCGATCCTTTGACTCCTGCATGAGATGAACGCTTCCAATGCCCCCTGTGGCGGGCAGTTCCATGGCTTACGTGATGTGTAAGACTGATTTCCTCAAATCAGTCATAAATCATGGATTCTCATTCTCGTCTGTGTGCTGCCAGCAAGTAGCCATTACAATGGTGCCTGTTGAATTGGCCCCAGTGCTACACCCAGTGCAGGTCAGCAAACCCATGGCTGAAGTACCACTGCAACAGAACAAAGACGCAGCAGAACTGCATTAGCAATGAATTCATTAAGCATTTGCATTTTCATGGAAATCAGATGCTATTTCATCTAATCAAAGATTGTACGTTTTTCCTCCAAAGTCTTATGTCTCAATCTATAACTGACACACTGTGAAATATCTGAAATCCACTTGAAAGCCCATGGGATCATTGTGGAATTCCACAGCCTTGTAACATATGCATTGACACTAAGATACACAGAAATTTCTGTCGTCTTTTCACAGGCTTTTCTTGTATTTCTGTAGAAGACATATTTGCACCAAGTAGCGAATCCTAATTCTCACCCATAAGACTCTTTGTTCATTTTTGCCAACAACTTTTATGATTGTCTGCAGTTTCACGAGCTACGTATACATCCAGTGCTGTGACTTAACTGTTTCCAGATTTTTTATTTTCTTACTTAAAAAAAAAAAAAAGAGTAAAAAGTAATATTGTGAAAAATTTGTTACAGTTGCTGCTAACTTTTTTAGTTAGCCTAAGTCTCCAGCATTTGACTTGTGACTTGCCTGTCTCTGAGATGCTCTAAGCGCTGGAAACTCTAGTCTAGTTTCTAAAGCTCAACATCTGCATTTGCAGACAGACCTGAGCTTGTTCTTGCTTAGTCCATTGTTCCTCCTTTGTTCTCTGCTCACCTTCATTTATTGGCATATGGGCTGATAATTACGGGGCTGCTCTCTGGCCCATCGGCTTTCAGCTGTGTCCCCCAGGTAGAATGAGCCCAAGCAAGTTGGGAGAGACTGTTCAAATCTGTTCCACGCAGACTGAGAGGAAGGAAAAGGAAAGCCAGCATTCATCATTCAAAAGATAAACATTTGACAGCACAGCTTGACTATGTCAGGAACACTTCTGTTTTAATAGTACGCCTGCAAGCTTTCAAAACAAGTGTTTACCTGTCACAATAAACAGTTATGAGTGAAGTACACAAAACACACTAAACTCGGCGCTGGCAAGCTTCCAGAAATGCCATGTGCAGTTAAACTCTTGAGCTTGTCATTCCATCCAACATAAATCTCTTTGGTTGTCTTCTGTCTTCTTCAGTGTATACTGTGGGACTTTTCGGATTGCCTTGCAGACATCTGTCTCGGATGCATACAAAATCCCGGGAAGTATAGCAAGTGTCTGGAGTTGACGGACGCATTAAGGCCTAACTCTTAAACAGCTGCAATTAAGTCACTAATGGCTCCTGGGTGTCTTATTTTGCTCCCCTGAAAAGAAATCGGTATCTAAGCAAGGTACAAATCTCTGCTTGTAACTGCATTGGCAAATCAGCAATTGTAGGGGAAGAGTATTGGGATATTGAAAGGATATTTGCCTTGAAAAGGAAAGTTGAAGTGTGGTGCAGAGAAGGTGGGGGAAAATGGCTTCACTGAGGTGTTGGATCAGCCCCCCAAATCTGCATCTTCTGGTGACTTGGGAGGAATGAAGAATCTGATCTAGTGGCTGGCTTGGGTTTGAGTCTAACGCGAGAGAAGGTCATAAGTTTGTTTGGCAGGAGTTTTCTTTGACCATGCCAAACAATGAGAATTCCCACTTTTTCAGAGATGTTATTTCACTTTGTAGGACTTCCTGCCAAGTCTAACGCTGTGCTGCAGCATACTGGAAAAATAGCTAAAGTCAATAAATACAGCCCATAAAAATAAAATCTGGCACAACGTTTGCACAGGAAACAATTACGNTTTTTTTTTTTTTTAAGGCATTTCGAGAGCGTAAAGAAAGGCTAGGAGAGCAAGAGGAATTTCCTCCTGTATATATACTTTAATGTGATATTTCACATTTTTTTAAGTCAGCCTCAACTTGCCAGGCGGTGTGGTCTGACCAGAACGTACTGGTTAAAATGTCCACCTCCTGCTCTTCTGCTGGAGGAGCAACAGTTGAAATAGGAATTAGGAATCTCAGACCCAGGGTTCCTGGGTTAGGGTTTTGGCTCTTGTACAGTGTGAAACACTTGCAAATCAAGATAATACTGATTGTACGGGAAGCAGTTCTCAAAATAGTGCAGTCAGTTCTACAACACTTTTCAAGTCTGCAGGAGAGAGATTTCTTGGGCTTTGGTGAGCCTTTTTTTCAAGGAATTCCTGGCGTGTTGTGGAGTTGCTGGTCTAAAGCAGAGACTCACACCACCATCTCCCACCTGGGCTGTCTCTTGGGACCTCAGTGCAAGTCATCACATCTTCTGACTTCCAGGTGAGCTCTGTAAGCACCAGGCAGTCAGTTTTCTCCCTCTCTGGGTGGCCTCTCACAATAGCGGTCCTTCTTTCCCTAACATTAGTCCTTGGGCGCTCTCTCGAATCAAAGGAGACACGCTCAGGGCTGCTGCCGAGCAGACCCTTGCTCTCGCCTCTCCCATAGTCAGCGTGGGTGGCCTTCTCCCTTGACTCCCATGCAACGTTTCAAAAGGCCTCGGTTTTGTTCCAATGCAGAATGCAAAAGGCTTTCAACATCTCCATTAAAAAACACAAATTCCAGCGTTTGAGCTCCCCATTCTCCTTCCAAGAGCACAGTGAGAAAAGGGAAGGTCTGCCCTTGTTCAGTCCTGGCAAGTCCAATCTAGAGCTGTGTAAAAATGCATCTAAAAAAAGGACCTTTCTTCCAATAAATGGCCATTTAATGAATAAAAGAGAAACAATTGAAGTCTGCAGTAATAGAACAATTATGTGCTGTTGTGCGTTCCAGCTGGCTACACATTGAACAGTTCTTACAAATTGCCGGAAACGCAGCAGCACACGGATCCGATACGTTTCAGGACAGTCATTATTAAGAAGAAATACCATGTGTCAATCTGCCGAAGCCCTCCGAGGGCATTATCCTCCTAAAATCCCTTAATTACTGCTCTGGGGCTCACGTGTGCGCCTGGCCCGCAGCGTGCGCAAGAGGGAGAGTGCTGGAAGCGGTAACCCCGGTGTGATGTTCATTAACTTTCTCAGTCTCTGCTTTTTCCTCTGCTGAGCAGCAGAGGGAAGGAGGCTGGTTAGGGAGGCTGGCAAGAGGCAAAGGAGAGACCCAGGTTGAGAAGGGGGTCTGAATAGCTATGGCGGAGCCGGTGAGGAAATCAGAGTAGCAAAAGTGCTGACCTGAGGTAGGAAGGGAAATGTGGACGCACAGAAAGGACAAAAAAAAAAGGCAAAGAAGACAAAATAGCCAGCGGATACTGTGCCTGTGAGCCCCACGTGCTCGCTCCTCACACACGTTTCTTTGATATTTACTTATATTGGTATTCAGATGGCAATGAGGAATATTAAAATGGCACTGGAAGGCAGCTCTGTGCGTGCAGACCATGCTACTTAACAAAGCAAATCACACACCGGTGTTGTCGGTCAGAGGTTTGGGGTCTGGTTTGGCCCCTTTGGAGCCTCCAACCAAACTGCCTCAGATTTGCACCCTGCAATGCGCAGTGCTGCCCTGAAATGGCGTAACGCCAAGCAAGTTGGTAAATCACTGCCAATCTGCTTGTCCTTCAGATTCAGGATTTTAATCAATGTTTCAATGATAATAATGAACTATTTGATGGGCATTTTTAAATGCATGAATAAGAGAAAACATGGCGGGCAATTGCGGTTTGGTGGCGGCACAAGGGCTTCAGGATCCGGCGAGGTTCTCACAGTCTTCAGTTACTCAAAAACCAGTAAGGTCATGAGGGGCGTTCAGAGCTGGCGAGTGCTGATTAAACCTGATACAAACACCTCTGCTGTGTTAGATCTGTGGAAGGAATTTAAATGTCTGAAGAGCAGAGGAGCAGGGATTAACGAGCTGTGAAGGAAGGAGATGTATTTAAGGTGTTTGTGAATAGAAAGAGGACAAAGTTCCTGCTCCATATTTAAGATATTAAAGCTACTTTGCAGGTTTTTTTCTTTCAAAAGAAAGCCTGAAAACCCCCACAGTTCTGAGTACTTGTCAGGGATGTAATGATGGAAATTTTGTCAGCCCCACTTTGCATAATAGGGATCATTATGTGATGGGAAATTTCTCCGTATGTTCTGTACCTTCCTAATGTGGGAGGAATAAAATATTCCTGAGGTTTCTTTTGCAGAGCTTGTCAATGAACGCGCTGGGTCAGATTGTCTTCTCGTTTATTAGCAGGAAAAGCTAAGATGACTTTATGCAAGCACAACGGTAGGAAATCACAGTGCCGAGAGAAACGGGCTTATTGTTTCAAATCCTACCAGCCTGACAGGTACTTCTTTCTTGCATCAGTTGTATTTTAAGTTCATGTTGGGAAGATTTGCTTCCTCCTTGACCTATTCAAGTACTGCTGGGATCAGCTGCACCCAGGTGGACAGTTGCATTGCCCTCGTGTGTTACGTGCCGGTTCCCTGCCCGTCTCCACGTCAGAAGCAGGGCTGAGGTGGTGGGCAAGCAATTGCCTGCTCGTGAGCTGGGTCAATTGTCCTGAGAGGTGGCAGAGGCTCATGGCTCGTCATTTCAGTACTGCTTTAGGAGTTTCTAAATGCTGCAGAAATTCTTGCTGGAAATATAAGCTCTGGGTTTGGGTTTTTTTCAGAGGCTCCTCCAAGACTTTTTGAGGACTTGGGAGTGTCCCACATGTGTGTGAAGAGCAGACCGCTAGGTCCTAACTTGGGCACACACAAACCTCAACTGCCTGCTTGAGTGAAAATATGTCAAATCTGGCTAATAATAGCAGCTAGGAATTTCAGAGGAGCTTACCTGATTTTAACAACCAGCTCCCTTCTGCTCCTTTGTAAATCTCAGTGAGAAATGCACGGGGAGGAGTGTTAGACAGTACTTTGCAGGTTAAGCTGGTGCAATCTGCAGAGGGCAAACAGACGCCCAAAGTGGCTACATGACTCAGCCAAAGCCGCCGAGGGACAGGGACATGTCCTGGTGCTGCCCGCAGTGTCCTGCCACGCTCTCACTTTCATCGAAATTGTCCAACTGCAAGAACTGCTGCTGTCTGGTACCGCTGCAAGTGGCTTCCGTGGCATCCGTAGGGCACGTTTGGGTACCTGGAGCTGAGAGCAGAGCTAAATGACGTTCAACAGTAACGTTAGTAGTCGTAATAAATTATGCTTTCCAAAAGGCACGGCAATGTGTCCTTTCACATGCAGTAAGTAGGTATTTGTTCAAAACAATTAGACTCCATAGCCTAGTTTAGTACTTAATCAATTTATGTGGTTAGCTAAAGTACCTGCAGATGCCCTTAATAAGTAGTGACACCCTTTTCCTAGAGCACTGCTATGTGCTTACAGAGAAATTACATTTTTAATTATGCCACACAAGCCTAATGGAAAATCTAATTATGACAGTGGTATTTTTCAACTTTTGTACAAATAGTGCATTTTTCTGAAATGCAGTTGCAAGTGTTGGCTCTGCTGTAGAACTTCAGGAGAGGAAGTGGATTCTGCTCATAGTTTGTACCATGCTTCACTTTATTATGTATTAATCACTGCTATGTGTAATTTGTATGCTGTCATGAATGTCCTGGTAGTTGATGCAGTAAAACAGGCAAATGGGAGTCCTTGCTCATAAGATTCTCACTAGTCAAAACCGAACACTTCTGTAAGCAGGGGAAATAATGAATCAGGGATCGTGTCTTGTCTTTTGATTCTCTGATGTCTAATGCAGTGTAAACTCTGATTGAAATGTTTTGCATGGATTAGGATGTTCACAGGTTTCCTTCATGCCTAGTTAGGGTTCAGCTCATGTTGGAGCCTCTTTCTCCACGGGGGACAATGTACAAATCGTTTAGACCAGAACCTCGCTCCTGCCTTCTCCTCCCTCCCAGGTGACAAGGTGCTCACTGGCTTTACATGGTCGTGGTTTCTCTAGTAGCTCCAATCCACCTGAGTGTTGACAAGCAGATTGTGTGGACCAAAAGCCACTCCTCTACTCAGGTTTTCCCCTTCATGAGCTCTAGATAGTCCCAGTGATTTCTGTGAGAGCTGACCAGTACTTTTTGCAAACTCGGCCATATTTATGGTGATTTAAAACAGCATGAGCTTAGTTTGGCTATTGTTTATTCGAAGAGACAAGATGAGATTTTCAGTGCTATTCAGGGTTGATCTAAGCCTGCTTCTATTCAATACTCAGGATGAGCATCATCAGGGACGGAGTTAGGACAACTGAGCCATTCTACACATCCCTTCTGCAGATGGACGGGCCTTGGGGAAGAGGAGCCCTACAGTCGCTCCTTCTGAGCCACGGCAGCTCGCTGGCAGTGGCCCAGGTTTGCTGTGAGTAGCTATCAATTTAATTGATTACAACAGACCAAACTCCTGAGCTTTTCAAAAGACTTCAGTATCTGAAAAGTCAGTTAGGTTCTTACTTACCATCCAGTTCATATCCAAAGGGGTATAGCCAACCTTTTGTTCATAAAAGGAGGGCAAGCTGTCGCTGTCCACTGTCTCCCCCCAGCTCGAAACTTCTGGCAGGCAGGGATTTTCCCTTGCTGTGCCTGCATACAACATCGGGCGCTGGAGGTGCTCCTCTGAGTTATTGTAGCGTTACTGGGTATTAACAGAGGTGCGCTGGTACAGCAAGGACGAAATACATGGAAGCCACACACAGAGGTAAAAATTCATCCCAACAAACGTCCCTGAAAGCCTGCCAGATCCGCAGGGAGATGGAGCACCTGGACAATGGGAGCAGAGCTCTCTGCACTGGGGGCAAGCTGAGCTGCTCAGGCCAAATCCCTGGTTCCTTTGAATTCCTCCTAGAGAAGTGCCTGGGCAGAAAATTCATGGCGCTCTAGAGGTGATCTGCTTCTGAGGATCCTTTTCAGAGCAGAGCTAGAGCACCAGGGTATTTTCAACTAAGGATTTTACTTCTCAATCAAACAAGTACGCCATGAAACCTGACTTGGTCAGATGTGTCCTTCAGGGTGTGCCTCCCCACTGCCCCATATGTCACCAGGATGATGTATTTAACAGGGCCAGTCTCACTCTTCTGGTCTGGTGTGGGATGGATCAGAAGGAAAACGTGTTGCTCTGAGCTCATATTTTTTCTTGGTTCCTTTAAAACCGTTTGTTCTGCTTGGATGCTTTGTGGCTACTAATAGATAATGTTATGGGAAGGACTGTAAAACCTGATCACTGGAGAGTGCTGAAAATGTGAATGTCTATTAGTGTGTAGAGTCTCTTTTTCTGCAAATTTTAAAGCATATTGCCAACCGCAACCTCTCCTGCCATCACAAGTACTCTGCCTAGACCAGATGTGATCACCTTGTGTTATGTGTTGCCATTTGAGCTGGAAAGCAGCTGAAAGCATCGTGTAGGCTCCCTTCTTCCTCATCACTTTAATAACAGACGTCTACATTTTCCCAGACATTCCTAGCAGTCCAAGGGTGGTATATTAAAAATGAATGAAAGGCAGGAAGGTAAGAGGGATAGTGCCAAGCTAAAGCTGACCATCTGTCCTCTGTCCCTGAAAATGAAAAGCCGGTTTTGGAAAGGAAATAAGGGGACCTTGATGGCTAGCGTGGCTTCAGAGCAAATGGCAGTGGCCATTGCCCTGCAGGCAGGAGATTGTCAGGCAGAAATGTAGTTGGAAATTACTTTAGTATTTCCAGGGCTATTTTGGTTTGCTTCAGCCTAATTCACCTTTTATATTTTTATTCTTTGGCTCACGGAGGTAACTACAGTCCTGTGTTGTCTTGCTGAAAGTACTGGTGCCAGGATGAAGCAATTTTCTTTCGGCAGATACATCCCCAAAGCTTTCAAAGTGCCTGAGATTATGGAAGATACCCTGCCTGTGCAACTTAATTGGACTACTGGGCTAAGACTGCTGCAAAGATATCCCTGTTAAGATATTAACTGATAGAAACTCACACAGATTAAATTTTATTTGTTGAATTATGATGATCAGAGCAGTCCCATCAGGTAAAACTGCAGAGAACAGGTTTACTAATAAATAGCGCTGAGCAATCCTTCATTTCTCATGTCTGCGAGAAGCCTGGAGCACAGCAGATTGCTGCTGGAGAGTCCTGCCTGAGAGGCTACCAAATAGCAACCTGCCATTACATTTTGCCATCACATTTGTTAAACTGCAGGACAGCATTAGACTGGCCTGCCATTTACATCAGTTAGAGGTGAAAATACCACAGAGCACTTCAAAGACGTGCTGGGGAAGAACTAGAAAATGCCTCGGAAATAATGGCTTCCCCTGCAACCCTCATTTTCACAGTGGTTGCAGAGTAAATCTCTGTCTTCACTGGCCTCTGCGTCACAGCCCCGTTCTGGTGTGTGCTCAGAAGTGTCGATTCATACCCAGCCTCTCACAAAATTAGCTAATGCCTTTTAGCTGAATATTATCCCAATTTTAAACCCATTAGGTGACAAGAGGAATCAGTGTCAAGCAAATGAAATGTTTTAAGGCATACCTAGGCACCTGGGAGGGAGATCAGACAGCGGATAGAGAGGGGGAACGGGAGACAGAAGGCAGATGGTTGGAATCACAAACGCTTTTCAAACTCCCGGCACCTGTAGCTCAAAGTTCAGGCTTTTTCTGTTTCTTTTCCAAAATCCTATCTGCTTCCCCCCAAAGCACACTTTGGTTCAAGTAAAAAGGAAAAGAAATCCAAATGTAGCCAAAACTTTATAACTGTTTGGCATGTTATGAATTCATTTTGCCACCCTTGAAAGAGCACCATTTGCATGGACATGAGCAAAACTGGATTAAGGAAAGATGTCTGAACCTCACCCGCCAGCGTGGGACTGGGCACGTATCAATAACCGCAGCATCCTGAACACCGCTCTTAGCTAAGGGTCGGTGACAGCCAGACCTATACCTTCCTCCCGCAGCCCAGCACAGAGATCCAGTGGGTCCCTACGCTCGACCAACCAGCCTCACTCCTGCGTGGGTATGTGCTGTATTTGGAAAATTCAGCACGGTTTGGAGTGGTGGGCACACATGCAGTCAGGCTGGGAACAAGATGTGGGTTCGAGCAGGGTCCTGACACTTACCGGGAGGGAAAAACCAGGGGGAAATTGCCATTCCTTTTCATGCAGATACAGCTTTTTTGCTTATTATTGATGTCGTGTGAAGAGCAGAGGGCTCACTGTGGATCTGCAAAGGCTGCCTGAGCGAACGGCCCTGTTCGTGGGAGAAATCCCATGGAGAGCAAGTGAGCAAGGCTCCGTACACCACCTGGCACCCCTTCGAGCCGGGCTCGAGAGCTGTATCTGGCCAGTTCGGTGGGCAGCAGCGTCGGCTGGAGCATCGGCAGTGCCGGACTTTGGGCATCCTGTGCCCGGGAGCAGCCCTGGAGAGGCTGTGCGGAACAGGGGGCTCTTCCCCACTAAAGAAACAAAACTGGAATCCACCTCAGGTTTGTTGAAGGAAACAAACTGAATTTATAGGCAATCAATGACACTCTCTGCGTCAGCATATTTATGAAAAGTGCCTGTTATGTTTTAGCGTAGTCCTAGATGAAAGTGGAGCAAAAATCCTACAGGAGAGGCTTTGCAGGAGGAAGGCGGGGGGGAGGGGGCACACCGAAAACCTTGGATGAAGTCCAATATTCAAGCAATAAGACCTTAAGAAGCAGGCATCATTATAAGATAATTGACTGTGGAGAGCAGTCACACATCCCAAGGTGAAGCATAGGGCACTTAACATATCAATAAGGTCAATTATCTGATTATGTCAGCTGCCTTAGTGCTGTTATTAACCTATATTGCTCTTATTAACCTTTCTGATGAAGAATCTTTCAAAAATAATTATATTAAAGTACAAATCTCTCAAGTTTAAAATATGTGAATGTTCCATTTCAGTAGTCGTGTGTCATAGGATAATGAACATCTGATTGCCTGGCTGACACAATGAGGTTTTTAATCAGGCTCCCTTTCCTAGGATCAGCATGTTAGCACTGACAGCCTTCTCCGGGCCCAGGCAGTCTCTTGAAAGCGCTGCTGTCATGTTACGAATGGCGGGATTTAAAATTGAAATGTGAGCAAATAAGACAAGAAATGTAACGGATATGCTGAGGAGAGGGGTCCTGGGAAAATACCCACTGAACACCTCTTCAGTCAATTCCAATTATTAAAGCATACAGCTGATTCAATTAGTGGTTATGTACTTGTGCGTATAGTATTTACTACCTAGCAGAGCTGATCAAAGGGGAACGCGTTGCTCGTGAAAATTTGTTCATATTCATTTTGCCCTTTTTTTTTCGCCTTCTGCAGAGCATTTTGAAGTAGGAAAGCATTTTGCCACAACTTTGAGCCATTCTTTCATCTATTGGGGAACGTGAGTGTTCTAATTTCTACTGGGGATTACTAATTCATTACGTGCTTTTGGCAAAACCAATGCAAATTCAGCTCATTACAAGTTTTGATCACTGTTATGTTTCTGTGTGTGTGTTTGTACAATAGGTGAAGTATCATTTCATGCAATGTGGCTATTTGAGCAAAACTGAGGGCCTTATTTTTACTGGTGACTTCTTGTCATGCTTACGCTTTGATGTGATTTGATTTTTACATGACCACACTGAGCATCCTTTAAAGGTACCTTTTTTACCCCTGGAAATTGTCACCGATTTAAAATCAGTGGGCATTTTGAAAAGGTTAGGTTAAGATATCCATGTGTCCATTTTGGGCTGACGTGTTTCTCCAGATAGAAGAAGAATGACTGACCTCCCTCTTTAAAGTCCAAGTGAGTTATTTTGCTAGTACAAAACTGAGTGGGAGAATCACATGGAAAGCTAAAGCTGAAAAATTATCTTTCCATGAAATTCCCATTTATTATCTTCCCCAGTTTACTCCCTTCTCCAAGATGGCCACTGTCAGCACAATACATCTGGTACTTGGGAAGGACAAGTGTTTCTATAGTCACTCTACATCTTCCCTCCCCCCCTTTTGTAAAAAATAACAGATGATGAAAGCTTATTTCTTTGTTTCCAAGTCCTACTCGGGAGACCCTGACTTACACTTTGTTGTGCATTGGGAATACTGCAGATGAGTCTTATTATCCAGGATGAGTCCCTATAACGTCACCTCCCTGCTCCACCACTGAGAATACAGCCCTCTGCCAAACCCCAAACCACTGCAAAGTCCAGGCGCTTTTGTGACCATGGTGAGCCACAGCTCCTGGCTCGGGTGGTGAGTTTGACGTTTTGGTGCTGACAAACATTTCTTTTCTCTTGCATGCCTTTTGTATTTCTTCTGGTGGGATTGGGTGCCTCTATCTGTGCCACACACACACACAGAGACGTTCTTAGCCATCTTTCTGTTTGCAATTCTACTGGAGACAGTCGAGAAGCAAATGTTTGTGCCAGCAGTATTACTTATGGCTCTGCTGATTTTTTTGCAAAACCCTTTTTAAAGTCTGCAGTGAACACTGTGCGTCTGCAATGTTCCAGGAGTCATATGAACTCTTAGTACTGCATTGAAAATCAAAGTCTGCTGGGAATGTTTTGGAGGTAAATAGAGGACAATTATCTGAAATGAGGACTCAAGGAACGCTAGGTCTGGCAAATACGGCTTCTAAGCCAAGTCACTGTACCTGGAGAGCCCGTTGCCCACAGTAACAAATGTCTGTCCCTTCCAGGAAAACAATATCTGCTCTTACCTCCCACCAAGGTGTCAGAGCTGCAGTGAGTGTAAATGCTTGGGTAGTTTTTCCCTCATTAGCCTTCCACTGGGATTGGAATTGGCTTAGCCAGATCACACCATTAGGAAATTTATTGTACCTGTGATCCCAATTTGTTTCTGCCTCATGGAGAGCATTTCTTTCTGAGGCACTTTAAAGGTCAGAGTGTGTCATGGTTTCAGAAGTGGGTCCTTGGCCCAGGGAAAGCCTTGTCAGTCCTCACAGCCCGGTAACATCAAGTGGAAGTTGATGCCATCAGCCCACACGTGGGCAAAGTCTCTCCATTTTCATCTCTGGTTTTCTGAAGACAACTGGAAGATGCTGGGGTTGCTGTCAGGACAAGTTCAACATCAACTGTAATATCTCTTTCTGAAGATTTTTCTTCTTCTTTTAATCATTAGTCTTGACAACATTTGTATTTAGGTGCTCTCTCTGGTTTGTGAACAATGTCAAAAGAAAGCTGTATCAGACAAGAAGTGAGATCCTTGATTACAAGACAGCTATCCAGTGATCTGAAACCAGCTAATGCTGCTATGGGATTGAGTTTACTTCTAAGGTAAAATCCAAGTGAAGCAATTTGCAGGTCTGAATGCTTATCCGACTTCATTTCCCACGTATTATGTCTTGTTTTCTGGTGGGTGAGCGAGAGGGGTCTGTCAAATATCTGGTGCTGCTCTTACTTTTAAGGATAGTCGATAGTCAAGGACCACTGAGCGTGTATGAACTGGTAACTGCCCAGTTGGAGGAAGTCTGTAAGGAGGAATTGTTAAGCCCGAGAAGATCCTTATAAAAGTTGATGTGGATATGGACACATTTGTGTGTTTTCCTATTTCTAGAGAATATCTTCCAAACTCTTTTTCTCTTGCATTTACTGGCAAGGACAGAAGGTTGTAGCAAGGTGCAGAGAAAGCAAAGGAAGATGCTGAAAGTCAGATTTTATTTCCTATGTTTCCAGTGCTGTGAAAATCTGTGCAAGAACTATCTGAATGGTCTTTCTTTTTCCTTTTTTCCCCTCCAGTGCTGAACTCCACTGTACCGACAGCTTTTAATCTTTCCATCTTTATATTATTCAGTCATTTAGTGAAAACCTTCCTGTTACATCTTCAGTTTTTCAGGGCTCTAGCCATCACTTGCAGCATCGTATGACTAGCTCTCGGAAAATCTTATCTGGTCTTTAGAGATTTCTCGCCTGTTTCTCATTATAGTCTGTAATAGCGCTTCTTGCTCCAATATTTTACACTTCAACCATTTAGATTTGTGTTTCTGAATCAAGGCATCACTTGTTCCCCTGAGGGCGTGGGACCTAGATGTGTGAACTTGTTATTTCCTGATGACAACACAAGACTATCAAGCACACTACCTAATACTTGCCCTGGGTTATGCTATAGCTGATATCCTCCAATATCCTCCAGTCCCTTAGTGAAGAGTAAAAGAGTGTGTATGATAAGATCCTATATAAAAGAATCTTGGTGCTCCTGCAAAAGGCAGAGGGAATACTGTATATAAAGGGCCCTAATTTAATAAGAGATGCTGGAAGAAATAGAGAAATAGAAAGCATTTAGGGTTGCTTAAATTTCTGGTTCCTTCAAGATCAGCTTCCTGCGTTACAAATTCAAGTTCTCCACATTACTGCTACTAGCTGTAGCTGTCTGTGCTACAGCTTCCATCACCGTACAGAGATGGAGATTTGCCATATCCCTGCAATTGGGGGGGCGAAATATGTCCTTTTTCCTCTCCTCTCCCCCTTTCCCCTTCCCCTGTCTTTTTTCTTCCTGTCTCTTTTTCATCCTCTTTAGGAGCTGAGGAGGACCAGAAACACAGTAATTGCTTCATATGGTGACCATTCATTCCTATTTATAGTGGATATTGTCTGCATAGAATTAGTAGTCTGCAAAACTCAGTCAAGGGAGGCACAGCTGAATAGACATAAAACGTTTTAAACAAATAAAAAGATATTAAACAAACAATGGAATTTCGAGACAGCTATTTGAAATGATAAGGAATTGTTGGATTTCTACCTGAACAAGTAAAGCAAATCAGCAATAATTATATTTGTCTTGTCAGAGGAGTGAGGGAGTTTTGGAGGTGGAAAACTCTGATACTTGAAGCCTCTTTTAAAGACATTGAGCTTGGCTGATTGCCATGGCTTGGAGAATCTGCAAGCAATTGTCCACACTATTAATTAAATAGGAACATACAAATTTTACTCTACTGGGATTTTTCTACAAAAATAAAGTTTTGAGGCTTTGTAATGATGTCCCAGTTGGATGTTGCTTTCATGAGACACATTACTCATGAGAAAATGAAATCCCATGTAGTTCAAGGGAGTGTAAAAAAGAAAAGCCCTGTTCAGCAGAAGAAACCTAGCAGCAGAAAGACTGAATTTGTCCCCGTGGTCATGGAGGCGTTCAGTAAACAGCTGCATCTCTTCAATGGTGTTTGCTCTGATTTATGTGGGTTTGTACTGGCTACTGGAGATGCCACCATTGCGGCTGCAGGCACTGATGTGCAGTGGCAGATGAGCCTTGAAGAAGCCATTTAAACAGATTTCAGTGTAGTTATGCCTTCCCTTGGATTTGGATGTTTCTCTGGACTTCTCAGCTTGCAAAACTGCAAGGCACTTCTCCAGGAGCAGGCTTATCTGCCGGTATTTCTGCTCTCAATCACTACCAGAAAATGCAAAGGCATGTGGAAATGAAAGTCAATTAGAGTGAAATTGTAACATCTGGGATTGCTTTGGAGTCAATTCTTACTTTATCTGATATTCCCAGTTGTCTTGCGCAAATCCAAGAGGCCTTGTACTTTGCTGTGCCACGTAAGCCATGTCAAAATAACGTTTGAAGTTATTTGACTATCGAGAGCCATATTCAGTGGCCAGCATTAGCCTGATTCCCAAAGCCTGATACATTCTCTGTTGACCAAGCTGAGAGTCAGCCAGCTCTGGTTTGGGGTGCGTGCTGTGGGACTGGGGGCGTCAGCACAGTCATCGCGCCGTTGATCGTTGGGTGGTGCACTGCAGCATCTAGCTCCTTGGGCGAGGGAACTTGGGAAGCTGATGTTGGGCAATGGGAAGTGCCAGACAAGAGGGTTTATGCAAGACTGGGGCCCGTGGTGGTACACAGTGGAACAAGTTAAAAAGTCTGTGTAAAAACCTTCCCATCTGGGAAGGTTCTCGTGCAGAGGGATTTCGCAGCATCAGCCCATCGCTAGTTATGACTCAGCTGTCACGGCCACATTACGTATTCGTTAAAGAGTTAGGTGAATGAGAAATGAATCGTGAGCCACACAAATATTTGGAGCTGCTAACATTCACGCACTGTTATTTTTTCATAATAACAAGGACCCCAGGGAGCCCAGACTCTGACTACGGGAAATCTTGACAGAAAGTTCACAGCGTGGAGTTGTGGGTTGGTTTTTTTTTTCCCCACCACTGCACTGCAAACAATTGATCTACTGGATAAATGGCAGGAACACGGCTAGAGCTGCTGCTTACAACTCTGTTAGAGCAAACAACAGCTTCCAGCACTGATCCTCGTCTGTCCCTGCGGCAAGCGAGCCGCTTCTTGGGTTTTCCTTCCTCCTCGGGGAGCGCGAGCGAGCCAGCGTTTGGGCACCCTGAGTGAGCAGATGAATTGGAGCGTGTGGCTCGTCCCCTCCTGCTCTCGCCATGCGGAGCGGCATGCCAGGCTGGATCGCTGTGTCTGCGCGCTAAAACCCGCGTGCATTAGAGCAGTGGCAGGTGTTAAATAGTAACAGATGTTAATATTGACAAACTGAAGTGGCTAAATGTGGAAATACAGCACTGCTGAGACATGTGAAGTGAGGCAATGACCTTCACACATTACAGATCTAGTCAATAAAAAGGAGCTCGATGTGAGTGAAATGATGCTGCGTGCAAGGCGGGACACTGGGCAGGTTCAGGGCTGTGTGGGACAACTTCGTGTCTTCCAGGGGACAGGGCGGAGGGAAGGGCCTGTACAAAAGAGGTGATAAACACCAAAAAGCCCAGACTTCAGCAAAGCTGTTTCCAGCACCCAGTGACCGTGTGAGCTTTGTGTTTGTCCTCCAGTGCCATTTCGGTGACACAGAAGAAGAGGCAGCTCCGTTAAACACTGGGTCCCTCTGTGGCTTTAGTCCCTTTTATCCACATTTTCTCTTTGTTTGTACAGATCAAGGATCCTGATGTACGATCTGTTCGTGCTGCCATAGAAGTTTTCTACTGACTTGTTTTATATCAGACCCCAAGGTGTTCAGGGTCAAAACCTGCTTTTTGTGACTTTAGCCAGAGGCTTCAAGTGGCACGAGGTTTTGATCTCTTTTGTTCTGGGGAACAACAGCAATTTCTGCTGCTCTAAGCGACATTATTCTGAAATTTGGGAGAGAAGAAGGAGATATGTGCTGCATTAAGGGAGATGGGTTTTGTTTTGAAGCTCCCCTGTCTCCAGTCCATGCTCGGTATCAGCAGATGTTTCATGCCTTGAATGATTCCTCATCCTCAGGCTAAGCCGCGGGAGCCTCCACCAGCTTGTGCACAGGCCGTCTTAGACCTGGGGAAGCAACACGCAGTGGTAAAAACCCCTTCGTGCACCGGCCTTCCACCTTGCAGACCCAAACCGACAGTGGTCAAGAGGGAAGGATTTCCTGACTGAAGGGAAGGGGTGCTTCATATGCCAGGTTTTTCCTAGTATATGCCTTTGGTGGGATCCAATTTTATACCAAACATTGAAGATTGGTTTTGTTTCTCTGTTAGGGGGACTTGGTGAGCTTTGCACCCAGCCCGTGCAGGGCTCCCTGCATCAGGGAGTTTGTTCTCGGGGTGTCCACTGGGGCCAACCCCTCTGACACGGTTTTAAATGGCATCAGCTCCCACAGGCAGCAGCTTGCATATAGATCAGAGCCAGGAGACAGTGCGGCGATGTTCAGTGACAATATTAGTGGTGGCAATCAGCTTTAATTTTTCACTTTCCATTTCTCGTTAGATCAAAAGTGAATATGCACCATCTTCATTAGCAAGGCAAATACCGGTGCGATTCCCTTTCCTTCCGAAGTGCAGAGCAGTAGATAAGCACACATCAAAGGGATAACTTTTTTATGAACGGATCCCAGTCTGAACTGGAAGGCTCCTACACAGGGCCCAGTCCCACTTGACATCTGTCAAGTGGAAATGATGAGCTTTGCTGGTGTTCACTGATTTTTAGTGGGATTCTTTGTATTGCTCAGGGAAGGGCCCCACAACAGACCCAACAATTGTCATTTTGATTTGTAGACGAAATAATAACTATGGTAACCAGAGTTCAGCTCTAGCCTGCGTAATTCCACTCCTCTAAAAATGAGGCATCCAGGCTCCCTGGAGAAGGCTTGGCAGGCTCGGAGCGTGACTCATCCCCTCCCGAAACACAGGGCTGACGGGATGAATCACCCAGTGACTGGGGAGGGCGTCTGAGCAGGTAACTCGGGCAGGACGGCTGTCCTTCCGATGCCAACATTAGGCGACCTCGTGAATGCTCTCTGGTTCTTGCTCCTTAGTGAGCAGGGCTTTGTTAGGGACATCTCTGAGGTTCCCTTTCCTAAATCAGCGCCAGATCAATTTGATATATGGAGCAGCAAGCTGCGGTATTTCGGGAGCTGACGGAGAGCCGTTGGGCAGTCTCTGCTGTCAAGGAAGGAGACCTGCGGCCATCCTGTCCCCGCTCAGGAGTCACAGCCCTTCGCCCTCTTCAAAGCAAACTGCAGCCAGTTGCGCCCAGCCGGCGCTGGGAGATGGACCTCCCTGTGGGGCAGGGGTGCAGCTGGGAGTGGTAATTAACAGACAGGAGTGATGACTTCTAAAACCTTTCCAACTTCAAAAGTGCATCTATCTGAACCTTTCATTCCTGCCATAGGCAAGTGAATGCCTATTTGTAGTCCTCATAGCTGGAGCTGGTCAACTATTTGTTTTCCTTTCCTGAGATCGTCTAACACATACTTAAAAAATGCCTCAGCTTGTTTGAAACTACGTCAGCTACAGCATGTTAACATGTTTTCCAACATACGCTCTTCTCTGAGCTTAGAGACAGGCAAGGCGTGGGGTGGCTGGCAGTTATTTTCCAACACGACGCCTTTTCTAAAAGAGGCTGTAGGGAGGTGGAAAGGTTTGTGCGAGGTCAGAGGTACCGGCAGCCCCCGGGCGCTCCCCTGCCAAGTTTCCGAGACAAGGTGTCTCCCACATTTGCTCTGTTTGAACCCTCAGAACTGCTGAAATTGCTGGAAATATAATGACCTCCCAAGGATGAAAGCCTGTGGACTTCAGGACAAGCAGGAGTTCAAACTGGATGCAGTTTTTTTCAAGAATTAACGCAGAATCAGAGCTTCGATTAGCTGGCTTTGCATTTCCAGAGCAATAGAAGCAAGGTGGTTTCTGGCTTGGTATTTTTTAAGCTTATTTGTTCTCATCAGAGGGTTTTAGCAATAACCTATAAGCATTGCAAGTTTTTAATGCGATGGCACAGACAGCTTCAAGTTGGCAGAGGTCAGCTCTCCAGGAACCTACTGATTTGTAATGGGAGTCACACAGCTAAATCCCTGCATATAGTTTTGAAATTCATTCCATAAAGCCAGAGTCTTTCCAAGCCTTTGTTTCAGCTAACATCATTATAAATACTTGAATGACTTTTGGAGATCATATAGGATATATCACCAGTCAAAATGAGTTAGAAACAAATTGACATGTTCTCGCATCTGGGGAAGTACTAGCTTTCCTTGGGTTTTGTTGTTTTCTTTCCTTTGTAATTAAATTATTTGCTCTAAAAGTTGATTGGTATTGACAAAGAGTACATTTTCTCTACACTGAATACAATTTTTCCTTTTCTTTGTGAGTCAGATGTGAAAAATTTACCACTCTGATACTAAGGTAAAAAACCTTACATGCTTAAAGTTAGTGAGCCCGTGTCTTTTAAAGAGCACGGAGCTGTGGTCAGCCCCTCCGAACCTGACACTGGAGCCAGAGATTCAGGGAAAGCTTGACTTCCAGAGAAGACCCTAACTAGAAGGTGTTAATGAGGAACTTTTCATAGGAAGACCTCAAATGCATTGAAGACAGCAGTGCACGAAATCCATCTCACTCTGGTAGATGCATAATTCAAAGCTCCTAAGTGACCAAGAAGCCCAATCTATTAGCCAAACATTTGAAACTGTTATCCAGCTTTACTGCCAAAATCTAGGGCATTCGTTTTCCTGGATCGCTGAGCTAAATGATTTTTTTCAACTCAGACCTAGGGGCAGAAACACAGGCTCTTGACTCCCAGTCCAATGCTCTAAATATTTCTCCTTTGTTAGGAACACAAGAGCTGCAAATAAATTCATGCAAACCCTTGACACAAAGAGCATGTGTGGGGAGGAGGAGGTATTCACACTGCCAAATATCGCATACTCAATTCAATTAAGGAGTTGGTGTCTATTTATAGTCCATGGGGATTTAAGGACACGTTCCTCAAACGTGCTCTGAATTCCCCCCTGGAGAAGCCCTTCCCCTAATCCGGGACTGAGGTGTCTGAAACCATGTCCATCTTCCATGAGCCCATGAATCAGCCTGGACAGGCTCTACCAGTCTTGCTTCACCTCTCTGGTGAGATTATCTGTGCCTGAGCAAACTATTTGATTGACAGCTTTTGCTGAAGGGGTCACGGATTACTTCCAGATGTAGATACCGCCTTCTGCTGAAATTGCCACCTACTTCTAGCAACGAGGAAACCTGGTTGCCATCTTTCACTACTGACATCTGCTAAAAGGCAAACTTTTGACATTGACACCAGGAGCCCTCAGCAGTCTAGCTAGGCTAGGCTTTTCCTTTCATACAGTGAAATCACCCGTCTTGTAATTATGCTTCAGCTGGGAGGCTGGGGGTGTGGGTGGTGGGGAGGAGCCCAAAGGAGGCTTCAGGTTTGTCTTGCTGCACTATGTGGGGTTTGGAGGGAGTGGGTGTCTGCAGAGCGTGTGTTTGGTGAGTATGTTGGGCTGTTTCTGCCTTTCTAGTTAGGGGTTTTGCACACTGAAGTTGTAAAATTGGGGGCAAGCTTTTGGCTAATAGGATGTTAATTAGGTATTTATTTCTCTTAATTTGAAAAATAAGTTTATAGGTACTGATGCAAAGTGGAATTTTTTTGCTAAGCTGAGCATTGCTTCCTCTCGTGTTTGGTGTTTCTCTGTTTCTGAGGGTTGCAAGTTTGAGCTTTCAGCCTGGGCTGTGCAGAAGGTTCGATGGTTTGCCCAACTGATGGCTCTTGTGAGCATCTTACTGTTAGCACAGTGCTCTCCTCTGACCTCTGGCTTTGCTGAAACCAGACAGCAGCAGAAGTGACTCTTCACGCTGCTCAGCTGCGTGCCCTGGTTTCTGTGTTGCTTGATGCTAATGTGGTTCTAATTAACTTGAGTTTTGGGAGTTTGTGTTGTGGGTGCTGCCCCTGTGGGGTTTTGTTGATGTTGGACAGGCAATTGCAAAGCACGGGTGGCAGCAGCTGACTGGTCCCCCGGCTCCTCTGTGGCTGCGCCCTGGAGACGTACAGAGCAGCCCTCTGAGGTTCTGCATCACCTGCACCAAGGCCCTGCAGTTACTTTTCCAAGCAAGACTTTTTGGGATGAAAGATTTCTGGTTTGGTTTTTTTTTTTTTTTTTTCCTTCCCTAAGAAATTAAACTTTTCCATGAAGAAGGAAAATACTTCTTTAGGTCTGTTTTTCAGCTCTTAAACTTTTTATATCTATTCACATACCAGCCGAACCATTCCTCTGTATTAATGTCTGCTTCATTGTGCCTGTTTCTCAGGGGCACCAAATCTGTCTCACATTAAGCTCTAGTCCTTGCGTTATTTCAAATCAGCCTTTTAGAAGGTGGTTCATTTCTAGTGGCAGGTGTAACAAATCTGTGTTTCCATGCCAGGTCTGGCCCAGGGTTCCTGATGATCCCGAGCTCAGCAGGATCAGGCTCTCCTCCTTCCTTCAGTTTGGTTCTCCCCATTCCTCTCCTGTGAGCACTGATTGTTTCTTGTGCTCGTTTCAAAGTGACCCTCCTGAGGATCACCAGACAGCAGCCACTGTGGCAGCGCTGCGCCGTGACATTGATAAACCACAACATATTGTTTAACATATTGTTCCCAGTCCAACATATTGTTCGCATTCATCATGGAAGCAATCAGTACAGACCATTTTATTGCAAACCTGTTTCCTGGTGCTCATCATTAGGTCATTAACCTTAACAATGTCAACATGTTCTCAGTATGCAGTTTAATTGGAGAGCAGTACAGAGCAGTTGTGCAGGCTGTACCGCATACGGGGGGCATGCAGTTTAAGAGTAATAGAAATGCTGTACCAGTACAGCGGTGATGCTAATAAAGTCAAGTCTGGACAGGAGATGCAAACTGAAGAAGTAGCTGTACCAAGGGGGACCCAAAGAATTTCTCAGCAGAAGTGTAATTTCCTGTGAACACCTGTGCCAGGTGAAGGTTTTCATTTTATGCTATCAAATTCCAGGTACTGGCTTTGTAGTTCTTTTCCCTTGGTACCTTTGCCATTTCCAAGGAAAAGAGATGGGCAGTCTGGTGACTTTTGCTCCTCTAACTACAGACACTGATATTGGCAAGGCTTTCCTCTGGCACTGCTTGTTAAAAGAAGCAAAGCTCATGTCTCCTGGGGCTAGCTGCTCCCAGGCTGCGTGATACCAAGAGAGAAGTTGAACAAACAACTTGGTTATGGAGGAGGCTGATAGGAGCAAGTAAATGCTTCAGGAAAACATCCTGGTTTGTGTACTAAACTTTGGGGTCTCTTATGAGACTTGCTTAGTCAGATATAAAGTATTGTTTATATGAATGCTGCTTGGTTATTATGGAGATTATCACCTTTGTGGGTGTAGAGTATCAAACTCTTCAGAGAAAGGCCTGTCTCTTCACATGTGCTGGTAAACAACCTCATACAACTGAGGCCAGGTCTTGGCAGTGACATCTAGATCTTCTCATAATGCTATTGAATGTTGATAACCTGTGGTTTGGGTGTTAAGTTTGAAATTTAAGGTATCTGTGGGATGTCACCTTCCATTTCTTGTTGATTTTTATTGGCAATTAGGTAGATGTGAATGTTTCAGTCTCAAATTCTGCTGGGTTTTGATTGCCCTGCAGCAGTATGTAGGTGGGTTCTAATTAACTGCTGTGTATATGACTGAAAAAAGCATCGCTTCCCTCACCGCTCCAGGTGAAACCACAAATTGCTCATCACTGCAAAGTCAAGGGCCGTGTTTGCTGTGCTACAGAGAGGAAAAGATGTGGCAGGGGAAGCACAACTGAGTGGTAGATCTTTAGGGGGGATCTCAGGATGGGCAGCATCTCCACTGCAATGCTTCTGTTCCTCTTCCCTTGCTGCCTCCTCTCCTATAAAAAACAAGTCCCTTTTCCTACCCGCCTGGCCTTTTTCTGCTGCCTCATACTTTTGTACTTCAGCATGGAGCACTGCACTGCCTTGACAGGAAAGTCCAAAGGTCTGATTGACACCCTGTTTCTTCCCCATTACAAAATAAACTAATTTCTTTAGCTTCGCACAATATTCTTCTGAAAACAGGTATTGATCTATGCAAGTCTGTGGACTGGGTAATCAATATCCACCAGTTTGGGGAAAATAAATAAATAAAGGGACAGAAAATGATGGATGAGAATACCATTGAGTGCTTTTTGAACTGATGCTGTGGTCAGATCACTCAGCTGCTGAAAGGGTGGGCTGGGTTTGTTTTGTAGCAGCAAACTGATGGGAAAGCTTTCAGATTCCTGGCTTCAAATTAACCCAGTTGTTAGGTGTTACTGAATGCTTTTTGAACCGGTGGTGCTTTCCAGCCTGATTCCTTTATCCAGTTAAAGACAACAGCTCATGAAGAGGGAGAAGCTTCCCTTTCTCCCACTGTGGTATTTATAAAGTGTAATCAAGCTTAGTGGCTTGACATTTGTGTGTATCTGAGCCTGTCTCCGTGGATCAGTCAGAGCCAGGTTGGAGGGTGAGAGGAAAGGCTTCATCAGCAGGGAAGCACTGGAGTGCTTCAGTCCTGGAAATCCAGAGAAGCTGCTACCTTAATCTTTCTCTAAATTTACTGTGCACCTCATACAGAACTTGCCCAAAGCACGTTCAACCCCTAAAATACAGCGTAAGTGGAAGGCAAGTGGTGTGTGAGCTTTCTGGGTGGTTTCTGCGCGGGGAAGCATCCTGCTGTAGGGCTGTGTGAAAATACGCTGTGGTTACAGAGCAAGAATGTCCCTTCTGGCTTGTAAATGCCAGAAGTGGCAATCTTCCTCTAGATACCTGCTGTCCCATCCCATCTTGTGTTCTTTGCTCCGTCCCAAAGCAGACCTGGCTGGTCCTACCTCACTCGGAGCACTGACGGGCTGGGGTCTGAAAGCCTCGGAAGGAGAGCAAGAGCTGCTGCAAGCTCTTTCCATCTTCAACCCGCTTTTCTACATCTTTGGGATACTAAGACCTTTAGGGAGCCAATTACCGTTCTTTATGCCAATAATCAAAAGGCCAGATAACCAGTTACCAATCTTACTACAGAGGACAGGGCCAGTCTAAGCTGGCCTACGCTTTCTCTGGAGCAGCAGACACAGGGAAGCAGCGGTCCTCTGCAATATACAGGTCTTCCAGATGATGAAGAGATAGTACAGTTCAGATGCAGTTTCAAGCGAACGAGAACAGACCAGGAGAGGTGGAGAAGAGGGACAGTTGTATTGATTAGGCTGCATAGCCTGCTGAAATCAAACTGAGCTTATTCAAGGAGGTGACCTTATTTTGAAAGCTAGCGAAATAGTAGAAGAGTTTGGAAAACTCTGATGGAAATGAAGAGGAAATCAGGTCATGCTTTCAAAGCAATGTGTTTTTTCTCTCCCCATGCATTGAATGTGGCTTCTTGAATAGACTTTAGCTGTCATTTGCTGAACGCTCAGGGAGCAGCTGGTCTGAGATTTTATATGTATTAACAGGGATCAGCCAGGATGAGTGGTAGCTATGGTATGGCTGGGAGAAGAGAGAAGGGGCGTGAACGTGCTGTGGAGGGAACACCAACCTCCTTGTCTTCCTCAGTCAGTCCATGTGCTTCTCTAACCAGGCCTGGTGAACACCCCAGAGTACTGCGGGTGGGGGTGGGGGGTGTTTCCCTGTGAGAGATCAGGAGTGTGCAGAGCCGGGATGTTAATTTGCCTGTAGAAGGTCCTCTCCCTGGGAAGGTCCATGTGTAGGGCATCCAGCTACAGTGTGGTTTTCATTGCTTTGCGGTGGGAAAGAGCATCTCTGTAAGATCATCTAGTGGAAGGCTGTTTTCTGTAGGATCTGCTACTCTTTAGAGTAACTGTTTGTTAAGAAGTTGTGGTGTAACTTTGCAGAACTGCTTTGGCTTTCTGCATTAATTCTCATGTGGATCCTCTGAGATGGATCTTTTTGGTTCCCAGAAATTCATCTCTTTGTTGTAATTAAACAACTCTCAGTGGTCAGAGTAGATCTGTGAGCATGAGGAAGCCTGTCAAATCAATACGAATCGTTGCCAGACATAAGCTTAACAAGCCTGACCGGGAAGTACAAAAGGGCCCTCTGTCATTTAAAGAAATAAACAGGAGGCAGAGAACTTAATTCAGCTCAATCAGCTGCTAAGCCTGGCCTGACAGCCAGCCTTCAGAGACACCTTCCCCTGGCTCCAGTGTTTAGCTGAATCAGCAGTTTTCCCTTTCCTCTACGAGCAACCTGGCTTCCCATGTGCATCAGCAGAGGAAGAGAAAGGATGCGCTTTCTTACTATTGAGTTTCCACCAAGAAATGCCCAAAATATAACATGAAAGACTCTAAAACTGCCACTTCAGCTAAGTCCTGGGCCAACCGTTTTAACCAATGTGTTTTAGAGAGACCATAGAGGAGTCCTGATGAGCAGTATCATCCCCACATGCAGGCATCGTAGGGAACCCGATAGTTTATTTATTTCCGAGTGCCCCAGCGTGCCTAGCTGTGTGCCGAGACAGCTATGCAGAGTCCCACAGTCTTGGGACTGGGGATATGTGTCAGATCTCGCTTCAGTTTGTCCATCCCAGGCTCTCGACCTGATTCCACTTTGGGGTGGCCCATTGTGTTGGCCTAGAATTAGCTGAAGTATCTATACGCTGAAGGTACGGGAGGAGCACAGCTGGCCATTTTGATTTGTATATGTTTATGTAAATGCCTCATAAAATATCCCCCGTTGGGACAAGCCAAAGTCACGCATCATAAAGATCAGCTCCTGTAATGGCTTCTTTACAACTGCATTTGCCAAGGTAGTGAAAAAAATATGCCTGTGTTTATAGGAAATTAATTTCTGCCCCTTCAGTGATCAGCCCTGAGCAAGCAAAAGAGCTGAATTATCCCAGTTGCTTCACTCTGGCAGAGAACTGCTCTTCAGAGCCTCCCGCAGTGTAATCCGGTGGGTATGTTTAATCAGAAAACCTTAAAGCAGCGAGGTCCCATTCCAGCAAGCCCTGTGCTCATGCAGCAAGCGGTCCTTCCTCAGCAAAGCACTAAATCACACCCTTAATTTTACACCTGTGCAAGACTCACAATACCGGACTGGATTTAAGAAGGTGTGTACATCTTCTGCTGAAGAAGAATCGATTTTTGCCTTTGAGCTTAAATTAGCATACAAAGAATGAAATGTCTTAAGAGGCAGATCAGCCAGGTTATTTAAAACATGAAATGACCCAAGGATGACAGGACCTACCAAGGGAGGAAGAGGTCTCTCTGTCAGTAGATGGTGCTCTGCAAGTTTCCTCTATGGGTGAAGTCCACGCTGATCCCAGTTTTATGCAGCACCCCAAAGTCCTTATGGCTTAGTGCTGCTCTCATTGCAGAGCAGGTCTTCATGGCTTTGCTGGAAGTGAACATTAGAGGAGTTCTGCAGAAAGCAGTTGGAGTTTGTAGGAGTCTTCGTCTGAGTCTTGGCCTTCAGATAAGATTTGTGTAGCAAGAATGTAACTGCTGAATGCTGCAGATAAACCAAACCTGCGCTACCTAATTCTGTAGGACTTCTCAAGAGCTGGAAAGAGTAGGTGGAATACTGGTTCAAAATGAAGCCAGCTGGAAATTTGTTTATAAATTCATTACACACAAGGTTTCTCCTGAAATCTGTTGTGAAACAGATAGTTTTTTGTTATTTTAAGATTCTGGCAGAGTGGATAGTGTTGCTGCAATGCACAGATCCATTTTCAGGACTGTCGTGGTTTTACCCCAGCCGGCAGCTCAGCCCCACACAGCTGCCACTGCTCCTTGGTGGGATGGAGGAGAGAACCAGAAGGGTAAAAGTGAGAAAACACCTAGGTTGAGATAAAGACAGTTTAACAGGTAAAGCAAAAGCCGCGCACACAAGCAGAGCAAGGCGAGGAATTCATTCCCCACTTCCCATGGCAGGCAGGTGTTCAGCCATCCCTAGGAAAGCAGGGCTCCATCACACATAATGGTTACTTTGGAAGACAAAAGCCAACACTCCAAACATCCCCCCGCTTCCTCCTCTTTCCCCCAGCTTTATATGCTGAGCACGGCACCGTATGGAATATCCCTTTGGTCATTGGGGTCAGCTGTCCTGGCTGTCCCCCCCCGCCCCCAACTCCTTGTGCACCCCCAGCTACTCACTGGTGGGGTGAGGAGCAGAAAAGCCCTTGGCTCTGCATAAGCACTGCTCAGCAGGAACGAAAACATCCCTGTGTCATCAACACTGTTTGCAGCCCAAACCCAAAGCACAGCCCTGTACTAGCTACTATGAAGAAAATGAACTCTATCCCGGCCAAAACCAGCACAAGGACAAACACCGCTTCTGCTCCGGCCAGCAGCACTGCTCCCGGCCATGCTGGTCCCTCTTGCTTTGGTGCTTCCAGAGACAGTTCTGCAGCTGGGCTGGTGCAGGGGTTGGGTGCCTATGAGATCTGTTCAGTGAGAGAAGCAAACCCCTGTGTCGTTCCTGCCGAGGAAAGTACAGCTTGTATCTGTCCCCTTGTAGCCAAAGATTAATCCTGGAAGAGATAAAGAGCAGCAGATATGGGCAGCTGTTCAAATTAAGTGTTTTGTCTATGGGTATCCACCCCACCGTGTGTGTTAAATCTGGCCTTGGTCGTTGCAGCTCATCTAGCTGAGTCGATGAAAGAGAAGTCTGTTTTCTTGCACATGCCCCTTAAAATTTGAGGAGTTTCCCTGACAGAGTGATGCATAGTTATAGGCTCAGTAAAAGGTAGAATGATTTATGGCTTACACACTGTAAATCAATAAAAAGAATCACAGACATTGACAGCACATTCACAGCCCATTTCTTTAAATGGAAAGCACTTTTCTGTCCTTCCCAATTCAGACAGGTTGGTGCACGGGAGGTTCCTGCTACTAACAAGTGTTAAGAGAGTCTTTATAAAGCTTGTAAAAACCTATATCTTATGTAATAGTTCTCCTTATATGCCCTTTCTTGCTGTGTCATCATTTCCAGTCAGAAAGTACCGTGTCCTCCACCCTGGTTTATGTGATTACCTTCTCCCGTGGGGCGTATGAACAAAACACATTAAAATCCTGCTGGGTTTTAAGCCCCTCTAGACCCGTCCACCAACCTCTGACTTTCCAACGTTGGTGTAAATCCTGATTAAACTGTGTTTGGTTGGCATGACTCTTGGTGTGAGGTAGGGCGTGCGCTGCAGGTCCTGGGAGCAGCAGGAGAGATGCGGCAGGTGAGGACGGGCATCTCCCCTGCCCAGCGAGGCTGCGGTGCTGCCCGTGAGTTTCATGTGCTGCAGGATGGATTTCAAAGGGAAAAGGGATGCTGCTGAGCGAGCCTCGTGCAGAGCTCTGTTAGGAGGGTGCTGCTCCCCAGCCCTGGTGCCCCACGTCCCGCGTGAGCGGCTGTGGGGCTCCGGGCTGTGCTGGCCAGCTTGCCAGCACGGGGAGATGGGGATGGGGAGCCTGGGTGCCAGCCAAGTACCACTTCCTTTATTTACATATAGAAACCAGTCCTGGAAAACATGTTTAACTGCTTTGTTGAAATGGGCCATAAAAGTTAGCCATTTAAGTCTGGAGAAGCATTAAGAGACTCTTCATTATAAATAGTCCACAGCCGAGCCACACTTCAACAAATGCCTGGTTACTGGCTGCTCTGACAGAGCCCTCTCCAAACACCAGCCATCTGCTCTTTCCGAGGGCAGCCTTGTAACAAAACAGGACAATTGCACAGGGTTTCTTCAGCCAAGTTAGGAAGGCTTGTCTAAGCTCTAAACAGCAGTCAACAAGGTGTTAAAAGCTACAGGCTAAAAGATAATGTCTCTTAGAGAATCAGATTTTTCATTAAAGCTTCCATTTGCCTTTAAAGGCAACATGTAGTACAGGTGTGCTCATCCCTTGGGAACATAGCCGGTGCTTAGAGAGTCTTTGGGTAAGCTGGAGACTTCCCTGAGTCAGGCCAAAATTAAAATTTTAGCAGCTTAAGGCAGTTTAATGTCTCTTATTTCTTTTGATGAGAGAATAGCTTACATGCTTTGCACAACCGGCATTATCTATAGGATTGCAGCCCTGTATACTGCAACCAACACCTCATCATGGTGTGCAAAAGTAAATGAAAAAGCAGCAGTGATTCTAATTACTGTATGCTAATTGGGCTGCATTCAGGCTTCATTGATGATGCTATTATGCTGCAAGAAAACAATGGCAGCATATGTGCTTACCTTGCTCTACTTATCCTATGATTATTCTCTGTTAGTACAGAAACATACTGGAAGTATCAGCCTGCACACAAATTAGTCCATGAAATGGACCACTGGAAGTTCAGCCCTTGAGCACATTCATCCTCTCTTGTTTTGCATCGAATGCAATATCGTGGATGCCACAGCAGCTCGAAGCACTTTTATCTTCTATTGGGCTTCGGTTGTAATAGCATTTGCAGTGTTGTGTTTCCTCCCGAGAAAACACTTTTCTATTCCCACTCAATCCATCCTGATGTCCTTATCTGATGGGATCTCCAATGCAAAGTTTCACCTGGGGTCTGGAAGTCCCGCAGCCTGGGGACGCATCCAGCAGCACTCCTGTGGCATCGCTTGCCAATTAGCTCTAGACTAAATTTGATAAGGGAGGGGAGTGTGTACTGTGTTATCTTACTGACTGCTGCTTTGGTAACATGAGCATAAATTGGTTTTTACTGTAAACTGGACTCAAGCATTTGCATGTTGGTTTTTTACAGTAGTATCTAATATGCCAAAAGCTGCCGGAGTCATTACAAAATCATCAGTGCTCGTTCCAGTGTGATATATTCTGTTTGTCTAGCTGGCTGTTTTGCTACTGTATGTATTCATCGAGGCTGGCTGAGTATCTTATTCAGTGATGTTTTGCTTATCTATTCAAGAGCGAGTTCATCAAAATTCAGCCAAGCTCTCTGTCCTCAACGTACACAAATCTAATCTAGCGTTTTGAACACGCCCATCGTGATAGCAACTGAATGCAAAATTGAATGTGATTCAAAAACTGAATGCAAACTTGATAGGAGCAATGAAGAAAGGTCTGTCTCCCCCCAAATCCATCCCAGGTATTACTCTGCAACATTGCAATGGCCTCTGAGAGGTGAAGGCCCTGTTTTTCTCTTTAAGGCACCATGCGTGCCTAGTAACTCAAACTAAACTCAAGTGCGCAGTCCCTGGGGAGTTTGTAGCAGGTGCCTGTCTCAGGGCCCATCAACTAGTAAAGTGGTCATGATGTCATGTACAATATTGTGGTCTCATCAGGGAGACTGATTTGTGTTGCATTAAGCAAGACAGAGTTGCTAATCTCCACTGAGGTTTACATGGGAAAATTTAAAGCCTATTCCAGTATATTAAATGAGGCTGAAAAGCTTCGATCAATAATTTCCCTTGTATGAAAAATAAGAGATGAAAATGATGGTAGATTGATTCAAAATACTTAATGCCAGATACCAGCTGATGGAAGTACCTTGTAAATAGCATTTTGTACGGTTGCCAATGAATTAGTCTAAATTGTGAGGGTGATTGAAATGTATTTTATAATGTTCATCTCCACTTTAGTGGCCATTTACAAAATTTAGAAGAATATGAAATCCCTAAAGAGTAAGTGAGCAGCCAGCAAAAAAACAGAGTAGCTAGCAGTGGTAGTTTGCAAATGAGATCTTGAAGTACTTTATAAGACAAAAAGCCAGAGTTCTTTACAAGCAGGAAGAACCAGTGCTAGTAGTGTTTTAAATTTTAAAATGTGTTTTCTAAGTACCTCTTTTTTCATCAACCCCCTCTTTTACATGGAGATTATGATCTTTGATGTGGAAAGTGAAATGGATGGGTTTTTTTAAAGCTAATTTGGTAATAAAAGAACCCTGCCTTCTCTGAACAGCCTTGTGCTCAACTGGAGCGTTTTGTAGGACTGTGGTGTATCTCATCACACCGATTTCTGCAGGCAGTTAGGGGAATTGTGTTGCTTAGCTGCCTCACTGGAGCGGATGGTGACCTTGGGCACTGGTGTGATGGCTTCTGGGGACAGCCCGAGCTCACAGCTAGAAGAGGGTGCCCAAAGAGACCTCAAGATTGAGACACATAGTCCATTGCAGCTTGTCTCTCCCTGTCTGTTCAGAAGAGCTCTGCAGCTCTCCTCCCCTTTCTCTGAAATTTCTTCTGGTTCCCACTTGCTCTGCGAGTTGTCCCAGGGCTGTTCCCACTGGTGCTTGGGGAATGCTGCCGTGTGGGTCTGCTGCAGGCATGTTTCTTCCATGTCTTCAGAAGTAACAAACTACTGCACACTCCAGCGGAGTTGCTCCAGAAAGATCCATCCACGTTGCAACACTTGGGAACTTGGCTTTCGTTCAGAAGCAGGAATGAACAACGCTTTTTGCTCGTGTGCTCTTGTAGTGCGTGTGGAACCCTTGGAGAAAGGGCTCTACACTCTGCAAATTTGGGCCTTAACTCCTCTAAGAACTTTATTTTGTAATCATTTTTTGCTTCTTTAATGTATTGTGGTACTATGGTACTGATACTGGAGTTGATTTCTCGGCTTGCTGAAGCCAGGACTTTGCGGATGGATCCCACTCGAGCACTCCAGGTGACACGTGAACGATGGCCAGGGCGTGTTGGCTGCCTGCACAGGGCTCGCTTCCACTTCTTGTGCCCAGGCTGTGAACCTTGAGGTTCCCATCTCTACATGGGGTTGTGCAAAAGTCTGCTTGGGCTGGGTGCTATTTTTGTTTGTTTGTTTATCTTCATAATTAATTCGGTGAGAAAGTCTCTGCTTCAAAGTTCTCTTGGGTAGAGCTGGCATTTTTAGCAAAGCATTTTAGGGGCACTGCCACCGTCGTGGTGGTATAATCTGGAGGAAAAAGACAACATTCAGCTACTGGTGCTATAACAGGAAGGGCAAATGATGAATTTTGTCCTTTACCTTACTGTGTTTTATTGGAATAGGAAGGAAATGCAACCAAGGAGGGGCTGCAGAGCACCCACAGGGTTATGTTGATCACCAGTGCCAAAGGGAAAGTGCTAGAAAAGTAATATCTTCTCATGAGTAACAGGAAGACAGCATGGGTTTTTTTTCTGGTGATTCAATCTACTAATTAGTTTCCAATACTCAGGCCACAGGATTTTTGCAGGAAATAGGTCTTTCTATTTATAAATTGTTGTTCTATCAAGTCACAATTTTTAATTTGCGGCCTTTAGGATTTTCATTTCCTCCTTGTCAGGTGAATTTTAACTAAACCATGTTCCATCAACACTGTCTGACCTGCTGCCAGAACCGCTCTCGGTGCCTCAGTCTAGGTCTTTGTAGGGAGGAGGGGAGCTGGAAGCAGGCAGAGCCCCTCAGAGACCCCTTGGTATCTCAAAGTGACCCTGAGCGATGGTCCTTTCTTCACTTGTTGGCCTCTCTGTCTACCCTTGGAGCCTGCTGCACCAACCTCCGTGGCCAGGGCACACTGTGGCTGCTTTCTCTTGGTTCCTGTTCAGCGTGTTCGTGTAGGACACTGTGGCTCAGCTCTTGTTCTGCCTCTCGCACCAGAGACTCGTTACAGGTGATGTCTGACCCATTAATATTGATGCAGGTGAGGAGGACTAACAGCTTTACCTTCAATCTCAGGTCTTTGGGTAGAAAAGCACAATCTCCTCCCTCCCTCCCGAGCGTGTTTAATCTAAAGCTTTTACCTGAGCACGCCGCTCCCCTGTTGCCTTCCTCTCTGGAGCCCGTTGTGTTACCAGCTCCGCACCCTGGTGCGGGTGAAGGGGACGCAAACCACTCTGCCCAAATACCGTGCGAGTCCCAGAGCCGCAGGCTGAGGAGACTTGACTTCTGGTACCCGCAGGCACTGATGCCTGATGAAGCAGTAGCCTTTCCCTCACGGACTCATCGCTGCCTATGTCTACGCAGCTTGCCTACCCAGCTGGCCGCTCTCATGAAATTCATAAATATATTTCTATACACGCACGTTTCTTTGGGGCCTTCATTCTTCTGTTGAGTGTTTCTGAGATCAGCTGTGAGGTTCCAAATGTACCTGGGGAAAAAGGAACGTGAGGCAGAGTCAGGCTGGAGGGGACTTGTTTCTTTAAAAGGTGAGTCAAAAAGTAAAAGGACTCAAAGGTTTAAGAAAACCCAAGTTCTCTCACCAAAAGAGAGACAGCAACTATAGAGCTGACTGTTGCATCCATTAGATTTCCTTTTTTCTCCATATTGACAGGTTTTGGGGGAAAAGTCAGGGATGGGATTAAATGTCAAAACGGGGCTTGGAATCAGGATCATTATTTTAAATCCTTTCCAGGTTTGGGCTGTAGCGGGGTTTTAATTTTAACTTGTTATAAACAAGTGGCAAGCTTTTTTATCCAGTGTTGATGGTGTAAATACAGAGATTCAACAAGGATATTTCCTCAAAGATCTCACTTTGAGTTTAAAAACACAGTAAGGTTCTGCATAATTTCTCCATATGTTTTCTTGATGTAAGAAACTTGTGATGAAAGTGAAGAGACTTGTATTTTCTCTCTGGAACTGCTTGCTGTGTTTTAAAATCCTGTTTGGTATTTGCAACTGCACGCCTAAAATGAGCTCTTTGTGTTCATTCATAATTTTTCTTGGAGGTTATTAAGGGTAATAAAGCATTGTGGAATGCATTTCTGAAAGCTAGGTGCACTGTAGGAGCTTTTGAAATATTTATTACCGTTTCTACATGCTCCTTGCAGAGGAGAAGCAGGTGAAGATTAACGTACGTCTCTTGGGGCATCTGGCCTGACCAAACACATTTAGCTCATCTGAATGCTGAGCTGCATCCCTGGTATTTCCTACGACTTGGGATCCCGATTCAGTTTACTGAAGCCGCTTGCCCAGCAGTGGAAGGTCTCCCTGTAAATCTTCATGTCTTTGGCCTCTGATGGGACCATCAGAGCTTTGCTGGTTCAGCGGACAAGCCTGGGATGGTGAACGTTGCCCTCGCTCCTCTTGCAAAGCTTGGCAGTGTCTTTGAAGATAAAAACCCTTGCGACTTTACAAGCTGTGCAGTGGGCGTGCAGCAGGAGAAGTGGAAGAGGGTGTTTCCGTAGGCAAAGACCCTTTGAAAGGTAATGAATGTCTGGCACCGCTTCCCAGCGCCGGGAGGAAATACGTGGGTAACTGCAGATGTTACCGCCGTGGAGAAAGGGGGGCAGAAGCAGGAGGAATAAGAGATATGCTTCACTGCCGTTGCTCTAAACAGCAAACAAATAAGCACTAATCAGTAAATCAGCCCGTAACATTTTCCCCCAGACACTGTCCTCAGATGGCCCGTTTGTGCTAATCCTCCTCAGCATTGAATCCTACTCAAAGCAAAAAAAAACCCAAAAACCTCTGAGCAAGAGGTTTTAAATTTACACTATCTAGGAGAAAACTTCTCACCAGGGCTGGTTTGTAGATTGTAACAAATAATACCAGGCCCCGGGCTGAATGCTGAGGCTACGGCTGCATTTTGAATCTGCTGCTAATTCATAAACATCACAAGCAGTTGATTTCAGCAGAACCCCTTGATTTAATTACACTCTTGTATACAATGGGGACCTTGCATTTTCCTATATGTAATGAATATTAAGCTGATAGCCCTGTAATTTCCTGTGCCGGGCTTGCTCTCATTTTTTGCATATTGATACCACATTTGGTTTGTTATTTTCCAATTTTCCAGTCTTCTAGACTTGTGCTCAGCGAGTTCTCCATAGTAATTGCTGTTGGCACACACATTTCCTTCCTCAAATCTGCTCTAACACCCTGGAATGAATTTTGTCTCATCCTAGAGATTTGCTTGGGTTTGAATTTCTCTTATTTATTCATTGCCTTTAACTCGGCAACCCTGGAATCATGCAGGACACTGGATATAATTTCATATTCCACAGTTTTAATTTCCTCCTTTATCCCAGGCAGCCCCCCCACCCCTCCACGTGTGCATGTGGATGGATTTTGTCTGACCCTGTGACGTTCTGCTGTTCATAAGCCCCTTTCCAATGGTACTTCCTCAGGAACTCCTATTCAAATCTGAACACCAGAAGGGATTTAAATGTGGCAGCATCAAAAATAAGGCTGATATTTACTAAACCTTCCCGGCCTCTTGGTGCTTTTGGGGTTTGTTCAATTTGCTTTTTCCCTCTGTCTTTGGGGTTGCTCATCTGGATATGTCCTGCCTTGCCTCTGGGCAGGGAAGGGGGGGGAAAAACAATCTTTCTTTGTGAGATTTAGTCATTGGAAGAGGTGCAGGGTGAGCTCTGTGTGCCAGGGAGGCAGTGTCTGAGGTTGCTTTTGATTTGAGTGTTTTTGTAGGACTAGTGTGGAATTAAAACAAAAAAGGAGTTGACAACATACTTGAACTTTTATTTGAACTAGAAAACAGACCTTCCTTAAGTGTTAATCATATAAGATATGTCAGCTAAGTGTCTAGAAATGCCATCCCCAGCCTGCTGCACGGGAGTGCTGGGGAGACAGACTTGCCCCTGAAAGGGTGAGTGTTTGATGCCTTTGACCGTCACTGTTCTTAGAAACTGCAGCAACTTAGGAAGGAGAAAAAACCCAACACAACAAACCCACGACAAAGAGAAGGGGAAAAGGAAAAAAAGAAAAGCATTAACTGATTTCTCTCCATTTCCCAAGGTGCTTCAGCTTTCTGAAGTGTGCCCTAAGGAGGGCACCCACTTACTGAAGCCCTTGAGCTTATGATTTACATTCAAAAAACAGTCAAATAGACTGTCGCCCGTGGTGATGCCAGGCAGGCTGTGCACGCTGCTGGTGCCTCTGGGCCTTTTGGGCCCATTTCTGTCTCTGAGATGCTCATAAGGCTCATGTCCTAAAGAAGCAGGTACCCCCTGGCACCCAACAGACCTCTTACAGCCAAGATGCAAGTCAAGGTGCTCTTTCACCGTGAGTTCATGGCACTGTTTTTCATCTTGGATATAATTTTTCTGGCTGCAAAAAGAAACCAGATGCCTTCTCTGTATTTCCTTGTGATTTCTTTCCAGGAATATTTACCAAGAGGAGTATTCCCATGGCGAATAATCATCTTTGCCAGAATAAACAGCAAAAAGAGATCTACCCAAGTCACAAACCTGACCTTCACCCATCACACCCTTGTGCTTGACTGTACCACTGGCAGGAAGGTGGTAAGCTGGCTGTCTGTGCTTATCCCAGGTAACCACCTACCTTCTTCCTAAATATATCCCAGCCTTGCTGACCGATATTTTTGAGTCTGAACTTGTATGAAAGCCAGGTTCTTTCTCAGGACTTAGTATATAATGTTGGTTTTATCTCATGGTTTTGTGTTCTCCAGCCATCCCTCAGAGGATTGACCAACCCTGCAGCTTCACCTATTTTAACCAGATATTTTTGCTATATTTTGTACACTAGCTTTCCAGTCTTTGAAACGTCTTTCCAGTTTAGTCATCATTGTAGTGCCCAAGAGGAGCAGCCAGGGCTTCACTGTCAATGAAGTAGTCACGTTGATGGTTGTGTTGCTGTGTGATGATGCAAATTTTTCTATTTTTGTCAGAAATGAGAGTCTTGGTGAACCAGAGTCTAGATCAAAGGTACAGTAGTTGTAATTCTGCTTATTTTGTCACCTCTTTCTGCAGAGTAACCTACTTCTGGTGCTACCTGATATAATCAGAAGCAATCTGTGCAATTAAGAGTCTGAGACATATCTTTGGATGGGAAAACTGTCAGGTTGCTGTCTTTCCCAGTTGAGTTTTATTTTTCCTTAGTTCTCTTGAGGTCTCTTGGTTCCTTTCAAGAGACAATTCATACTCGCAGGCTCAGCAATTATTGATGGCTTCCTTTGTCAGAGTATGTGAGCATGTGTGTACGGCTCACAAGGTACATACCACTGTCCTAAATGCATCACTGAACATCTTAAAATTAGAAGCAAAACAACATTCCTCACTGAAAACCCCAATTATTTTCAAAGCAGAGTTGACTGTACCAACTCCTCATTCACGTGCATAAAAAAGGAAAACAGCCCATTTTTTTTCTCCTGGTGTAGATTGCTCCTATTCCTGTTGAGAGGGCGGATCAGGAAGGATGTGTGTGTTCAGCTCTTGTTGCGTGATGGTCCTGAGGGCTTAGCGGTGAGCTCAGAGATAAGAGCATGCTGGAGCACCTGTGGTGAGCTAGGATGAGCTGAAATGTGCTTGAGGGTTTTGCTACATCTGACCCAAGTGGCTGCGTTCACCTGGTGATGCTGGAGCCAGAACATGAGATGTGAAGAGCCTCCTGGACCCAACCTTTCCTCCCACTCATCGCTCCCCTTGATGGCTGTCGCCACCTGCTCTGATCTGGTGGTGCAGTGCCCAGTGCCGTCCCTTCCCTACTCAGTGCACTCATATTGAGCCAAGTTAACCTAAAAACCTGCAGGTAGAGGTTTTTTGGTTAGTTTTGCCTTGCTTGCTGACTCTGGGCCAGTTGCAGGCATGCTCACGCTGGCAGATAGGAGAGGGGTCAGCCAGCTGATGGGTGCAGGCATTGCTCACAGCTCAGCACCAAGCCACAGCAAACCAGAAATGGATGAGATCTTTATCAGCTGGGCTGCCTTGCACAGAGGAGATGCTGCTCGGTTGGTGACCTCTCTCCTGAGAGGCTGGTGGTATCACTGCAGAGCATCCCGGGCACCGTTAGCTGTGGCAGACAGCTTTGGTTCAGGAAAAGGGGAGATCCTTCTGGGACAGCTTAGCAATGAGTAGATAGCTTGCCTTCTCTAGATTTCTAAGTATATTTTGAATTGTGAGACTTGCTGGGTCTGTGTTATCCTGGCTCAGATTCAGTTTGATACCTCAGAGGTGAATTGATGGTTTATATTTTACATTTATACAGGGCCCAAATCATCTTCCTGGCTGTAGCTGATTTTAAAAATGGCTGTTTCTGCAGTGGTAAAGAGTGAAACTGGTTCTCCAGCACTTCCCTTTCTGAGAAGAGAGCAGAAAGTGGCTGAGCAAGCAGCACATATGGTTGCAATAGTCTTGGAACAGGATTCAGAGCTATTCATAACAGTTGAGCACGTAATTGTGCATAATGCAGCAGAAACATTTCTCTTCTTGTGATTGAAAGGCATTTGCTTTTGATTGGTGTGTAACTGTTCTACCTGGGAATATCTAGGGGCTGTGAATCTGAAACATTTCAGGCACGAGTGCTTATCAGTCACATCTGAAAACACCGCAGCAAAATGGCCTCGTGACAAACACAAGCAGGGCAAATAACGACCTTTACAAGACAGTTTTATAGAGCAGGATAAACAACAGGGGCTGGATCCTCAGCTGTAGTAAACCATCCTGTCTGCGCTGACGCTGCCAGTTGAGGTGCCGATCCTCGGAGATCTATAGAAATGTCAGGCAGGAGCAGCTGCCTCTTTGCTTTGTGGCTGTACTGGAGCTGTTAGGAGCGGGCCTGAGAGCCGAGCTTCCAGCGTGGCTAGGAAGTTGATATCATCCACCTCTGTGCTTGGTAGCTGGTGAGAAATGCTTCTTACCAGCAAGCCTTTCTTTATCCAGAATCGCTGTGGAACAGGCAAAGCCGGTGAGCTTGGGCACTGTGCGAGGGATGCTATGTCTGGCTGTTTGCCACCACTTTGCACCCAGGGGTTGCTGTTTTCCTTTAATCCTCCCCTTGGACCAAATATTGACCAGCAGGCTGGGAGTACCCGCTCTTTTGGGACAAAAGCATCTGAAAGGGCTGTGGAGTGCGCTTGGGAACGCTGATGTGGTCCTAGTGGACAAGAGCCTGTAGCTGCAGTGACTCATTAACTTGTACGCTTTGTCCATCCTCCCAGTATAAAACCTGAACTCTGAGTTGGTGTAGGGGCCAAATTACCTTCAAGTGAGCTCAGGTTTTAATCACAGAGGAAACCTGTGCTGCTCCTTTTACCAGGCTTGTATTCAGGTGAGGAGTCCAGTCCACAGAGCTGCTGATTTGAGACTTTTACCTGTGTGAAATTCACTTTGGAAGAGTAATATCATTAAAAAGGGAAGCTGGCTGGCTCTCCTAAATTAAGCAATTACTCTTAGACACAGCCATCTCTGTGAAGTAGTTGGAAGTTCATCCTCAGGCTGAGATGGAAGGTGGTTTAACAAGGTGTTTTACAAAGTGTAGGAGGATATATTTCTGAAGCATATCTTTATAAACCTGCTGTAAAGGCTGCACAGAGGTTAAGCAGATAGATAACTTTATAGAAGCTGAATAATCACACTATTACTCTATGTAATCTTGCTGGAAAGCATATTTTTCTACAGAGCAATGATACAGAAGATATTTGTGTGTAGTGATTACAGCAGCAGAAATCAATTGCACACAGCAAATAATTTGTTAGCACAGGGATGCACATTATATCGTCAATAAAGGGATTAGTTTGTTGAACTATAATGAGGATGGGAAGAAAGCAAACTTCACACTGGTATAACTAGTCCAGTCATAATATAGGCAACAAATACATCTAGTATATGTACATCCCTCTGAAGATTGATATGGTCCTGTGAGGTTTCCTTAATACCCACTAGCTCTATACGTTCTTTGCATCTTCAGTATATGCCACAAGTATCTACTCATTAGCTCCTTAAAACTAATACTTAACCTGATTTTAAGGAACATAGACAAGTACACTGCTGCATTTACCACTACAAAAGAAAAACCGATCACCCTAATGTCACTGCATCTATTAAGATACCTTCTGTTCAGATACAGGTAGTGTAATTGGTTTCTTTTTTCTGTTCATTAGGAGCCCTGTTGTCTTGGATTAGATATTCCCAAAGGCAGGCCTGGTCCCTTATCCTCCGCTTGCATGGAGCCCTGGAGATGCTAATCTCAGCTGAGCTCCTCTCACACAAATCCTTGTTGCATGGATGCTGTGCTGACAGTCACAAATCACTGCGGAGGAGAAGCCTCCCCAACACCTGCGAGGTGGGTTGGTTTAATTATCCTCACTGCCGAGTGGATTTTCCAAGTATGCTGCTGATGGCACATGTTCAAGGTCACCTGAAGAGGGTATGACTGCTTGGCTGAGAAACAGATGTTAGGCTCTGCCTCTTCTCCCAGCTCCTCATCAGCCACACATCCCCACGCCTCTTCCGAGCTGCAGGAGAAAATCCCTCCATGAACGGCTCCAAAAGGTGTCTTTAACCCCTGTCTGCAGCTCCCTGGTGCAGAGGGGACTGGCTGGTGCATGTAACACCTTCACAGGCAAGGTGGGGCATGATGTCCTCTCTTGGAGAGTCCCTTTGGGTCTCCGCAAGCACCAAGGCCATGGCCAACTCCAGCAGGATGCTCTGAAGGGACTGGTAGTGCTGAAGGCTGAGATTCATCTTGCTACAAATCCTACACGTTAGGTAGGAACGAGTCTTGCCTTACTCCAGGTTTGAGGCTGAGTTTAAAAGTGACCACTGGAGGAGAGCCAGAAAATGAGGTGGCAGCTGAAAAGGCAAGTTGTGCATCAGCAGGGGAAAATAATCCCTCCTGATTCCTGCAGGTAACCAGAAGTCCCAAAGCGTGGGATTAATGTTACATAAATAAGGTGTAAACAAACTCAGTGGCAGTAGAATGCCTAAATCCTTTAGCCCTCTTACAAATCAAACCTGTTCTGGAAGGATTCAATTATTTCTGAGATCTCACCTTAGCTAGGGATTAGCTGACACCAGAGATCAGGAAACCCATTGTATTTGAATCTGCGAATATACTTGCTGTGCTTAGTTTTCATTGCAAATGATATAAAGAAGATGCAAGGCCTTAATACGTTAGCTGTCAGGGTTACCGTGAGGCCCCCTCTGTTTTTGCAGTCAGCCAGTGGTCCCTTTGGATTCTGCTGGAGCAACTGGAGGTTGTAGTTTCTTGGCCAAGAAAAAGGGAATGTGATGCATCCCGGCATATATTGGGAGCTGGGAGAGTAGTGAAGAATATCTGATGCTGTCTTGCATTGTGTGGAGATGTTCTCTGTAAGCTAATTAATTATCCTCAGGATCAGTCGGAAGGTATTGCTAATTCCTTGGTCCATTTCTCTGATGGCTGAAGCAAAAAGCCCATTTGTCAAGGAGATTTTTGGGAACCGTTCCGCTCCTGATGTCTTGCACCATGCTCCCCACCGTCCTGGCCACATCAAAACCTGAGGACTTGTTCCCCCAGTTGCAAAGTGTGTTACGTGCGGTGGGAAGGCAGGAGAGTGGCAAGAGCAAAGTCTCTGACCTAAATATAAGGAAAAAAAAGGGAAAATCACAGCTGAGTTATTACTGAAAACAGAAACGCATGTAAATTCTACCTTGGCTGGCCTATTCCGGGTAGCTTCCAGACATTTAATTGGCTAAGACAGATATATAGCACCCTCACTATCTGCTGGGGACCCATATAAATCGTCAGTGATGGTTTCTTTTGCCGTTTCATATGGCCATGCCTGGTGGCGTGAGCGTTACAGCAAGGAAGCAAAATGCAACTCATCCTGTCGAAAGCTGCTCTGTATTGTAATTGCAGTATCTATAAGGAGTGTCAGGGTTGGATTATTGGAGATGTCAGAAACAAAATGAGAGAGATTAAACGGGCACAAAGAGCTGCAAAATGAGGAGGTAATTGCACTTCATGAGAGTGCAAAGATAACAGTGGGAATGTAGATCTCGACCCGCATTGTGTGGAGCTGAAAGCGCATGCTTTGCGTCCCCTGGGCTCTAAGTGCGCTCCTGGGAGCACGCTGCGATGCCTGTCCTAGAGGAGCCGAGCGCTCAGCGATCACAGCCCTGCTGATCGTGCCGAGGAATAGGCCGTGCTGTTCTTGCAAGACATAGCACAGAAGAAAGGTGAACTCTGCTGCATCACGAATGCACTTTACAGCAGCGTGTTACGCAGCCTTTTCAATGAAGAAAACAGGTCCCTGCTGAATACCAAAGCAGGGAAGACATGTAAGTGATTCTGCATGAAAGGTTTGGACAGGCAGAACATCTCCAGACGTAATGGCAAGCGTGCTGCCTGGTGTACCACACTACACCTCTCGGTGTGGGGCCAGTTCTGGGCTTATCCGTCACCTTCATCACCCTCTCAAATGTTGCCCCAGGTGAGCAAACCTGACCTAACCTGGGGTCAGTAGGAAGCCATGAGATCTCTGAGGAGAGAGGCAGAGCATGAGCTTTTTACCTTCTTGCAAATGCCTGCTACCATCCTGAAACAGCTCTCAGGCAGCAGGAGAGCTCCTCTGACTGTCAGTTATCTGTGGTCGCTTTTCATTACTGCAAGCCTCTGTCTGCAGAAAGGTTTCTGGACGCTGCTGTACTGATACTGGACAGATGTATTTGTTTTCCCTCAGCTCCTCTTTTCTCCGCTGTGTCTGCGTGACACTTTGGGGGATCTCTAGACTGGCTGCAGAGCATGGCTCGCTGTGTGCACGGCCAGAGGATTTCTGGAATGACTTATCCATTTAGTGCCCCTTTACAACTGATGGAGAGAACCAGGCCCCTCCAGGCTTCGCTTTACCCAGTGGCTGTAAGGTGGGGTGAACTGCCCTGTGGGGCTTCCGTGGGCTCTGCCCACTAACGGGAGCCGAGGCAGATCACTTCCACCTCAAAAACTATCAGCAGTGAGAAGAATTTGACCCTACTGTATGCCAAACTATACGATGGAGTTGTTGGGTGCACTTGGGCTAGCTCCATGTCAGCAAACCAGACAGTGCAGCTGCCCTCCCAGCTTCCCTGCAAATAGTCTGCAAGCCCTTTAAGGACTTACTCCCAGGACCACTTTCATAGGAGTTATATAGACTTAGTCTTCTCCCTCTATGAGATAAATCACTTTTTCTGTCTAGCATTTGGTCCTGTTATTGTGATACTTGAGCATTAGTCTCCAGTGAAATCACTCGTGTGATGCTGCAGCAAGGCAAAGGGGTGACATCATGTCTGTTGTCCAGGTGAGGAGGTGGGAGTAGCCTCCAGGTCAGGAGTGAAAGCGTAAATAAAGGAGTTCAGATGCTTGATAATCACTGAAATCAAATTTCCAGTAAGAACTCAGGGACTGTGTGACACGGTGCAGGTCAAACAGAGAATACAGAGCAAAGAAAGGTCTTGGTCTTCCCTGCAAAGAGTTAGCAGGGGTCAGCACGGCCTGATCTGTGCGGCCTGGTCTCCTGCTTGGCCATGTCTCACACGTGCGTACTGCCAAGCCAAGGATGAACTTCAGTGTCTCACTTCTGTGGAGCACAGGTGTAAGAGTTGGAGTGGAGCAAATGGCTATTTCTAGCAGCCTACCATCTTCCTCTGAAAGTTTAAGGGACATATTTTTCTTTTCCTGGAGCAAGGAGATCATCGTGGCTTTTCTACACATAGAGGAGGATATGCCCTGTTTATGAAACGCAGTTGGTTTTGGTTTTTCTGTGTCTTTTTTTTCCCCAGGAAGCTTCATGTTTGATAGAGTAAAAGTGTGTTACATCAGGTGAGATTGTTTACTGGCAGTTAATTGGAATCTGCCTGGGCCCAATAAGTAGCTTTTTCTGGTGCCTGATTAACTGTTAACCTAAATTCAGGATACGTCCCCTGGCATAAGTAGAATGGGCTAACTGAGGATCTAGCCCAATTAGTCTAAGTGGCATGGGTTCTCCTTTGCATCGCTATTCAAATCCTGGAGAGTTGAGCTTTGCAGGAGAGAAGGAATTTGGCCACATGCCTTTCCTATGTTGCCAATTTGGACAAATTGATGTTTGATGTACGTAGGTAGCACTACCAAGTCAACTGAAGTGGATAAAGGTTAATTGTGCACTGCAGGCAATTATCCATTAGTATAAAAGCTCCTTGGTATAATATTTATACACTGAAATGCCAAAAAAACCCTGGACATGATGATAGCTTTTGCAACACTGTATAATTGATACATTATAGCTCTGCTTTTCACGTTTAATATTTCAGAAATAATGGAACGCATTTCATCAGGAAATGCAACATGTGAAATGCAGTGGGTAGAAATAAGCACTTAAGTGAAGCAGAGGTCTCCCTTGCTTGCTCTGAATCTCTTCCTAATTTATAAATGTCCTGGGATATTTGATGCAAGAAAGTCTTTGAAGTGGTAACCCTGAGATGAGCAGTTGGTAGGAATCCCTGCAGCTCACATGGAGAGGTGAAGTCGCGTCCCCATGAGCGGCAGGGACAGAGTTCCCCTGCACTGCCCTGAGAGCAGGATTTCTCCTGCAATCTCTAGTGCCAGGCTTCAGCGACTTCCCTGTCAGCGATGTCTATGGTACCTAGAAAATCCAATTTACAGTTGAAAGGATTAATCACTGGCTATTATCACGCGTTACCTGAGAAAATAAGTCTGTCTTGTGTGTATTAAACAAGTGGTTCTTGGGCATCAGTGTGCTTGATGCTTGTGAAACTCTCCTTGAGGATTCTCTGATGCTGACCATATGTGGTCACTATGGTTTCTTCCAGCAGAGGCGGTAATTTGGGACGTACCCACCTAGAAGACCACATGTTCAGGTGCTCCACACCTTCAGAAGCTTTGAGTCTTTGGGACTTCTACCTCAACCTCCCGTGTCCTTGAAATCAGGTTTTTTTTACTATATCGGGATTTTCACTTTTTCCTGTGAAAGTAGTAGTTTGCATTTAAAAAAAGTTGCAAGTAGTAAATCCTAAAGGGTCAGGAAACACCAGGAAAATGCGGTAATTCTGGGAATGTTTATTTAAATAGTGTCTGCACTTCAAACCAGTTTCATGGCTGTTGGGGACTGTGGGGCTTGGTGATGCTGCAGGCAGAAACTGTGGACACTGAGGCACATTTTCACCACTCTGGGAGTATAAAAAAAGAGATATTGTAAATGAGAATTAGCTTTTCCAGGCTCTCATAGCTCTCTGTTTACTGGTCTATCTGTGATCCTTCCATAACCTTTGGAAAGTTAAGGACCCTGATAAAACATCCATTGAGATCAATGAGTTGTTTCGTACACCTCTCCGGGTGCTGGATGAGACCCAGCCTGGTCTGCGTTTTCATGAGGCCTTGCAGGAGCAGGGCACAGACCAAGACAGGGAGAATTTCCCATTTCAGTGTGAATTTTGCTGCCTCCACTCCAGCTCTGGCCTGGTCGATCTACATTTCCATTACGGACAAGGTTGATCTCATATCCCGATGGCACACTGCTCAAATTATATGCGCACACAGTAGTCATAAAGCATTTTCCAATGACTCAGGCCTTGATATTAAAGCATGTACGGTTCATGCATCTGCTCTATTGTAAATCTGCTGGTGCTTCCACACAGACTGCTCAAGAAGCAGGAAAGACACAGAAACATCTGTTTAGAGTTTTAAGCAGCTTGTTAGATGAATTCAGCACCTGGGTTTCCTGCGGTGCATCGGCTATGCTCTCCTCGGTACGGATGAGAAACTCAGAAATACAATACTCCTCGGGATCCGCACGCTCTCGGTTCATGGTGGATTGCTCTGGGTAATTTCTGCCGGTGCCAGTGGGAACTGCCTGTGCAAAACATCCAAAAGTAAATAGAGGAATAGCACTCCAAGAGGGGAAAGTCTACTCTGCTAAATGCCAATAAACCAGACTCTGTCTGTGGAATTAAGTCAGTGGAGAACCTGGTCCTTTAATTTTAACTATTATGGCTTATACCGGCAGCCGGGGGTGTATGCCCGGTCTGCGCTTGCTGTGCCGCGGGCGCTGGCTCAGGGCACGTGAATCGGTGCTGCTGCCCGGTGCTGCCCTGCGGCGGGAGGAGCTGCTCGCAGGATATCCTCAGTAGTACTGTGGCTCTGCTACGTGTGGGTTGTGGTGTTTTCCATCTTATTGCCATCCCAGTTACCTCCGTGATAGCGCACAGTAATGTGCAGTAGTTCTGAAAAAATCCCTGTATCTGGTTAGAAAATCCCAGTCGTGAAACAGGTTTCTTCCCGACCCTTTTCTCCCCTTCCTCACAACTGAAAAGGACCTTTTTGGGTTTGGTAACCATTAAACAACCAAATGGAAATCTCATTTTGGTGGGAGTTTCTGGCCGTGCTGTGAAACCAGTATGAGGGGCTCAGCTCTGGAGAGGAGATGCAAAGCAGCTGCACGGTGACAGGTTACTTCTGTGTGTCCAATCCTCTCTTTTCCTGCCTGTGTATAACGTGTTAGACATGAGTCGATGTCAAGGGCTAATTTGCCACAGCAAGGAGATTTTCCATCTAAGTAAATTAATTTTTAACCTACCCAGGGAACTCAGGAAGGTATCCGCTCGGCCCGCTGAAAGGGAGTGCTGTATGTGGAACAGAAGAAACGGGCTTATGAGACAAACTGTTGGGTTGCAATAACATGTTTTGTTCTGTGCTAACTCTGGGCTCAGAGCATCTAAACAGTCTGCTAATGCACTCGTGTAGCAACCCAAATACAGAAATAACCAGAATAATTTCAGCTGTGCCTAAAGCAACACTATGCCTCATCCTAAAGCCAGCGTACACCCAGCTGGCTCATGGCCTGTTGCAGAGCCCGTGGACTCACCAGCAGCCCCTAATTTTGGTCCTTTATGGGCTGAAGTCCTTGGATCCCGTCAGGCTCATCCCTTCCACTAGCACCAAGTTTTGGGGAGAAACAGGGCTGCGATCGTCTGGTGCCTTCCCGCTCGTCTGTGAAAGGCAAAGGCCTGCGGTAACCTGGACATAATGTGTTTCGTCTCGTGTAGTTACAATGATCACTGAGGTATTTCTCTCTCTTTTCTGAGTGATTTTGATTATTATGTATAACAGCGCATGGTCTCCAGTGGATGAAAGCCTCTAATTCTATTTTATCCAACTCAGAGAGCAATCTCAGCAACTGGCTGTTGCCTGTATTATTCAGTAGCAGCTATGGCATGTATTATTGCGTATGATACGAAGGACTTTGTAATAAATATTTAGTGTTCCTTTAATCTGTCTGTTCTTATATCATGTTCTCCAGATAATCCCCTACTCCACCATGTACTACTTAATAATTCTTTTTCTGCCAATCTGTTCTTCTCTTTCATACAGGCACACGTGCCCGCCTGCCCTGGGACACGCTTTCCATCAGTTTCTCTTCCTGAGCAGTCTTCAAAGTCTTGGGTTTGCGTGACTCTATCGTTAAAAGGAAGAACATTTGTTGGTTGTGTGAATTTGTGAGTAAGAATAAACTGTCTTGTGTTTAGATCCCAGCCATTTGGTGCACAATAATGATTTTTTTTTTCCTGAATGGAGGCCAAAGGAGACAACAAGGTCTGGCGCAACAGGCACTAGCACAGCGTTGGTGATGTTTCTGGTTTGCTGCTGACTGGTTTATCTGATCCCAGCTGCTCTGTGCCTCTTCTTTCTTGTCAGCCATCGCAGGGGTGGATTGTAGTCCTTCAGAGAAGGGGCTCTCCTAGGTGGGAACATGAGCTTTGGAGTTTTCCTTGGAGCAAAGACCACATGAAGAGACAGGTGGTCATGACTCAGGACGTGCATTTTTCTGGAGTACTCTTCCCCAGCCAGGCCTGACTTGCAAAGTCAGACCTACCCATCACGTGCTTCCTCTGCTGCTGTAAATTGGGGCTGTTGACCCCCAAGGAACAGGGCATGGGAGATGGGGAGGGGATGTCGTGATGAAGGGAACAGTGAAAGAACCTAAATCGAAAAATAGCGTATCTGCTTCGCTGCTTGAAAGTTACTTATACTGCAAGTCATGATTTATTATAACTAACTATTCTACAAAACCTACTAATGAAATCATGCCAGCATTTCTTAAAGCAGGCCCTAATGCTGAACCAAAGAAGACATGAAAAGAGTTCTGATCATCTATTAATAGTGTAGCAGCCCTATTTTGAAAAGATCCCCAAATTCGTGTGGTGGCATTAAACACTAACCTCCTTAAAGAACACTTAGTGCACCTTAGTAGTATCTATTATAGTATATGGGATTTTAATTGCTTTATTATAAAAGAAAGCAATATTCACCCTTTTATGAATTTTGATTTAATGACTTTAGCACATTCATTATTAGTTCATTATGGTTCTGTGGAATTGAGGCCTCCTGAGTTAAAAGGATGTCCCCACACTAAGCTGGCCTCAATTAAAATGTAATCATATTGTGGTTAATCTCAAGGACTTGCTCTATGAGCACAGGGGTATGCAAGAGAGAGAGGCAGTGGGGGGCACGAGGAGGAAACATCGAAGCAAAGAGGCAGGATTTGCACTGGTGAGAAGCTGTTTAAGTCCACTTCTGAAAATGTCCTGGGCTGTAATCTGTAATTGCTTTCTTACCTTGACCCATAATATCACCCGCTTAAAGCTACAACTAGAAGTTCTTGAAATAAATGAAACACCACTGGTGTTTAGTAATAGAGGAAAATCTTCTTTACGACAGTTTGGCCAGTTCCTCATCAAGGCCTGGAGCCAGCAAAAGTCCATGGCAAAAGCTCCATTGACAGTCCAACGGGTATCGGTGAGGCGTGGAGGGGACCAGAGGTAGATTCTTGCACAAACTCACTACCGGGCTGGGGCCCACGTGTGTGTGCAAATGGGAAGCAGAGGCAAGCCCCTTGCAGAGGAAAGTGCCAGCGTTCAAAATGCTACAGGAAATAGTGATGTGTGGATGTGAACGGCACAGCAGTATTTCTGGGGAAGGGCAGCTGCGTAGTTGACAGTTCTGCTTCCGTCCCCGTGTTGGCTAGGTTGGAAGCACAAGAAAGCCCTTTCCCGTTGAGCCGTACGCTGCCGTGTGTGACCACAGGGCCACGTTAAGAAAACCAATGAGTTGCGATGATCTGGAAGAAGATGAGAAATTCAGCTCACAAGTGATTTGGTTGAAATATTCCCTCTTTGATGTTTTGCCATACTGAACAGTATAATAATTCTTCCAGAAGAACACTCCAAACAGAGCTATTTTGGGATTACTTTTCTCCTTTAGCTTTTATCCTGTGGTTTTCCTTTATCTTCTTTTTATCTCCCACATCTCATTGAAAATGTCTCAAGCTCTCACCAACTACTTCTGATGTTTCAAGATCCCTTTAAGCTTAGATCCTGCGTATAAATAAGAGTTCTTGTTAGTAAAGCTGGAGTGCTTTGCAATGACTGTTTGAAAGGCTTTATGTTATATTTTTTCGACTCTACAGTGGAGCCAAACCTGGAATCCATGAGGCTCAAAACGGAGGAGAATGGCAGAGGCCAGATTCCTGTGTGTTGCAAAGCCGATGTTTGTAACGCAGGAGTTGGAGGATTTCCACAACAGCTTCCCATTTAGAAAAACAGATCCTGAACGAGTATAGAATTGATTTCAATCTTCAATTGCAGTTCATAATTTGAGGTAATTTGAGCTAAATAAATAGTTAAAAGGAAAAAAAACCCTAAGCCCTAGAGAAACTAGAATCCAGCTTTCACATAATGACCTTGTTAACATAAAGTCTAGTGAAAATTTTGAAGAACAGCAGTTTTAAGACTCTAAAAGGAGATGTTTGTTTCTGTGAGAGTAGAAAGCAAATTAAAAGTTTAGTTATCAGGAACAACCCTCACCAGATTTTGTGCCATATTGTTTAATTATTATGAAAGATCATTACTATGGGAATATCAGTAATGCCAGTAATGTCAATATTTCATAAAGCTTTTATAGATTACAGGAATACGTTGGAAAATGCTGTACGTCGGGAAGTAACAAAAGCTGTTTGGGGAAAATGATGTTTTTATGGCAGTGACTTATGTGTAGAGTTTTACACCATCTTTTCAGGCTATAGTGGTCTCCATCAGTTTACAGCTGCAATGAGTCTTTTGTTTCCCAAATTTCACAAGTCTGTTTAAATTACTGTTATGTGTCGCTGATGATCAAAGGCCAGGCCAGACCTGTTAGCTTTGCCAGAGGAAACTCCACGCTCAGCGACATTGACTCTGTACTCAGGGAGCTGTAGAGTTCCCTAAATTGAGGCACATCCGTTTGCCATGAGAAGTTATCTTTTTTTTTTCTTTTTTTCTTATGCCATTTAGGGCATTTTCTTGCAAATGATTAATCATGGAAGACCCAGCCCCTGAGTTCTTGCACAGACATTACTCAGCATTGGCAGGACAAGGTCCAGAGAGAAAACAGCTTAAGAAATTTCTTTATTACTCCGAAAATATGTACCGATTTATGAGAGGAGCTAGCTCTGGCACCCTTACAGGGCTTCTACCTGTAACAGCTGTAACCTTTGGAGCGATTCAATAGCCAGTCACCTTCAGCATGAGCACAAAAATGTTGCTGCTGACAGAAAATAAGAACACCACCAAGAAATGAACGTAAAGTGCTGTGTGATGTAAAACATGCCCAGAGAAGAAACACATCGGTTCCTTGTCCTAGTACCCCGCTACAGGGTTTTTGGGGAAGTTCAACCTGTGACTTGTGAGAAGAATCCAAGAGTGAACCTGTAGAGATGTAACTTGCTGCTGCTTCTGTGTCAGTGCAACAATAATTTCTCATTCACATCAAGACAAACTCATTGTCATTAACGTGTTTGGTTTCTGAACTAGAGAAAGAGACATACTTCAGCGTACAAGTCTGTTGGAAGTGGCTTGAATATTTCTTTTACTTGTCCAGCTCTTGCATGATGATGTTTCTACGTCTGGATGTGGTGGTTTCCATTCTTGTGGCTTCTGAGACGTCTGTTCCAGACCCTCATGATCTGGATGCCTCTTCCTACTGAGATACGTGTGCAAGTAAGCGCATGACTCTTTTTTTTTTTTTTTCTTCCTTCTTCTCTCCTTGAAAATACTCTTGCAGAGCAAACAAGGACTACGTATATTTTGGTGGAAAGGTGCCAAGTTTAACAAAAGCAGTTAGTGAAGTTTCATAAATATTGAAAAAAAAAGTGATACATTTGCCATGTACTATGTGCTTTTTTGATGCAGATGGATACAGCTACTTCTAAGAATTTAATTCCCACAATGGAGCAGAAGGCAGCAAAGCTGACTGCGTGTCGGTTTTCTGCCTGCTGCTGCCTGGCACCTGGGAATGAAAATGGGGATGCATTTGCAGAGAATAGTTCCCGTGGCACGCTTCTGTTTCCGAGAACAGCCAGACCAACATCCTTCCCCTCTGTCCTGCCGTACCCTCAGGCTGGGAACAGCGGTGGGGGCACGCTGGCACCGTGAGCCTGTGGCACTAAAGCAGCTGTGCTTACACGAGGGCTTTCTCTGAGACGGAGCTGTGTCTTGCTTTCCAGGCCATGTACGCCTGCAGATACGGCAAGTATAGTACCTGTAGGGGAGGCCTTCCACCTGCCACTGAGTGATCGCTGAAGTCCTCCAAAGAGAAATGAGTATCTCACGCTGCGCGTGTGTGTACGGTAGATACAGAGTGAGCGCCCTGTGTTTGATGGGCTTGGAGGAGCAGGTAGAGAAGATGCTGATGAGAGGTGAACACTGTCAAGCACTATCTCTGCTTTTGATTAGTTTGCAAAGATGAGTAGTTGAATCCCAACAGCCTTCCTGCACTGTAGTCATCTTCACCTTTTGTCTTTCCCTGAGCATCCCTTACCGGGTATACTCATACCTGCGCTTTGGTCGATAGAGTATAGCCTGTAAAGTAATTTCTAGAGATTGTGCCGCCTTTTCCCTCAGTAAGCTTGAGAAAGGTAAAAATTATCATATTATGGGTGCTTTGGTCATGAAGAGAAAATGATGCTAGATATGAACAGAAGAAATTCTTCTTATCCCTGGGAATTTTTAAGCATTAAATTAATTCCCCTATCTCTTGGCGTGTTAATGGGAAGGCTTTCAGCTCTGTGTTTGGCAGAGGTCTGCATTTGCATTTAGATGGAGCTATTTTAAGGATTGTAGTATATACATAGGGGCCTGTATCCCATTTACCATAGAATCTGTAAGATAAAATTAATATCTAGTAAGTGGTTGTTTTTCCAGTTTTGTTATAATCTGAACCAGTAACTAAAGTGGTATAATCTGACATAATAAATACTAGAGTCGTTCACTTGAGAGATATCTTATCCACCCACAAGGAGGAATACACTCCTTAACCGGTGAAGTGGGTGATATTTTTTCCCTTTCACAAGACAGCCATGAAGTACTGCATCCAGGGCCGTTCCTGCCAATGATACCCAGAAGACTTTTTTTTTTTTCTTTTCTTTTTTACTTGTGTAAAACAACTTGCTGCCTCTCAGAGAGAAAGGCTTTTTTCCCCACCGCAGAGCAACCCCCGGCAGGGTGGTGGTGGCTAACAGGCGAGGCAGCGCAGGGACCTCAAATCCTTCCATTTACCCCTGTCCCGCAGACGGGCTCTCATGGGCATTTCTCACACGTGCAGGGGTCCGTGCGAGGTCATTGCTGCTGGTTTTGCATACTGCTAATTTCCAGAAACACCCAGAGACCCTCATTTTGGTAGGACTTAGGGACCCAGTGCTTCCCTGAGCTGCTGCCCAGGGGGGTTGCTGCCTGCGGCAGGATGATGTATGAAGCCCAGGTTTGGGGTTTCAGCCCGGTGTGCACCACCCTAAAACTGTTATTTCTGGGGCAGCTGCCAGCAAGGATGAAGGAGAGCGCCGGCGTACGGGGAGCAACGGCTCTGCCTCGTTCCCCTGCCAAGAGAGGACCGAGGAGCCCCGGTTTCATTTGCCATGCATTAATTCTGGTGGCAGGGCTAGTGTGAAGCGGTGATGTAAAATCAATGGGTTTTGTTTCAAATCCAATCCACTTTCACTGACATAAATTAGTCATCAGCGTAAAGCCCCTGTATCCAGCGACACAGGGTAGCCCTGAAATAATTCACTCCTGCAGCTGGAGCCATGCAAAACCACCGGTCATTTGATGGAGCAAGCAACCCCAGGTGAGAAGAGCCGTTCAGGTGCTGCTGAAGGGGCTTTTTGAGGGGGTTTTTAAGTGAAATTGGTTTTAAGTCAAATTGTCCTGTGGAGCTAAAAGGAAAATTTTGCTGATTTTACTGCCTCTGTTTTTAGGCAAAACTCAGCCAGGATTTCACACTAAATGTGCTGTGCCTTGCAGCTCCTTGTCAAAGATGGAAATGGTATTGGTCACTTCAGGTTACTTCTGAGGCTTGTAGTAAATGGATTTTTTACTTTCTAGGGAATTCCTAAAAGCCCCTTCTCTCCTCAGGCCAAAAAATTTGAACATTTGAATAAAAATTTCCTGAAAAATGACAGTCCCAAACCCTCTAAACTTAAACCATGTTCCAAGTGGATTGAAACTCTTTACAAAGTTGAAACGGTTCATGTTGGTGTGCCTCTGTGTTTCTTATAATGGCTGTGCAGTGAGAATATTTTTAAGGAAGTTCCTACGATATCAGAAATGAATGTGTTTCTATAATATCAAAAGCTCTTTTGACTTTTCTGTAAAAATTAACGTCAGTTAAAATTGCAAAATTGGTGCAAGAAATTCCCCATACAGCAAGCATTGCCTGATGGAAAATCCTTGTGCGAAAGATTCGGAGTGTCGTGGGGCTCTGCGCTCTCTCTCACCAGAAATTACTCAGATGATGGGGAGAATTAAAAATTTATCTCCCAAGAACACATTATCAGCGTTCCCAGGAGGCCTGTTTGCCAGCTCCTGTTGTTACTTCTCACGCTGACAGCTATGAGAGTGCTTCTATTTTAGGGGGAGAGCAAACTCACCGGTTTCCCAGTCTTCCTGACTGCTGGCTGCCGGCGCAGACCCAGCTGAAGGAACGCCGCTGCCGGATTGAGTGTCTGCAACCCCAGAGACCAGGTCTGAGATTGGAACCTGGATCAAAAGCCTTTTTTTTGTTGTTTTTAGGTGAACCCATATCTATTGATAATTGGACTAGTGAGCAGTAATCCTCTAGTTGTCCGTGAAAGATCAAATGAATGGATGGGAAAAGATAGATATAACAGGGGAAAAGCTTGGTTTGGACTAGCTTCCCTAACAAGAATGGAAGAATAGTGAGACATGTCAAATTGACTTTTACAGAGCAGGTTAATACCAGATACTTGTTTATCCTTGGAGATTCCTCAAATCCAGCAGATTTCAGCATTGCCTAATGAAAGCTTAGGGAAGAGCGGGAAATGGAGCATGTACAGTTCAGAGGAGGGGAAGATGCAGATGAAAACAAATGAAAAGCCTCTCTCCTTCATGTTTCAAGTGCCAAATTATGCTTGACATTTCAATTTCCCCAAGGCGCGCTTCCGTAAAATCGTCTTGAACTCTCCTCAAAGTGTTAAAGCTTCCATCAGCTCCTCCAGTGGCATCAAACAGGTCTGATTCAGTTCTGTCTCGGGTGTGAAATGTAATCATTGTTACAGCACTGCACAACTGGCGTCCAGGAGAAACACTGAACGTCTCTAGCATTTTCATGGATGGGCTTCACAATTGGCTTTGCACCGTGCCCAACACATTGCCGCTCAGGTGGGAGATGATCGGGTTTGGTGACTTGCGTGTGACTTGTTTTGTAGCATTTCTGGGAATTTGGGATGTTTACCACTTGCGTGTGGCTTGTTTCACATGAGGATCGCCGTGTTGTCTATAGCCAGAAGGTCTCGAGTTCTTTGGAGATCTGCAGGAGAAATCTGTAACCACTAAAATTCTCATTAGTTCTCAATGTTCCAACATTTTCAGGAAGTTTGAAAGCCTGAATTTTTGAAGTGTTTTGACCATGTCCCCAGTGAAAAATACCAAGAGCAGGGAAATGGCAGAAATGCTGTGTTTTTCCCAATCTGTTCTATTGACGTGGTTTGTTTTTCCTTAGCTTGTTTTCTTCTAAAGGTCAGTGAAATTTTCAGTTGCATAAATTTTATTGACTTTACTCATTGCAGTCAGGCTTTTGAGGGAGATGCTGAGCTTACGTGCATTGTCAGTGCCAGACAGTCAGAAGAAACCCCTCTCCCATGCGAGTGCGAATAATGGTGACCCAGCTTTTGAGAGACCTCACTGAATTGAATTCTTTGAAAAATATACCCTTGGGCTGTGGTTGCTGAGCACTTGAGAAGGCCTATGATGGATGACATGGTCATTACGAACATGATTAAGAGCAGCCAGGATTTACATTTACCACCTTGGCCTTTTCCAGTGTCTGCTAAACTGTGGTCTCAAGACCACCAGTGATGCACACGACGTGACTCTGTGTGTGGAGGGGGGAACGGGAGAGCTGTGATTAATTTGGCTGGCAACACGATGCTGGCTCTCTTCTTTGATTGCAGCTGATGAATAGTATTTTAAAAGCTAAGAATACATTAAACACTTCGCTATAGCTCCTATACAGTCTGAGGGCCAGAACCACAGCTGTGCTCAGTTTACAATGGGTGCAGCTGAAGAAAGAAGAGGAAGGGAGACAGACAGCTTTTAGCTTAACTTGAGCAATAGATTCTGCTTACCTTGGGAAGCGGTGGGGGGCACAGGCACCAGTCCCCCCGTGCTGGGAGCAGGGTGGGCAGGGTGTTGCTGATGGGGTTTCGGGCAGGAGCAGGACTAGCACTCACCAGTTTTGGCTGCTTCATCATGTTAAAATAACGAGCTGTTGCATGAGCAAGGGATTTGTGTTCCGTGCCCTCCCTCCAACATTGCAATTGCCCCTGTGCCTGAAAGGCCTTTTCCCTCCTTGCAAAGCTCGAAGCTGCCCCGTGCCTGTGAACATCCCGCTCCCACTTGGCAGTCCCTCCCTGCGGGTCTTTGGGAGGTGCCAGCCCCCCACAGGGGTGCACAGTGTGCGTGTGCTCCCTGGCCCCCCGACACAGCAGGCACCCCTCTGGGTTGGTCACGGTGCCGCTTTCCCTCTGCGGGGATCTCACCGTTACCCTCATTCCCCCAAAACCTGCACGAGCTTCATATTTAACCCCTGCCTCTGCCAAATTTGGTTGAGATTAGCTGTCTGCCTGAAGCTGTTTGGGGAAGAGGCAACGAAAGAGGGCTAGGTGGAAAGCTCAGACTCACAAGCCCTGTTTCCTTTGGAAGCCAGAGTCGTGCTGGGGTGGGGAAGCAGCAGCTCCACAGCGACAAGGAGCAGAGCAGGGTCCTTTGCTGCACTTCATGGCCAGCGCCCGTGAAGTCACCTGGGTTGAGGAGTGAGCCATGAGCCTGTCTTTTTGTGTAACACAGCAGCTCTTCTCTAATACCTATTTTTCAGTTCTTCATAGTGCCGGCTGTTGACAACGACTAAAACTCATCGCAGAACCCCTGACTCGATGTTCGTGCCAGGACATTCATTGCAATTGTCCTAATTTGATGGCAGCCATTGAAGGAAATAAAAATGACAGCTTTGGAGCAGTCTTAGCATGCAGCATGACCCTTGGAAAAAGGAGACCCATTCACCCTCCTGAAGACTGCTGTTCAGACACGGAGTCTGAACAGACCAGGTACCAAATAACTCGGTTTTCCCTCCCGGTCAGGGTAAGCAGGAGGACTGCCGGGTCTTGTAGGAAGGGTGACCATAGGCAAGAGAGAGTCCACCCTCACAGCAAGAGTTCTTCGTTGATGCGATGGCCGGCTGGTTGCCAGCCAAGTCCCAAGCGGTGCCCTGCTTGCTCACTTCCACGATAAAATCAGAGCAAGATTTGGATGTGTTCCCCACAATGAGAGAGACAGGGAATTTGCTCCTTGCAGGAGAGTGCAGGATATTGCTTCTACTGCTTTCCACCTATCTAGTCTCCATTCCTTGTTAGGTTCAATACCCTTTACCCTCTCCAGCCATCCCTCCTGCCTCCAAAAGGTTACTCTAGGCGGGTTGGCTTGGCACAGGGCAGCCATGACAAATCTTTAAACTATAATGATAAATTATGCTCTATTGCCCAGTCCTTCTGGAAAGAGATTTTAATGTGGATTAAAATAAAAGAGGTTTGATAGATGCTGGAAATGTCTCCCTTTGGCTGTTAAGAAAAAAATCTGAATGCCTGTAATATTTCTGCTGAGAATTACAATAATTGGTATTTAAATAGTATTCTGAGCAGAGCTGCGATTGCCTAGGAAAGCCAACCCCAGGAGCAAGATCTCTTGTCTTTAAGAGCTCAGCCAGGCTTGGGAACTTAAAAAGAAACTCGAATTATTGGGAATTTAAAACATGCCCTTGCTTTGGCTTGAATGCAACATCAAAGCAGGAGCTTGTGTGTTCCTGAAAAAAATGTTTCTTTCCCCTCCCAGCTGCTAAATGCTCTTTCCTCACTGATTTTATTAGCACCACTATCCCAGCAGCATCTCCATCCACAAATGCCTTTTCAGTGTGCTCACAGGAAGGAGTTGAGTTTGCCCTCTCAGAGGAAGAATTACCCACAACCCAAACTACTAGTGCCAGGAGCTAAAGAAGGCTGGTGATCTTATAGACAGCACTGTTTGCCTTTGGAAACCGTGGGCACAGTGATGGTCTATGTTGAGAGGGCCTGTTGCATCAAAAGGTGTGTTAAATCCATCACCCAGCTTGTGGTGACACCGGATCCCATTGCCATGGCGGTACTTGTATTCAGGAGCTTCTGGCTAAATTCTGTCTTGCTTCCTCAGGACCCAGCAGTTTCAGAGGGACTTTGTGTTCCCCTCTGCCTCCTGCTCTCATCTGGTCTTCAGTGCTCAGGAAAGCCACTGCACATCTGTGATCTCCACCCAGGAAAGGCCAAGTCACTGTTGTGTAGTGAGTTGCACAAAACTCACTTTATGATGACAGGGTTTCTTTGACAGGAGCCCCCCTATGTACATGTACATGTAAGATACTGCTGCTGTCTTCCCTGCTCCTTCCCAAATCCAACGTTTTTAGTTGCACGACGTCCCGCCTGTTTCCCACATAGAGCCAGTATTGAAGTCTCTGCAAATCAAACCTCTCAGAATACCACTCTTTCCACACTTGGCCTTTTCTCTATAATCATTCAGCTCCCCGAGCATGCATTTGTGACCCCAACAGATGACTAATGGGCACACACTGGTGCCAAAAGCCACCACACATCTCTGCTTCGGATATGCTGGGAGTTCTGAGGGTGTTACTCATAAGTTTCAGACCAACACAGTTCACTGGCCTGACACTGAATGTCTGCTATTTTTTCTCCTCCTACCAAAGCCTCCATTTTGATTTTCAAATCATACAAGGTTGGCGATTTAATAGGACTAGGTGGGTCTGTGGTTATCACACTGCACAGGGCGGTGTGGGCATAGCCAAACTGACGCGGGATGAACCGGTGCCGGCACAGCCGAGAGCTCTCACGCTCTGACGGAGTGCTGCTCCGGCACTGCTCTATAACTTCTGGTGGCAAAGTGCAGTCGTGTGTCTGCGTGCAGCGCTGGATGTGGTGTACGGACAGAGCTGACATTTCTAATGTCAGCAATAACTACCGTGAAATGTCTCCCTTTGCCTTGAAATCGTTACAGTTTTATGTGACAGCAGCAGCTCTAGTTCCCAGCTGAGATTAGAAGTCCATTAAGTGCTTGAAATTGTGCAAACGTGTAGTATGAGGACGTGCACTCCTGACCAGCTCTGTATTGCCGATTGCCTAGCTAATCCAGTTAACCCTGTCCCACTCAGACATCCATCCATCTATAGGTGCCCACCTCTCCAGACGGAGATCTCTCCAGCAGGGCATCTGCTTGGGGTAGTAGATACTTGGGCCACTCTAATCTTTGGATCACGTTTGCATCTTCGGATTTTAAAGAGCATTTAAAAGTGAGAGGAAGGGAAATGTGCCTAACCTCATAGAGCTACTACTAGCTGAATTTATAGATTAAACCTAGGAATTACAAGTTAAATTCATTATTAGTTCAAACAGCAAATAATTCCACTGAAGACAGTGGAAATTATTAACTCAGGGAAGCAGTTAGGTATCTAACATTTCCTCTCTAAGGAAATAAAGCAATAAACCTTGTTTCTCCTGTGACATCCATTACTTTTTTTTTCCCCAGTGTAATTCTAGTGATTTCTGCAGGGTTATTTCTGGGACTGAAAAACTGGAAATGCACAAATGTTCCATTCATGGTGAAGTGGCTTGTATAAACTCAGGCTAGAGTCAAGTGAACACAGAGAGGGGAAAAAAAGAATTGTGGCAGATAAATAATCCTGAAGAGGAAATGTCAATGAAGAGGTTTGTGAAAGTAGGAGCACAGGACTTAGCAACCCATTGAATTGTAGGAGATACTTTAGTTTCTGTCTGAGTTTCCCAATTCTGGTTCTTAATAACTAAAAATACCATGTTTTTAAATTTTGGTAATCCTCAGGGAGCTGAGTCTCTGTAACTGCATTAACAGCTTGGGAAATTGAATCCCAGGGCCTCAGTGAGGTTGTTTCAAGTTGTCACATTAGCCAGCCAAAGTGGGGCTGTAGACCTGGAGCAACCTGATTGCCAGCCCCATCCTTCACCTTACAGCAGACCACAGAAAGTCTGAATAATGACTTTAAATTCCTGAAATATTGCCATGACCTTTCGCGTGGTGGGGACATCCCGTGCTCTGCCAGCTGTGGGCTCTTGTTAACTCAGATCTCTCCCATCTTCAGTGTAGACCAGCCTTGACACCAGGATATCGAGCAAAAGAAGGAAGAAGCCCCGCTGCCTTTTCCCGAGTGCATTGCCCTGCCCGAGAGCCAAAAGCCGTGACCATAAGAGGCTTCAGATGCTGGCGGAGCAGCAGGGATCATTACGACTGAATAGAGCCATACACAAAGGTGGAAAGATCCTCTTAGCACTCATTAATTGTAATTTTCAGGATTAATGCAAAAGATTTGGCAGCTTGGCAGAAGAGAGTTTTAACACAGATAATTCACTGCGGCTTGCTGGAGCTGAGGGAAGGGTCAGTGGCTCCTCCAACCCCCCCAGCAATAGGTAAAGAGAAGGACAGAAGTAACTAGACAGGGAACAGAGATATAAAGCACCTGATAAGTCAAAAGATGTATTTTACACAAGGCAGTGTAAATATTCATGTGATTTATTAGAGTAGCAGACTTTTCATTGATGCCTGTATTGAGTTGAGGGTTATTTAGAAGCTGCGGGGATCAATACAGCAGCTGGGAGCCAAAGCTTGTGAAAGCAACTGAAGTAAAAGTGTATTTTGCAGTGCCTCCCTTGTGTGTGAAGTCCCTTAACTGCCCCTTAAACCTTAGAGTGAACTTTAGCCCTACTATATATATAATGTATGTGCAGAGAGCCCAACTTCTGCCAAGCTGTTGAGCAGTTTAATTTCTGACGTAGAGGGTGAAGTCCAGTCCTGCGCAGAGCACCAAGCCGAGCCTTGTAGATCTGTCGGAGATCCAGCCTTGTGCTGGATCAGGATTTAAGGCTCAAAGCTGCACCTTCGCTCCCATCCCCAGTAGCCAGGTTTTGGGCAAGTAGAGAGGAGAGGGCAGGCTGGGGTGAGGTGCACCGCACCCTTTGGCCACCAAGTCTGAGGTCTCACTGCCTGCTAAACCAAACTGGTGTCAATGGGGACCAGATGGCTCTTCCCCAAACCATCGCATCCCTGCCTGCACCTTGGAGACAAGTGAAGATCTGTGATGAAAGCTTTATAAATGGGATGTCTTTGTGATGGGGAGCAAAAACCACAAGGAAGATGACTCTTTGTATAAAGCGGGTTATTCTGAAGTACGTCAAGAACTACTCGCCGCTGTCTAACAACGGTTGATTTTGTCTGTGTTGGTAAGTATTGGTTTTTGCTCCCTATCACTTTTTATTACATTTATTCCTTCAGAAGAAAAATAAGTCAAATGTCCTTAATCTTTTTAGCATGGAATTTTAGATTTTAATGGGCTTGTTTTAATTTGCACATATTCTTGTTAATAATGAAATCTGTTTAACGAGAGTTAAACCAAAAAGCCTGTAATGGTAATTCAAAACATAAAACTCTAGTGCATTTCTGTAAGAATTCCCTGTTAATATTCTTAAGGCTTTTTAACGGATATTTTAAGTAGGCATTGGTATTAGCAGAAACATCACACAAATTAAAATTAGGCTCTTGGTGACTATTTTAAAATGAATATTCACAGACTCTTCAGCATGAAATTAAATCTAGTTACATTTGACGCTGCTGGTATATTTTAAGGAAGTATACTTTAATGAAAATGATAGTGTTGCCTGTGAACTTATTACTGATAGTTAATTTAATTTATTGCAACCCGTTGAATGTAACAATCAGATTTTATATAGCATAGCCTAGGAGCCTGTGTCAGGCTTTAAATCTATGGAGATGGAACCCGAGCCAGTCTTTAAATGATGGAATTAGGAACAGGGATTTCCAGCTCTGGCCAGGACTCTTGTTTCAGCTTGGGTAGGTTATAAACCTGCCGTGCTTACTCCACTCATCACGACACTCTAAAGTGGGAAATCTGCCTTTGAGGATTTGGGGTTGCCCTACAATTGGGCTCTCTTAGAAATCTTAGATTTTTTTTTTGCTGTTTAAACCCAGGACTTTGCATCGAGGTCATTTATTTCACAAGCACTTTTGGACCTTGCAAAGGTACATGACTTCTTGCAGCTCCCTCTTTGCACTTTGTCGCAGGCTGATGGCAGTGGGATGTATAAAGTATCAGTGAGGGGACAATTGTGTCCTTTCTTCACAAATCAGTCATTCCTCATTCTTTGTTGCTCTTTACTGAGTTATTTCCCTATTCTTCTTTTCTTCTTCTGAGTATATAGAACTAAGCTCAGCATTATAAAATCCAGATTACCATCCTGAAGTAGCACGGCAACAAAACATGTGCAAATCCACTGAAATTCCATGGGATTGAAGCATATGGTAAAAAATTAAGCAAAAAGCTCAGTCCTGAAGGGATGGCTTTGGGGCTGAACCAATGAAGTGATGAGGAAACATCCCTGTCTACCATAAGAAGATGCTTCCCTGACCCCCCGCCTGTTACTATCATTGTGGGACAGGCAGATTCAAAATCTGTCCCAGTTTTTCTGTTTTATTTTGACAATAACACCTTGTGCCTCCATCCAGGTTCCAGGAAGCAGACAGCACTTTGAGATATATCTTGGAGCCATTAAAAACAAAAGCAGAGTGTCATCTTCCTGCTGATGTACACCACAAGGACCTGTCATTCCCCTGATATAGTACACCGTGAGAATGGTCTCCCTTCAAAATACATCACTGGGGCAATGGCATTTTGAGTTATCTGGTGCCAGGATGGCAAGCGTTCAAACGTTCACAAATGTAGACAAGAGAGGGTCAAAGCACATCTTCAGCTTTCACGTGGGCAGCTGAACTGTCTGAAGTGATAAAAATTGGTTTAAAGTCATTGTCATTTAATGGGCAGCAATGAAGTGGTGCTGGATGAAAGCACTTCAGTGCTTTGGGTTCCTAAGTCCCATTTGCCACAGCGACCATCAGATACAGAGCGGCTGCGCATGGCGCAGGCTGCCCACCCCCACCCGCACCCTGAGGCTGTCCCGGGAGCTCTCCGGCAGAGCGGGGCGGCCGCGCACACCCCAGGACGCTGTAGCACAAGTCTGCTGGAGGATTAAACCCACAATGGAGGCAGTCGAGTCCCTGTGCAAATCCCATTGCCTATTCTTCCTCCCGTTAAACTCAAGAGCCTGCCCCTCACGCCTCTCCCCTGCCTGTGCGACACATTCCCATAGTATTAAAAAACAAGCGGTGAATGTATTTGCTCTGTAAGGCCTTAGCTTTAAAAACGCCGTATCCCCTGGCTCCCTCCGCTGCTGTGAGCGGTCTCACTGGTGCCAATAATGCTGCCTGTAACAGCAACAGTATTCAGTGCTTAAATATTTGCAGGAGCACTGTCTGAATTGGCATTCTTTGCCAAAACTATCCGGGCTCCATGAAGAACTCGTGGAATAAACATGCTAATGCGAGGCCAGCTCTTCAACTCACATGAGTTGGCGTGGTTCTGTGGCAGCAAAATTGAGGATCTGCTCTTCCTCGGTGTCTGTATTAGATATGCAAGGAAAATGAATAATGCCAGCAACTGTATATGCAGTTTCGTGATGAATTGGTGCATCTTTTCAGTTATTGTTTTGATTTTGCTGTTTGCTGCTGCTGGGAAATTATGCAAATTCTTCTTCTGCAGGCAAAGAATACTGATAATTAAGAAATGTGCAGCTTGGATTTAAGATAATCTTATAAATCCACACTAGTGTTCTCACACCAGCAGCACATAAAGAGCTGTGGCAGCCACCATCAGACACCCAGGACCGGGTTCTCAGCCCTCCAGAAGGTCACTTTGCACACTTTGTGCTGAATATTTTAGATGGAGATGGGGTGCTTGCATGAGAAGATCAAGGTAGCAGAAAGCAAGAGCAGCACTACAACACACAAGTGCCTGGCCAGCTTTCAGGTCAACTTCTGCAGGTGGAGCTTAACACCCTTGTCTGTTTAGGGGAAGAGAAGAAGAAGGTTAAGTGTCTCTGGTAGTGTGTTGGCTCAGAGCAGAGGTGTCATTTTGTTGTCTTCAGGGGTCAAACAAACCTTTTTTGCAGGTAATGTCCTTAAAGGTTTAAAAAGATCACAGTCTTTAGAGATTAGGCCGTTTCTAGCTACAAAATTAGACCTACTGAGATAAACCACAATCTTCTGAATGGTTTGGGCTAGACAGTAAAGATGTCTGTGTCCTGGGGGCAAGAGACAAAACTCAGCAATATTTTAGGCTCTCTTCAACACTTGTGCAAGTGATGCACAAATCTGCTCCAGAGGGGCAAGTCTCATCCCAGGTGGACGATGTCACTAAGAGAAAAATTCTTCTCTGTTAAGTTTCTTGGCTGGCTATAAAGGCTTGATCTGAACTGGCAGGTACTGTCATAACCATGAACAGTTTGAGGACTTCAATCTGCTTGTCTTTAATAGCAGTATTTGAAAAACCCTTGTACCAGCATAGCTTCTTGACCTCAGAGGGTACCTGGCTTAAAATCCTCAAAGACAGACATCAGCACAGAGGTGTAAGAAGGTGTACTCTCACAGCATGACACAGACTGTCCTTGAAGGAGGTTCCTACTCCTCTCAGGACCCTAATTGAAGGCCAGTTCAGCAGGTGGAGTGGACAAAGACAGTCCTGAGGGCTTCTCAGCTCGAGTTCTTGCTGCAGTATCCCATATAGGTACGGTGTCCCAGTTCTTCAGCCCTTCCCACACTGGGCATTATGACAGGATGCCAGGTTGAACTTGTGGTCGTCAAGGAGCTGTGGGCAGTATGGACCTCAACTTTCAAACTAGTTGAGTCTAGAAGCAGCTACTTTGATTTGCAGACATTGCAATTCCTACCCAAGGCAAAAATAAATAAATAAATGAAATCTTAAGTTGCTTATTATGTGGAAGAAAAGAAAGGAGATTTACTGGTCGGGCTTTGGGCTTCATGACCAGCATTTTGAGGGCTGACAGTTGGAGTTGGATGGTCAGTGAAATTCCTTCTCCGTGCACTGTGCTACCAAAAGAGCCTGGCTGTGCTGGTCTGTGGGTCTTCTAAAAATCCAGCTGTTAATAGCAGCTGAAAATCTAGCCCTAGTTATGGAAGTGGAGTAGGTCAAAGCTTAGCCCTAGATAGAAGTAGCACAAGGATAACAAGGGTAGGTTATTTTCAACTACAGCAGATCGTCTTATCTGCATAGTCTCCATACAATTTATTGAAATCTGCAAGAACCTCAACCAGGGAGTCACATTAGCGGAATGAATATTAACCTGGGAACCTCCACAAAAACTTTACCTTGACTTTCTGCTATATATATTTTTCACTCGATACGGTACTATCACTGAGCAATTTAATTCTCTTCTGGGCACAATTGTCAACCTGGTTTCCAGAAGGGACACATGCCCCAGGATTTATTTTATTCCATTTAAGTAACTATGACCAGTTTTCATAAATTGAGGAGTTGAAATTGCCTGTTCCCTAAGGCTCTCCAACAAATGAGATCAGAAGTCCAATGAATACATGTCTGGCAAAGCTTTTCAGTTCAATTACATATATCCATGTGCAACTGATAACGCCACAATCAGTTCAAATAGTATCTTTGCAGGTGTGAAAGACCACAAATTGAAGTCTTATTTCACATCAGTATCCAACGTGTCACTGGAAAGATTAAAAGGAAAATTTTCAAGGGACAAAGGATGAACAATTAATGAGCCCTGGAGTGACTGTGAAACAGGTAGCAAAGAAAAACAACTGTAGAAGGAGAAACCGTCAGAAGTGAGCAGTTTGGTGCCAAGTTTCAGAAGGGAGATTAGTGGAGAGTTTCACTAGATCCATTAGTGTTTGCGAAGTGCTTGTGGAGTGGATCAATGAGCATCGCAGAAACTCCCAGGAGGAAGTGAATTAAAAGCTTTTGCTTCCCCCCCCTCTTTTTTTTTATGGTGGGAAGCAAATAAAGCAGAGCTCACACACTAGCTGATGAGACTAAAACAAGGCGTTGCACGGGCATCTGGTCAAGTGAGCGCTGTCTGTCCCTACTGAGTTAGGGTAAGGTCAGTTGGGAAAGTACATGACAGTGGTAAAACTTTGTGATGATAGCCAGAGGATGCCAAATCAGCTTTTAAGTGACTTTAAGTCAATCTGTTTTGAGCTTTGGGGTTTTGATCTTAGATTCTGAGCATTTGGTGGGGGGTGGCTATTTGTATGTGGGCTATAAACTCTGTGACTTGGTTTTAGTGGAAGCAATAAGATGGTACTAAAATCCTGAGAACCACCTTAAAAACGCAGTGCCAGATCTTCAAATGACTGCGCCAGCACAGCACCACTGAAGCTTCCCGAGTGCTATTGATTTACACCAGTTGAACATCTGGCCCGTATGCTTTGTATTATTAAATACTTTTGCAATTATTATGTGAACAATTAAGATTCATGGAAATGAAAAAGCAGGCAATGAATTGTGCCTTCACTGCAATCAGGAGGAGGAACTGCTCGGGGAATGCACTGCCTTTTACTGTAGCTGTGCAGTTCATCTGGGTGTTTTTCTAGAAACCAGAAAGCAAGCGTGTATGGGACCTCAGGAGATTTTCCAGGCCATCATCTTCCTCTAGGGAAGGGTCGACTTCAGCCCTGTCATGTTTGCTCAATATGTTCTTAAACCTCTGATGCCTGAGAGCCTACGGTGTATGCCAGCACTCAGTACCGGTGCTGAAGTGCTGTGGGAACCTTTCCTCTGGTCCAACCTACCTCTCTCCCTGGCTGCTCTTGAGCTCTCCAACTGCTTGTCCTGTCCACCACTGCCGCAGAGAAGAGCATGGTCCCTTCCTCTGCCAGCAGCCCGTCTTTGTATGCAAAGCTTGTTATTTTGTTTGTCTCCTCTGCGTAACATTGTCTGGTCAATCGCGTTGGAATTCAACACTGAGAAAGTCCAGACAAGCCCAAGTAAATGTTAACACTGCAAATTCTTTATTTTTTTTTTTTTTTCCTTAAGTATGATTCCCTTTCATGGTTTGCTGCTGAAGTATAGAAGTACATTCAGCCATAAGAGAGAAAGATCCATCTTTCAGCATCAGGAGATTAAAGGAATAGAGTGAGATAACATTTTGCAAATCTGAAAGGATTTGAAAATCCCTCTCCTGCTATTTCTGGAAAAAAGTCAATGGCAGGGCAAGATTAATCTTCATTAATAGTGTGAGACTGAGTGCTGGCTGTGAGTTTTGTTTAACCTGAAAAGCAGCATTCAGCAGCTGGGTTTCCACATCTAAAATAATATCCAGAGAATCAAAAATTCTTTGCCACACATAAAATCATCTTCTGGTTGTGTGTAATGGAGCTCGGCAGCATAATGTGCGGGAGAGAAGGATAACCTTTTAACATCTCTGCAATCCCCGGGGACTGGCGCGTTCCTGATTAACAGATGCTTGGTGACTTGAAGTTCCCGAAGTTAAAGCTGTGCGTGTATTGCACAAGTCACTGGTTTTATTGAGGGCTTGGGAGAGACATATTTTTTGGCTTTTATCCCACTTTTCAGATGTGGCATGATGTAAGTGACTGCTCTGAAGCGACGGCAACTGTTCTTCAGAGAGAGCGAGCTAAACCAGCGTTGTGGGAACCGCTCCGCAGGGCCTGACCCACAGTATCCTGCCTGTGATGGAGACCATGGGCACCTTCTTCCGGAGGTGTTTTGGGGGCTCAACTCAGCAGCACGGAGCATGAGGAGGCATGCCCTTCCCAAAACACCTCGCTCTCTTTAGCTATTCAGCATGTCTGGAGGGGAGGGTTCTTACTTGGAGTTTGGTTTTTATCAATTCTCTTTAGGCTTCAGTTTCTGCACAGAGCTATGGAGGAGCTGCTACAAACCCCTGCCTCCCACGCAGCCTCCTGTCGAGTGAGGTGAGAAGGGCATCGCCTTCGAAGTAAGGTTCTCCGAGAGGTCTCTGCATTTGAAAAGCAGCCTAGCCAAGCAGCTCCAGCATAGGACCATGCCGCTAAGCTGGTTGCAGCCAAGCCTGTGGTGCCCACCCGACAGACACAGTCTGCAGGTCCCTGACCGGCCGAAAGCGCTGTCAGGCTGTGGACTCGGTGTGCAGACCTCAGGTGCTTTGTCCTCACGGAGATTTCAAGTAGTATTGGCTCAAGTGAAAAACATACATGTCTCTGCTAAAAACAAGGCTGCAGGAAACTCAATTAACCAAAGTAATGTGGTTCAGTGACCAAATTAAGAAAAGGACCCAGAAACTGCTGGATCTCACAAAGATTGAGACCTTCACTTGGGGTCGTGTGAGGTTTTTTCCCCACTGACTTTTGTGCCATTGGATTAGGCAGGTCTTTCTGGAGGACTTTCATTTATATGTCTTGAAGTCAGGCAGCTGTTATCTGTTCTCCTCCTGAAGACATCTAACACTTGGTCGATCGCTGCGTCTCTGCCACAGGAGCTGCGTGGAGACCAGGGCTGTGTGCAGGGAGAAGGTCTAATTATCAAAACCTACACTCCAAGAATTTGCTATTTTCAGGGCACTTCTCCACCTGCCAAGCTCTGCTAATGTTAGCAGTGCATAGCGAGAGGAGTTTTAAAACAAGTGCTGGAAAAAACCCAAACCCTGTCCCTGAACAAAACGCCGCCAGCTCCCGAAAGACTTGTATGACAGACTGAGAGCCCTGTAGCTGTCAGCTCTTCATGCCCTTTGGGGGTCTGCTTATTATTTTTGAATACTTTACCTCTCCGGTGGGTTTTCTGGCAAAGTGTTGCCTGTACAAGGAAAAAATGAGGGTCTTACCACAGCTGCCTTTAATTCTTGATATAAATAGGATAACTGTGAGTTCTGTTGTTATAATGATAATAATCTGCATTTGATGTACACTTTGTAGGAACACAAGAGGTACATCTTAGAAGAAAGTTGTGTCATCGGTCTCTCTGTGTGCTCCGGCAAGGTGAACAGACGCAGGTTGGTGCCTTTTCCAAAGCCCCGTGATGAAGCAACAGAGGCGAAAGTATTCAAAAATAACGCGAGGCAGAGCAAGGGCTGCGATGCTGACCTTCCCTTCCCAGTTTCGTCACTCACGCTCAAATCAGTGACATTTCACATGCCGAGGGCAAATAAATACATGAAAATTATTTGGAGATGGAAGTTCAGAGAGGTGTGGAGAAAGAAGGATTTGGTGAGTGAAGGTTTTGTGAAGAGAATCACTGGCTGGGATTGCCTGACAGAATTATACTTCATTACTGACGCTTCACAGCCTTGATTTTCATATTTATTTGTGACTCTTCTTTTTTAAACCACGGGCTCTTTTGACATGAGAGTCATGCTGTGTAAAGCGCTATTGATTAGAGTTTCTAATTTCATGCCATTACAGCATGACCATTGGGGAATGAAATGTATTTTATTTTTTCCACCACGACTATGCCAGCAATGCTTGGGCCGCAGCCATCGCGCAGGCTGTCAGCAGCAGGCATTTTCAGCTAAAGATCTTTGCTGTTTGAGCCAAAAGATGAATTTGCCCAAGGTCTAAGCCTCAGCTCAGTGTGTTGTTCCTGGAATTAGAATAGATCAGTGGCAAAGTGTATTTTGAGGCCAGAGGTTTCCAGAAGGATGACTGACTTGGGGACTTTCCATTTTTCACTTAGGCCTGCAAAAGGCCATTTTTTTCCCCCTTCCAGAGGAATGGTTGCCATTTGCAGTAATACCTGCTGTCTTTCCAGCATCGCTGGTTTGGTGCTCAAAAAAGTGAAGGAACCTGAAATTATTAAGGCATGCGAAAATCCCAGATGGCATCTGCTGTGATCATGTAACCTACATAATCGCCATTACGTACAAACTGCAAGAACGAACCGATTGGAAACCTGAGAAAGACCTGTCCCAGCCTTATTATAAATAGGGTTTTTGCTCTCATGTGCTGGATTTGGGCTCTTCTGGAGTTTCCTAAGGAAAAGGTTCATGGTAAGACAGGGGAGTTGGGGCATTAATAGCATTTCACCCTGCTGGTGCTGCCTGGGGGCATCTTCCCCTTCCCTCTTCCTCCAGGTATCCCCCAAACTCCTCAGGTCTTTTGGCACATCCCAAAACAATCTGTAAGAGGATTCCTTTAGCCTCTTGCAAAAAATCACTCTTTTTTTCCCTGATAACAAAGGCTTGTGCTATCCTGAGGTAAAGACACCAGGAAGATAAAGTCAGCCTAAGTCTGCAGCTGAGCTTGACTCTAATGAGTTTCCCTCACCGTGTAACTAACGTGGCTTGTCTTACACTCTGGTTTTACCTCTGAACAGTAGATATGCACTAGCTGTCCTGAACTAATGAAGCTTTCCAGCAGTGAAGACAAGCTCTAACGGAGCGGCTATAGATGTGTGAACCCCTTACAAATAGCCAGATGAGAGAAGAGTGAATGCTTGAAATCTGTCAAAGGGGAACCAGCCGAGAAAGTTCTCCGACTTCTGCTTTATTCCAGGAGCTACTGACACCCGCCGACGGGTGATGAATTAGTGGAGCACAGCTGGAGCTACTCGAGGGCTGCAGATGCGAATCCCCGAGCTGTTCCTACACGTACTCAAGCTCTGGAGGTAGCGTGGCTGGTTTTGGGCTTCCCATACAAAAAGACATCGGTGTACTGGAGCGAGGCTGAGCAAAACTGGGGTTCTCAGGGGTCAAAGGGGACATCTTGTTGCTGTCTATGACTGTTAGTAGGAGGGTGTACCGAAGACAGAGCCAGACTGTCCTGGGAGATGCACAGTGACAGGGCAATAGGCAAGGGGCACAAATTGTAGCATGGGAAATTCTGATTAGATATAATGTGAAAAGTGTCCAGCCTGAGGATGGTCAAATGCCAGATGGAGGGCCCAGAGACGCTCAAGGATCTCCAGTCTTGCAGATGTTCAAAACTCAGCTGGGTATGGCAAGCCTGTAAGTTGGCCCTGCTTGTCTGGAGGTCATGGTTTTAATTGTGGCTGCTATGACTTGTGTGTGACACCGGGGATGACACTGGTGATTTCAGTCTGTAGCAATGCATTAGGTTCAAGCTTTCCAATCAGAACCCCAGTCCAGCCCCAGCTAAATCTTCCAGGTGAATCTGCTTACTTCTAAATGGTCTGATTCAACATTGCAGGGTGCATCTTGCTGGCACTGTCCTTGCTCTCACTGGAGGTTACAATCGCAGCCCTTTGAAACAGGAATCAGGAGAGGGACACTAGGTATGGCGCTCTACCAAAAAGCTGTTTCCAATGCCAGCAGGAAAGGAGAAACCTCTGCCACTACCCTGAGAACCACTCGCTTCCTGACAGCAGCTTCACGTGGACCTCAGGCAACAAGTTGGTGATGTCTCTTGATTTCGCTATCGGATGTGGTGAGATGTTTGGTCTCCCTGACCTGTGTGGGTGATCAGCCAGCACCCCTCTGGGCACGGGGCACAGTAGCCTGTGGAAATCCATACTGGGCAGCCAGGTGGGTCAGCAGACTGGAAGGGTCACTTCGGTGCCACGCCAGTCACGCTTTTTTGTTTCTGGAAGGCGCCCCAACTGGCAGCTGTATTTTAAAATTCAAAAAGGCTTGTGCCTTCAGGGAGTGAGCAAAAGGCTTTTTGGCCTCAGCTGGAGCACAGCCTGGTCTGTAACATCTCAGAGCCTCAAAGGAAAGGGAGCATCCTCGTGCCATTGTCATCTCTTCACACATATGTCCCCACTCCGGTTTCCACTGTGACGCAGAGGCTTCAAACACGGGTCTGTCTCTGTCTCCTGCACAGCTTTGGCTTCGCCCATCTCCTGCACACATTAGACTGATAGTGCTGGAGATCACAGTGAGAGATGCCGTCGCTCGTGGTCCATCACCTGCCACTGCCCGGTGTCAGGAGCAGTCCCCTCCAGCAACCTGCAAGGCAGCCAAGAAACCCTGGGAGGGGAGTGCTTGGCCCCTTCCCCAGCACTCGGGTTTCAGCGTAACGCAATCCTGGTGAACTCCATACCTGCCCGCTGCCTGCAGAGTCCTGTGGGCTTTTGCCAGCTTGCTGACATTTATATACATTTCTAAATATCACGGAAGTATTGCTGGGAGAGGGAGATGTGGAATGAATGACATGGACTTGCAAGCAGCAAAGGGAAAAAGGTAGTTGAAAGTTTGATTGTAGTAACCGTGCCAGTACCCCCCGAGGCACAAAGCCTCCTGCAGGCACGGTCCCTTTTCCAGGAGATGAAATGAACTTCTGCAGGTTTAGCCCTAAGTAAACGGCGGTCCAGCTCATAAAGCATCCTGAAGTGCAGAACTGTTTACAGACTTTATTTGTCTTGAGCCTTGCACTTTGTGAGATCAGAGGCAATTTTATTACTCAACTTTGTGCAATGTCATTCCAGAAATGATCACAACTGCCGTGTGAATGGTTACCATAATGGGGAAATCCATTACAGCCCGAAAGGATGGCAGTGTCTAATAGAAACATACTTCTACAGCAGCTGAGGGCCAGTCCCAAGGATGGGCTCTTCCTTGCTTCTTTTTACCCTGATTTCAACCTTCCTCCTAGCTAGAGCTGAATGAAGGGACATATCCTGACCCTGGTGCTCCCTGACACCCTGACTCCCTCTCCCTGCAGCTGGACACAGGGTGAAGCCAAAGGGGCAGGACTGAGCCTTTCCTCCTCGGTAAGGGGCATTGGTTTTGGGGAGCAGTTCCCCACGGTGAATTAGAGCCACGGCGGAATGGGGAGCAGTGGCGATGCGCAGCCCGCCGGCTTGGATCGCACGGAAAACGGAGCTTGGTCAGCATCCGGTATTGCAATTTAGCCTTTTATTTTCCAAGGAAGATGCAAGCAATTTGTCTTCAGGATGCTATAAAGGCGCCTTCAAGAATATCATATAGTCTGCTAATGCTACAGAGAACCTCTTAAAAACTTAATTGCCTGTGTCACCAAATGAGAAGAGAGTAGTCCCTTGAAAGATCCCGTGTTTTGAAAACACACAGTCAGTTCTAAATACTTTCAAATGGTACATGCTTCTTTACTCCTGCTGACAATAAGAGTAATTGCTGAGCACAGGATAAAGGAAATTGTCTGAAATGTTTCAGCACTATTTTTTTGTTCCGTATTTTTTTCACAATGCAAAAAGACAGCAGCATTCTTGGTCTGTGACCAAACAAAAGAAGAGGTTTTCTTCTTGTGCCAAGAGGCAGGCAAGATGTAGAGATTTCAATAACAAAGTGACTTTCAGTTTGAGAACATCTCAGCTCCCATCCCCAGTTCTCTGCCCCTTTTCTCGCCAGATATTCACAACCCTCTGATGCTCTAGGGATCATTAAAAGGCAGATGAACAAACCCAATTAATCACAATTACAGCTGTGTTTTGGTATCAGCACAGAACAGTAGGACCTGAGAATCCTGGAGACATCAGAGCAGTGGCAGAGGTGGCACTGAAATCCAGGTCCCATTGCCGCCAGAACACTCTGCCTTTCTATCGGAGAAAAAACCAAGTAAAAAACCAAAGTCTGCTACCCACGCTTTAAAGAAAACAGGCTGCACCAAGCACAGCTTCCACAGAAGAGAGGTCCTCGAGCCGAGAAACTGTTGCTGGAGCCAAGATGGTTTTGGCAGAACGATGCCTTCCCGTTTTGGCCCCCTTGCACGTGTGATAGACTCAGCCTCTGCTCCTGCTACAAGTCTGCTGCCCACGAGGGTGACAGATAGGGATGCTTCCTCCCGTCATTTACTCATGGCACTGACTGACTCACCAACATCTCTGTTAACTCTGGGGAACAGGAGACCTCGAGCATTTCAATTTGGCCACTCACCCATTGCTTTTGTTTTATTTTGGCCATAATGTTTAGCGTAGAGGATTCTTTCATCTCAGCCTGGCCAAAGCTACTGTATATTGAGGGATATTAGTTGTTTAACATAAATAAGTGGGTTTTAATTAGAATAAATTACTTAGGAATATAATAGAGTGCGATTCGTGCTGTTTGCTTAGCTTTGCTTAGCACGAGTAGCTAGATTTGCTGAAGCCTTTAGGCCGCAATAGAGGTATTTTTTTCGATAATTTTCCTAGGAATTTTCCTAACAGCTAGTACAGTGCGGTGTTTAGTCTTTTAGTAGGGGAAAGTGTTTTGATATCACACTGACGTCTCGGTAATGTTTTTGCCAGTCTGGGACTCTTCAGTTCTCCGTGTTCTGCCCGCAAGGGCACAAGGAGCATAAGCCGGCAGATCAGGAGGCTCCAACCTTTGGGGAAAACTGTGGAAACTGCAAGTCAACCAGATAAGAGCCTGCCTGCCTGGCCACAGAAGAAGAATCCAATGAGATGTTAGAAGACCCCAGACCAAAAATCACCATTGGACTAACGGACGCGTGGGCAGCGCGTGAAGGGCGGGTGTGTGGGACCCAAGAGTGTCCCGGGATTTCTTCGTTCTGGGTCCCTCTCTTTGGAAGCGACCAGCCCAGGCTGATTCTGCTGCTGCATCTCTCAATTTAATTAATTATTTTACAAAATCCACTGCTTGAGACTCTGCTGCAGGAAACCCAGGGTGGAGCCTGAAGAAGGAGGAAGCACGCCCAGGAATAAGCGTGTGTTCGTGCGACACCGTGAATGGGCTGTGAATGCTGGGGCAGCGGCTGCTCCTCTAACAGTGTAGGTGTCTGCTGTCATTGTGTTCGGGCACTGAGGACTTGTTCAGCTCTCTGCATTCTCCTGTGTGGCCCATGATGCAGCACAGTACATCCCAAAGCAACGTCCGCCGTAACATGATGCAACGTCTGAAGCCTCAGAGGAGATGCAGGTTTACACTGACTGTACTGTTGGTATGCTTCCTTTGCACCTGCTCTGAAAGCAGGAGTAAAACGGGTGTGATCTATAGCTTTAGCTTGTTGGTTTTCGTTTGGTTTTTTTTGTTGTTTTTTTTTTTTTTTAATTTAAGCATTCACTAATTTTTTGTGGGCAAGCAGATATGCAAAGCACACCAGATGTCTCAGACTTCAAGAGACAAGGGAACATTTCTCCTCGGTCCTTAGATGAAATGGACTGGGCTTTGCTCCAGAAAACAGGAACGATTAATCCATCACTGAACATGAACTTAAATGAGCTAATATTGGGTATTTTAGTTCTGATGTATGTGCTAAATGAAGTAATCATTCAGGGCGTAAAAGTAATGGCTTTGGGAAAATGTTGTAAAACGCAGTGACTGAGGTACGGCAGGCTGAAGCAGCTCCCAGAGGAAGACAAGTGCACCGGGACTGAGCCGCACGGGGCTACACGGAGTATCCTCTGAGCACAGGATGAGTAAATGCTGCTTAAGCCCAGACAGTCTGCAGAGCAGTTTCAGTGTCTTGACACATGCCGCCTGCTCCGGCCTCAGCGGGTTTATGCTGAAGATGCCTCTGCATTGTGCTTTACATGCCAGGGTGAGTCCTTCCTCACGTTATCTGCCATCCTAGATGCTCTGCTCTGCGAGTGCCGCTAACCACAATTACACCCTTAAGCAAGAGACGGCAATTGATATTTTATCATTGGGATTTTTTGCCATGACTTTTGTACCCACCTGGAGTGAACAAACTATTACAAGTTTCATCCAATTATGTTAAGTGCAGTTGGACATACTGTGCCGAACACAATCTCTTTTCAGTGGGAGAGAGGGGCAGTCCGTTATCAGCTCGAGGCACCATCATTCATTAAGACATCATTTGCCTCTCGCCAGCAGAGCCGAAGCAGCAAATCTATAGGATGTCATAATAAGGTGTGTTAATGAAAGATAGGCAGAACAGGATTAACAAAAGGGTCCTCTCCACATTATACCTTCCTCTTACTACTTTGCTCAGTCCCCGTCTTTTATGATCTCCTGAGGGAACATTTCAAAGGGGTGCGTGGAAGTGAGGCCCACAAATCCAATTAATTGCAGATGTGGTTTGTGCCTGGAATCACCATGCGCCACTTAAAAAAACCTGCTTGAGTGCAGCAGACTATGAAAAGGAAAATATTGGGCATAGAGTGCTGTAAATAAGCCTCTCATCCATCCCTGCCTATTGTTCTTGCCCTGGGCTAGGAAAGTCTCTGATTTTCTAGTCTAGTTCAGCACCTTTGCTCTCATGGTCCAGTTCATCACATAAGACCACCTCTGCCCTTCTGAACCACTCCAGTTGGGATCTTATTTTCCCTGGAATTACTTGGTTGATGTACCAGAGGGTAAGTGGGAGAAAGACCCCCGTTGCTTCCCAGGTTCACAGCTCCTTGGTCTCAGGCAGGACTCGCTGGCTGCTTACAGAGCTCATCCTTCGTGGAGCAAGCGCTGGGGAAGCAATGGCACATGTGCCCCATTCCCTCCTCCCCCCCAGCCCCATTTTGGCCATGATGAGCGTGTCTGAGGAGGAAAGCCAGAGTTAAAGGTTGAGCTTAGCTCCTTGGCCTCATCAAGGTGCAACTGGGATTCAGCAAAGTGTCTTCATGGACTTGGACTTGACAGTCTGCTTGGACTGGTCATCTAGGGCTGCACCTTACATTTTGTCCACCTGCAAAGCAGACCTTTCACCATCCATGACCTTCATAATTGGACCGAGTGTGGGAAGCTCGGAAGTTTTTCTAAGTGTAAAGAGAAGATGTGTCAGAATTCAATTTTTCAACGTTTATACAACTACAGATCTTCGGGGGAGCAGGAGAGAAGGACATGCTTCTACCAGTACAGTTCTCCATCCATGCACATGTCCCAGTATGTAACACTAGTAGGTATACTCTGTGATACAGAGGTAGCAATACTGGCATTGAAGATGCTTTTGTCAGCATCACATTTTTCACACATGGGGGTAGACTGGTTGTCTCTGCAGCCAGTGCACAGAGCTGGCCTGGACTGCAGAACTGCTGCGTATAAGCTCTCCCTGAGGCATCAGAGGAACCAACCAGTGGCAGAGTTTGCAGAAACCAGGCTTCAGAAGTCCCATCACTCATGGAAGAGGGTGGATTAGGGCACTGACACTGAGTTTGTGTTTCTAAGACTCCCCTTATAATTCTGTCTACAGTAAAGCTCTTGTTGGTATAGGAATATCATAAAAATTCGCATCTTAAATCACTTTGCTGTGACCTAGCCATAGTCTGTCCCGTGAGTTACTTGTAGGAGATGATGGCCAAGACCCATGGTCCTGAAGGAGTATAGTACCTAGTGCTGGAGAAGGGCTGAACCAGTTGCCTCCTTGCGTTTTTAAATCCAGCTCCAAATCTGACAGCAGAAAAATCTCCATTTCTGTGCGGCTGTCCATCTGGGCGCCACTGAACCACACGGACACGAGCAAAGCAGCACCGGCAGGTTGCCCTCTTCAGCCGGCCAGCACCTCGCCAGCTCGGCAGCGGCCTGGGAAAGCGTGAAGCACTGCACACTTTGTGTGCTAACAGGCAAGAGCCTGTGTGATAATGTGCTTAAACATATGCAGTAATAACATTAACGCACAACTTTTGCAAATTATTAGTAATGCAGGTTTCTCCCCTGCCTTGTGTGTGTATAATACATAACCATGCACTTTAAATTTAGCCTATTCCTTGCAATTTCTTCTTCCCAGAGAGCAGCCACTACCTGTGGCACTGGGGACCCAAAGTGCAGCTGAGCGTCAGCTAGTCCAATAACTCACCTACACAATCCTACACAATATGTCCCTGGAGAGAACGAAACAGGCGCCTGAACGCGTGAGGGAATCTTATGTCTATCTATCTTCTGTACTGTTATGGCTTTTATCCAATTATCTGACTTTTTACCATCTATAATGTGTTTTTCTTCCCAGCATGCCTAGAAGCAGCACTGCACCCAATTGCCCGAAAGGGAATTGCTGTGGAGACGGATGAAGTGACATGACTAAGGTCACCCAAGGCCCATGTTGGAGAAAGGAGCTGAACCTGGGGCTCTCCCAGCAGGGGCTGAGCATTACAGCAGAGGCTCTGGCTGTAATTCAAGGAGGAGGATTGCACGGTTGAAGAAGGGCCCAGTCTAAGTCCTGCCCTATCTCTGGAGCCAGTGAGTACAGCAGGTCAGCAGAAGACATCTTCTAATATTTTCCATTCCAGGGCATCTCTGCAGCTTCCCGGGAAAGGCACGACAAGCCCACAGCTGGACCAGATGTGCAGCTGATTCCTTCCTCTGCCTGTGGATTCCTACTCTCATGTCGGTACGGTATCAGTCTAGCCCTGCAAAACTGAGGGTGGGGTTTTTTTAACTATTCCCAGAAACAGCATTTTCCAATGATTTTTCCATTTCCAGAGCGGGTCAGACTGTCGTGGTCAGTGGTGAATGAGGGAGGGGACCCAGGACAGTGGCAGAGTGGCATGGCCGGAGCACTGCCACCAGCACAGCAACAACCACAAACTTTAAGGCTGTTCCGCAGAGGGTGCTTCAGGCTGTTGAGATTCAACACCTCCAAACAGGATCCAGGCACCAGGGCAGATGCCTAAGTACACATTCCCATAAAGAAACTCTTCTAGAAAATTCCAAACTGCGCTTGAGTCAAAAGCACAGGAGATGATCTTGCTTCAAACACTACTAGAAGAAAGTCTCTTTGGCTAAAATTTCTCTAGCTATTTTTCTGCACTCCAGTAAACCTGGCTGCTGTCTCCATCCTGGAGATGACTTCATTTCACTAGATTTCTCAGCCCAGGCTCTCTGTGCCTCAAAAGCAATTGTTTGTGCTGCAGTTGGAAAACGTGTATCATCACAGTTGCCTTTTTTTCCACTGCAGAGTAATTAATCGATATTTCTCATGGAGGGCAGTCAATTCTCATTACACTGGGCTTTCACAAAGCTGTGTGGGGTTTTTTTGGTGGGTTTTTTTTTTTTTCTTCACAGAAGCGGGATATCCAAGAGACACTTTATGCTCAGGCTGAGTTCTGCTTCACACTCTTGCTCGCTTTGGGCTGTGCGAGTGTGAAGGCAGCACGGCAAATCTCACGTTGCGGGAGGCAGCCGCGGTTGCAGAACTGCCAATGTAAAATGAATAAAGGTTTTCCTGCAAATTTTTCCGTGCAGCTCTGTGCCATCTGCTGCGTGCCTGTGATATGGTGCCGAGGACCAGGGAAGGAGCGATGCAGAGCGGAGGTCGCAAGCCGCCAGCCTTTTCCTGTCCCCCTGCCAGCTGCGGGAATTAGAATGGCGCTTGCGTCCCAGCACGAGGTGGCGGAGGATCACCGTCCCGGCAGTGCTCCCTACTCCAGTGTGCCGGCATAGGTAGAGTCTGTCCCTGTAAATATATGATCAGTCTTAACGCCATGACCTGAGGGGAAGGGAGGTGCACGCTGCTCCCTGTGCGATCACAGCACGTGAGACCCAAACGCCAGGCAGCACCGACAAAACTCTGAGTCTCCCATTAGGCTCACGAGTTCCTTCCTGACTCCGTGTATTTTACTGTACCGCACAGTACTGGAAGTCATTATTATTACAAAGAATCACTAATTCAATAACGCCACTATTCTGCCTGAGTAACATCCATACAATATTAATGCATTTCCCCCATCATATTCATCGCAGAACACAAAAGCTGTTAATGGAAGGCATAGAAGTCTTAAGGCAAGGACGCCGTTAATGCGACAGTCACCGTTACCCATGCATTGCTAACGCTGAATCGAAGCTCTGGAAATTAGGATTGCAAAGCACATTTTTGGATGCCATTCACAAAAAAAAACAAAAAACAAACAAACAAACAAAAACCCACAAGAAAAAAGGGCTAAAAGTTAAAACTTCAAATAGAAGTAGGAAAGCTGCCTGGCATTACACGATAACATGGCACTTTATTATCCCTCTTCAATTGTTTGACGTTTATGCCTCTGTTTAGCAAGTCTGTTTGTTATCGTTCTCCAATTAACAGAGACTTTTTTCAGTTTTTTTTTTTTATGAAATTCTCATTTAATTAGCAATACAGCTGAGTCTCAAATGGCAGTTTTAAAAATATCCTTCTACCGATCAAGCAGCCAAATGGTCTTTCTGAGATATTTGCAGAATTGTAAACCTGCATTTGTCTGCCAATTATCCCCCCACTTAGATGATGGCAATGTGAACACCTGACAATCCGGGGTTATTCACCGGACCCTTTCATCGCACACAGTGTGGTAAAATACAAATTTCACTTATTAAAACCTTCTCATGGGCTTTTTTAAAAGTAAAGCATGGAATTTATCAGATGATTTTCAGATTCTGCACAATAGATGGGGAATTAAAATTATGGATGACATATAAGAGAAAACAGGAGGGATAGGAGACGTTGGGCATTCTACAGGCACAGAGCAAAATGGGAGGAAATATGTTTATAGTACAATAACAAAAGCAAAAAAGATTTAAAAGAATAAAAATAAAATCAACAGTAAAATTTTAGTGAATGGTCCCTCCTGCTATACAGCTGGAAACTATCATGGTATTTAGCAACAAATGCACAAATAAGCTTAAAATGCATTTTTGCCACATATTGATGGGTGTATGCAGTTCGAGTAGAAAAAATCCCTTAATCTACCACCGAACTGCTTCTACATTTGCAAGGGAATGTGGCAGCTTTCCAGGTCTCAGCTGTTCAGATCTCCCATTGTGCCGCGCTCCGTACAACGCTGCTGCTCTCCAGCTCCTTGGGATGGGTGAGCACATGCAACTCATCGCAACGCGACCGCTGCCTGCGTCCAGCACTGCTCGGGCAGCAGCAAAGGGATGGTTACGAGCTGGATAAAGGGAAAATTAACATTTTCATAGCACAGGGTTACACGGCAAAATGCTAAATTTGAGAAGAAAGGAAACATCTTATGTTTCAGGTTTAAGCCCAATTCTAGCTGGAGGTGACGAGACTTCTGCCCCTGCCAGAGGTGGGGACGGGGTGCCATTGGTGTTGCCCACAATCCGAGGGGACAGCTGATTCAGCCACCACGGCTTCCCAGGGCTCCTGGCATCAGTTACGTCCAAACGGTCCTCAGCAGCCCAGACGGGTAGGGAGAAGGTAAGTGAGACCCCGACGTGGCCGTTTCCACTGGCTGAAACGCACTTCAGATTTGCAGGACCCTTCCAACCATCTTCACCAACTCTAACAAGCTTCAAGAAGTGCTTCCAAGTCAGCATTTGGGGGACAGGGAGAGAAAGCACGAACGCCTCCACCCAGGCATTAAAGGGGAGTAATGAAATCGTCTGCTGCTGCCAGATAAGTGGAGAGGATACCTCGGAGAGTCATTTTGGATCTCCAGCCGCAGTAATACGTTGTTATGAATCTCTATCAGTGCACTTGTAGTGCAGCTGGAGAGTGTGTCTGACATTGCCTCCAGTGACCTTTTCAATATAGTCCAAGTGCTGCAGAGCTGGTGTTTCAAAAGGAATTCAAATCGAATTTACTCAGGCAGAAAGGATTGGCCTGAGGATAGCCCTACCACTGGCTTCGCGTTTCTCCTTGTCATTCTCATGGAAATTGCAATTCTTTATGCATGGTGCTTCTTCCTGTGCCGCTGCAAATGTCTCCCTTTATGCAACAGGAACAGGCACCGTGCTTTGAACGGAGGGTCCGCGGTGGGCTGGCAGTGACGGCGTGGTGTCGCGCACTGCGGCCAAAGGGTGTTTGCAGGTGGTGCCGGCGGCAGCGGAAGTGGGAGGGTGAAGGTGTGAAGTTGAACGCAACCTGTCGCGAGGTCGCAATGTGGCCGTGTGTGCTGGCACCCCAAATTAGCTGCTGCGTGCCAAGCATCCGCCCTGGTGTTAAAAGATGCAGCTCACGGCCACGGGAGGTGAATCGCTGGGATTTGTATAAGCTGGTAGAGAAACGCACGGGAGAGAAATTCGTTCAGGGCTCTGCAAAGCCAGAGCAGCATCTCGGTGTGTAACACTGATGTCTCTGGGCTGAGGTCTCTGCCCTTCTGGAGTGCCTGTGTCTGGGGGAAATGCTGTTTTCATGTGCTTTCCTGGCGCGGTGTGATTATTTCATACATGTTTGTATGAGGTGCTTTAAAATGTAATTTCTTTGATTAATTTGGTGTCTGTATTTTCACTGTTTTGTTCGCTCCAATTTATGACAAAATTGAACAAAGTGGGTAATAAAATATAGCCCTGTCAGGCTCCTGTCTTCACGGATATAAAGAAAAATGTGAAACTGTCAGGCACACAAATGTGCCAAACCCCAAGGAAAATTATTACATTCTGCTTGACATTTACTTTAATTTTACAAAATTCTGTAATACCATTATAAATAATAATAATAAAAAGCGGCATGGAAATATTGTTAAGTGTATTTATTTTCATTTGCTAGCTTTGTGATTTATGGATTTGTTTTATTTTATTTTTTTCCTCTCTCCGCATCGGAAGAGAGACCGAGCACCTTGAGCCCGAGCGCTGCCGCCTGCCTGTCCGCAGGCCGGGGGAAGGGGTGGCTGAAGCTGGATCATCCAAGGAATATGCCTTGCTCGTAAGAATGCGGGAAAGTAATGGGACGTCTCTGCTTCCAACAGCTCGGTAAGTCTTTTGTTGAACCCCCGTGACGTGCTCTCTAAGGGACAGGTACCTGGGTCAGATCCATAACTGCTCGTAGCCATCCAAGAAAGTTGGTTTATGCCAGCTGAGGGTCTAACTGGGGATGATCCAGTGGTGCTGAGTGGGAATGGGATTCAGGCACCCGAAGTAAGGGTGGGAAGTGAGTCGTCTAACCCAAAGACTAGTAATGAAAGTAGAGAGAGAGCTGAGCCTGGAGAAAAAAAAGACACAAGAGGGTGGAAGCCAGCAGCACTCAGCTACCAAGAACAGGGTGAGCGAAGGCTGTTTGAAAAAAATACGCACGGGTGATGCTGAGGGCCCAATCCTACTGACCCTGCTCACGTGGGCATGGCCGTTCTACCCCTTCCGTGAGGTCAGGGTTGGCTCTTTAGGCCATCCCATCCTTGAGGCTCCTATGAAGGAGCCCCATAGCACTTGGTTTTTAATCTAGAGGCTGCTGTTCAGTCTTGCTTATTGGTGGAGCTCCAAAGGCCATCAGGGCTTGTTCTCCCAACTCCTTAATTGCTTCTGAAATCCCACGTTCTCCTCCCTGCCAAGCCTCAAAGTGGAGTCGCGCACCAAAGGAAATGGGAGAAGAAAACCACTTCAAGGCATCAAGGTGACTTTTCCTCTGACAGATGAAGACAAAGAAAAGTGTATGAAAATAATTGATGGGATGTAGCGAACGGAGCTGGCATCATTTACATATTGAACTGACAGCATGTGCCATTCACAGGCCCTTTCCACTATAAATAATGCGTTATAGTGACACAAAAAAGCCCTATTTATCTTGGAAGTTAAAAAGGCACCATCTGAGTGGACAGCCAGCTTCTGGACTCCCCAAGAAAACATTTATATAGGAGACCATGCTTTAGATAAAGATACATAACCTGGCTGATAGAGACACGGCTCTGCAGCCAGTGAATTGCAGTGCTCCAGGGATTTCCAGCCCACGGTCGTGCTCCCTGCACTCATCCCACAGCCCGATGCATTGCCTGGGACACAGCCTGCTGCAGTCCAGAAGCCTCAAAGGCCTTTGAGAGGTTGGTATCTGCTCCCTTTTCCCCCGACATCCCCCTTATCTCTCATTTCTGAGGTGCTTGAGTCTCCTTAACCTCCTCCAGCTGTCCTGGATTTGGAGGTGAGTGCTCCCAGCTGCTCACAAAAGCCCACTCTCAGCTGTTTTGGTTAAAATAAGCTCAATGTAAATAGCTACACTTTGTTAATTTGGCTGCTTTCCCCCCCCCCCGACAAGAGTGTGTTAGGAGTGCTTTGTGGGTTAGGACATCCAGGAGGTAGGTGCCTGTGAACAGATGGGGCTGGTGACCTCTGCAGCCAAGCAAGGATGGAGGAACAAGCCCTTGTGCAGCTCCAACCTGCCTGGGGTCTGACGGGGAGGTGTGCGGTGCCTGTTGCATCATGTGGGAGTTTTGTCACAGCGTTGGTCCTCTAAGTCCCAGGTAAGCCCTGATGTCCTTGGATCACTGAGCTGCTGGGAACAGGCCTGACTGAGGTATGGGATGCTTCCAGAGAAAAAGGCTTTCCTGTTTGGTGAGAGATTTCAGTGAGCTTGAATCTTCCTTCTGGCTTGCGAGGTTTAATTTGTTTCCACCCGTGAGGGATGCCTTGCTGTCGGGAACTAAACCCTGCTGAAGCGTGGGGGGCTCTGGTCATCCAAAACAAGAAAGGACGGGGTGTCCTGTGGTCTCCAGGAGCGTACCTGTGCTGCCAAAGGCCACGCTGGTTCAATGGCTGGCAAACCTGGACCCCTCAGTGCATGTACTCGAGGGAGTAGTGCTACTCCTTTGTACAAGCACGACCCATCTCCCCTCCCTGCGTGGCCACCGCGGCCTCTCAGGTCTGTGTTCTGCCAGCGAGCAGGTTTCTGCTCAAGCCTCTCCTTTGTAAGGCCCTTCTGGGAAGCGAAACGTGCTGCCTGCTCAGGAAAAGGCGTTATAACGGGCAGCTACCTATAGAGGAAGATGGATCACCGAGTCAGAAATCAATCGAGAGGTTGTGATGGCATCATAAATCAGAGGATGCTGAGCGTTAAAAGAAACCCAACACTTGATTTATAACTTGGCACAAGCCATTTGTCGCCGGCCAAGATTTTCAGAAAAAGAAACATTTTTGTAAGCTTAATTTAACATTATTTTTTTCCACCACACTAAGTGTTCCTGTAGGGTTTATTCCTCCCCCCTCCCCAGTAAAGCTGAATTTGCAGATACAAGCAGCCAAACAACATCCAAAGATTTTGTTTCACTTTGAAATGCTTGATGGGTTTGAGCTCTCTTTTCCCTAATCCAGGGCCGTTCTTCCCTGAGCCTTGGCTCCTTCCCGATGTCTTCTAATATCTTTGAGGCTCACTGGGAGTCGGAGGCTTTCGCCGGTAGATGGCTGGTGCAAATCCAACTCATGCTGCCGAAAAGTATTACCAGTTAATCACTGCCCTGTTGCTTCGGTGAAGCTCATTTTGGTATCAACAGCAGGAAGGCGGCTGCCTCACCTAAACCTGCCTCTGCCCTCCCTGTTAGCGGTGTGTCTGGAGTAGCTGCAGGAGAGGCCAAGCAATTAGCCGCAACAGAAAGTGTGACGGGATTTTACCCTGGAGCTGCAGTGACTGCGTGGAGGGAATGAGTTTGTGCTGCTGCTGCCCAGTGCCGTGACTGGGAAACCGCAGTCCCTGGTGCATCGGACCGGCTTACCTGTCACCGCGTCTCAGCATCTCGAGCAACAGTGAGACTTGGTGAAATGTGGACAATGCCGTTCCCAAAGTGCTTACCTTTTTTCCTCTGATTTTTTTTTTTTAATTAGTTGGATTTTTGGAATGGATTGGTTTGGGTGCTTTGGACCAAGGTGGGCAAGCACAAGGGATGCGGGCTGTTCTGGAGTTTTCTGTTTGCATTGGTGATGTTGTACCTATATACAGGTCTTGTATTGGACGTGTGCTTGCATACAGGGGACCCTGAGACCATGTGTTCCTGGCTGAGGTGACCAGACACGTTTCCCCAACTGCCTGTTAGTATTTCGGGGAGGCCATGAAGGCTGAGGACTTACCGCGCCGGCCCCGTGGCAATGGGAATTGAGAGAAACGTGCCGATTGCTACCGGCACTGCTGGGAAGGGGTCACGGATTGCGGCAAGGAAGCCGCCAAACCCACCTCTGCCGAAGCGCAGAACAAGCCAGGGGGTTTGTCCTGGGCATCCCCACTGTAGCATCCATGTAATGCTATTGAAAGGTGTTTGCAGAAACGCGGTTCTTGCCTGATGAGGAGAAACGCACCGTTTTCAGCTTCGCGGGGAAGAGCTGAGCTGAGGAAGGCATGGCAAGGGGCTTGCATTCGAAGATGGTGAAAGCTCTTGCTCTGGGTCCCCTGCTGAGGCTGAGTGTTTCCCCCATCATTTTGACTTTCTCTAACTCAGTCCAGACTTGCTGAGAAATCTGCAAACCTCAGGGAAGCTCTTTGGCAAAGCCGATGTGCGTTTTGCCTGGTTTTGGATTTCATGTGAAAAAACACCCAGCCCCCTAATCTACACGGTTCTTGTTTCAGCTGAGTTAAAATAATGACCAATTTGTACATGCCAGAACCACAGGATCACTCCACAGCACTTTTTTTAGCACTATTTGTCCATTCGACAAGCATATAATTGTGCTTCTTAATTAGAAGTATTTGTCAGTGCAAAGCATCATACACGGGGCCGTCGTGGGAGCAGGCTCAGCTGTGCGACTTGTCTCAGTGCAGCGTACAGCTCTGGCAGGTCCGCGCCAGGCCACAAAAGGTTAAAACCCAACTTTTTCACCCATGAAAGGATAAAAGGTGATGCCCACCCAGTCCCCTTCTCCCTGTTGGAGGGCCTGGTTAAAAATAAAATAATAAATTCTTATGGCGAAGCGTAAGGCCAAAGAGGTCTCTGGCGATGTTCGCAATGAGCTGCTCCGGCAGCAGAGGCCTGAGGTGAAGCTGGGACAACTGGAGCATCCGGTGTGGGCCTGCAGAGGTTCTGGGCAGGGGCGGTCGCAGCGCACCACTTGCAGCTCCACTGGGAATGTCTGTGGCGAATTCCTCACCCGCTGGGTGTGTGGGACACGATGCTCGTGCTCCAGCAGCTGCCAGTTTCCCATTCGGGATGAGCGGGGCTGACCCGGAGCGGGTTGTGTGAGAGTCCCCTAGGAGCTGGGGTGGGGGGGGATCCCCCGTCCCAACTCCCTGCATCCTGATCCATCGGTCCCTCTGCCTCTGGCGATGCCGTCCCCAGCAGCGCTGGGCTCGCCGAAGGCAGCACCGCAGGGCTTTCCTTTCTGCCGATGCAGACCGAGGGCCAAAGGGCTTCTGTGTGTCTGCCACTCGAAATCCTTCCCCTGTCCAGAAAAAGCCTTTTCCAGAAAAAGGTGGTTTCTGCCTGCTGCAGGCCCTGGCCCTCGCGCTGGCGAGGGGAGCACCGTCCCAAGCCGGAGAAGCCGTCTTCTCTTCCTTCCCGTTTTGTGAAATTACCGCTGCCGCCTCCCCAGGTCCGCTCAAAGGAGATCCGTACAATGGCAGCCTGACTGGCTGCGGTCGCGCTTGGCAGCTTCAGACTTGGTGGGCTCCGATTTCATTTTAAAGACCCCTTCTGCCTCCCCTTATAATTGAAAGGCGAGCTTGTAGTACAGCAAGGATCCTAAATGGGTCAGGCCGGCAGGCGGGCTCCAAAACAAACATCGTTAAGGCCAAACCACTGAACCATGGAGCGCGAGCTGACAGTGCCTCTTTTGCCTGCTGACTTTGACCACACAGACGCCGTCGTCTTAAAGAAACAGCCGGGGCTGCCTGTGCCAGGCCGCTGGCGTGAGGGTGCCGGCCGCCGCCGGGCAGGGAAGGGGGAGATGCCACCAGGCGGGACAAAGGCAGAGGTCCCTGCTCCGCGTGACGGAGGGCCGAGGGGCAGGAAACCCTCCGCAAAGCTGCAGCGGGGAGTTCAGCACAGCCAGCGTGGCTCTGGTTGGGAGAGAAGGAGGGCGAGGAGCAAACTCATTGCTCTCCTCAGCTTCCTGGGAGGGGACGTGCCCATCTCCCTGGTACCCAGTGACAGGACACGTGGGAATGCTCAAAGCTGCGTCAGGCTCAGACTGGACATTAGGAACCATTTATTTACCAAGAGGGTGGTCAAACACTGGAACAGGCTTCCTTGAGAGGTAGTCGATGTCCTGAACCTGTCAGCGTGAAAGAGGCATTTGGACATTGCCCTTAACAACATGCTTTAACTTTTGGTCAGCCCTGAGGTGGTCAGGCAGTTGGACTCGATGATCGTTATAGGTCCCTTCCGGCTGAAAACGTTCTGTTCCATTCCCTCTGCCCACTGACCTTCCTCTGTGCCCCTCTGAATCCCACAGAAGTTGACCCTGCTTTAGGTGGGGGGGGGGTTGTTTTGTTGTTTTGGTTGTTGGTTGTTTTTTTTTTTTTGTGGATAGGCCAAAAAGGAGGGCATGGCAGCACCACACCAGCTGCTTTGCTTTCTGTTTTTTTGTGCATCTGCACGACTTTGGGGTGACTCGTTCTTGTTGGCACCTCCTGGAGGGCTGTGCATCCAGGCCCTGCTTCCTGCTGTGCTGCAGCCCGGGCTGCGGGTACAGCATCGTGCCAGGGAGTACATCCATCCCCCAGCAAGAAGAAATAAAAAAATATGAAACTCAAATATCTTCCAGTTACAAATGGTGCCTATGGTCCATTTAGTTTCATATACACAAAGTAATATCGTTCATAGGCAAAATCCCGGGAGCCTCCCAGAATACAGAGAGGATCGGTGTTGCTTAGTTACCGGTGGTACGCTGGCACGCTGAGATAAATCAAATCAATACAGCTCCAAATATTAAAGCCTTTAAAATAAAATCAAAGCCGTGTCCATAATCCCCAACGCTTCCTCTTTACCTTCGAACAAACATGGCGTCACGCTGGAGCCGTGCAGGAGGCAACGAAGGACCCAGTTACTGTACAGGCTGCTGCTTCTCCTTTTCTTTCTTTCTTTCTTTTTTCCCTTCTCTCATCTAAAAGCAGAGAACAGGCTGTGCCGTCCCAAAGGAGAGAGCCGGGCAGAGGGGAGGGGATGGACAACCAGGGCTTTGTAACGGACACGGAGGTGAGAGTGGCTTCTTGCATCTCCCCAGCCGCGTATCGTAGTTATTTACTGCTCCGAGCCGTGAGGCTGTCGTGAAGCCCTTGGAGCGCCTGTCCTTCCTGCGCGAGCAAGTGTTCAGCCTCGGACAGACACGTGGTAGCGGCAGCTCGTGTCTTCTGGGGCCTTGTGAGGTTTACCCTGGGCAAGATGCTCTGGGCCACACCTGAACCAAAGGACCACGGAGCCCTGAGCACAGTCGTGGTGTGTCCTGACCGTCAGCGAAATGCCCGAAAATGGGGGGAAATATCTATTAAAAACACCAGAGCAGCCTGTTTCCCCAGAGAAGCGCCTGGGCTGCCGGGATAACGGGTCCCTGTTCGCCCCGGGGCGGACGTGCGGGTGCTGGGGTGGCAGATGCTGCCGGTCCTCAGTGCGGGTGGGGTGGGGTTGTCCTTGGGGAGGAGGTTATGGGAGTTGGTAAGTGTTTGAGTCCTGCTCTTAATTAAGTAGGAAAGTGAGGCAATCACGTCCCAAAGATTGAAAGAGAACCAGCAAAGCATAGGAAAGAAATAACCCTCTTTGGCTCATTTGCTAGAGTGAATAAAATCGGTGGGAAATGGTGATTGACCTCACTTGTTTCTATAAATTAATTTGCTGAGGATGATTTTTCTCACGGACGTAGAATGGCATGGGAAGGTCTTGCTCCGGTGCTGTGTGCTGGCGATGTCTTACGCCCACGGGAGTGGGGGTGGGCTGCCAGGATCAGGTCTCCAGACTCGGTAATCCCAGAGCTCAGGTTCTGAAATGCAAATTTAAAGCAAGCTGGAGACCTTGGTGCATGGGCACGGCGCTGAGATAAGTCACTTACGGGCGCCTGAGAGTGGGTTAAGCTGTCTATATAGACACAGCCGCTCAGCATTTGTATGACAGTAATACCTAGAGAAATCTGCCAGGATTAGCTCACTTATATTAGATTTGGTAGATACGCACGTACAGCCTCCTCTCCCAAAAGATTGTAATGTAAGGAGACAAGTCAAAATAGTGGTGAGAGAAAAGGCTGTAACCTTACTCCAGCTTGTAGGAGGCACAGCGAGGTTTAGTCACTTGCCCACAGGGACAAGAAAAATATGTAGCTGAGCTGGGAACCGAACCCAGATTTTCTAAATTCCAGCCCCAGAGAGCTCTGGAAGTGCCAGGACCGCTTGGGGATGCTGAGTTGATCATTTGCTGGCACCGATTCTGCGGTCCCAGCAGCTGCCGGGCTGACGCAGCTCGGGACAAAGCGCCAGCCCTCGTGGGCAGTGCAGCGTGTCGATACCTGCGCTCGACAGCGAGCAGGATGGGTCAGAGCCAGCGCTGTTCTCCAGCAGCTTCCCGGCGCCAGCGAGGATGTGTTGGTGCTCCTCGGTGTGGAGGAGGGACTGCAAGTCCTGGCTCCTCCGTGGGCTCCCTGCCCCAGCAGCTCACAGAGATGTTCGTGAGATGTTCTGTCCCCACGGTGGGACAGATATCACTGGCGGGGAGAGAGTCATGTCTGGAGGATGATTTGGAGGTGTCTGCTATGGTTCATGCTCCGAATGGCCTCCGTGGGAGCCGATCTCACCCTGCTGCTGGGAGCGGAGAGCCGGAGCTTGCTGTCAGGGGTGACCCCCACCCGCTGTGCCTCGGTGGCCCGGCCGTGACGGGGGATGGCACGGCCTCGGGGGGTGCTCCGGGGCTCCTGAAAGTCAAGCTGTGGTGGATTTCCAGGCTCAGGGGGGAAAAGCTCCAGCTTTCATCGCTCCTCTCTTCCTCCCAGGGCTGCAGGAGATCAGAGGCAATCAGGAGAGTCTTGGCAGGAGGCAAACTGCAGTGAATGAGGTTTCTCTTTTCCCTACCGCGCCTCAGCATCCCTGCGCTTTGCTTGCCACAAACAGCCCCGCAGTACCTCCAGCCCCGAGGTATCTCAGTGTATCCGTAGGGGACGCTGGGACCTTTCGTGACCCTCCTGGAGGATTTTTACTATAGAGGCACTAAGAGGAGAGGGAGGGATGGGACTCCGGGAAACCTTGGTTTGGTGGGATGCTTCCCTTCTGCGCAGTATCCCTGGCCCTCATTTGTCTTCCCCTTTTGAAACAGGATATTCAGACTTGCCAAATTCTTGCGGTTTTCACCAGCCCTATGGCTGCTTGGAAAGCATAGATTTTTATTATTTTTTTTTTCAAGAGGTTCTCAAAAACAATCTCCCCTTTGTTTTCCTTTCTACTAAAAAATACTAGAAAGTCAGAAAATTGGCAGCCTGGCTGTAAGCCACACAAACCAACTTTTTGCGGATAAACTTTGTCCTTCCACCTTTCCCTCCGTGTGGAACAGAGCAGCACACACCTCTTTAGAAGAACCCAGATCATTATAATACATAGCTTGTACGGCACTAAAAGGAAAGGAGAAGCAATAAAATGCGCAGGCGTGCACAGCCGGCCACATTACGATCCTTGTTGCAAGAGAAGGGCATCGTGTAGGTTTTAATTGATTCAGTCGAGTTATCGTTAAATCTCAAGAGACCTTTTTTTTTTTTCTTTTTTCTGTTTTACCTTCTCCATGAAAAGCCACTCCAGCAGAGGCCTCTTTGGAGAGGCAGAAGAATTCAGATGATGGTTGTCCAAACCTAGGTGAGAAAACACATTTGCACCAAGAGCAGCCAGCTTAGATTAGCGGGCAGCAGCGTGGGATGAGAGCGAAGAAATGATTACAGGCTGATAAAGACAGATGTAAGGCATAAACAGCTGAAATTTGACTTAAATATTTATAAGAACCCGGGGCTCTCGTACAAATGTTATGTTTGGGAAGGAGATAGGGTGATTTATAGCTGCTGTTTGCACTGCTCGCTCTGCTTTCATCCCTCCGTGGTCTGAGCTAACCTGGTTGTCCCACAGACAAGGTGCAACTTTAAGGTCGCGTAAACACGGCAGGGCGGCGCGGTGCTGTCCTGGAGCCGGCCGTTGTGCGAGCATCTCCGAGCCCCTCGGCTCTTCCAGGGGAGGATGGTCCTTCTCTGCGTATCCAGCATCGCAGGGCTGCGCCGTGTGGGGGCTAGGGAGGGTTTATGCTGCGTTTCACCGCGAGTCTCGGTCCTGTTTGCTAACAGCACTTTTAGTTTCCTGCTGCTGTAAGAGCAGGTTATATTCTGGAAAGCTCGTGTGGCTGTTGGTGGAGGTTGGGAAGATGCCTCCACCCCACCAAACCACTCTCCTCTTGTGTGTCCTGCTAAAACCAAGGACAGTTACAGTTTAGCTTCCGATGGCTCATTTCTTCCAGCCAAGTCCCTTAACTCTAAGGGGGGTTTTCATCCCAGGTGCTGCAAACGGGGCAGGACCCCGAGCACGTAGGTGCAGGGAGCTGAGGAGGTGGAGCTGGTGGCACCCGGCACCAAGCGGTGCGGTGGGAATGGATGGCTTTGGCAGAGAGGAGCAAAGGGGGTGCAGGGTTGGTGGGAGAGATGTGGGGGGCAGAGAAGCTGGTGGGGGGGCGGGGGCAGGATTGGGCTCTCCAAGCTGGGCCCGAGGAGCAAAGGGACAAACGCCAGGTGGGGAGATGGAGCTGGTGGGGACAGGGACTTGCCCGTTGCTGCAGCCCCGTGCCTGTTCGCCTCGCGTGGCATTTGCAGTGGCTCCGCTCAAGGTGAATCCTGTGAACCCCCATTGACAATAGCTCAGGGCACGAGAGTTTGTCCCCCCACACCTCAGAGACCGCAGAGTCCCGGTGCTGAGCGGGGCTGGATCCCTGCGGCGCGTGTCAGGGTGTGACCTCCAAAGACAAAAGCTGCCGCTTGCTAAACGGAGAAAGAGCCACTGCTATTAATTATTAATGAAATCTCACACACAGCATTAAAGACACGGGCAATTCTTTTTGGCAAGTGTAATGAAAAAATTAATTGAATAATCATTCCGTGTAAATAGATTTAGATAAGCTTCTCTCTTTTTTCTTTTTTTTTTTTTTTCCTTCTCTCCCTCCTCTCTCCCCCTCCCCACACCTTCCACTTTTCAGTAGAGAAAACTGTGATTTATTGCTTGGAATATTGTTATAATTCAGAGCATCCTGTGGTAGGTGGTGGCTGTACTGGCTGGGGCCACCAGGCCCCTTGGTTTCAGACGGTCTTATTTAGGGGATGCACAGTGGCATGAGGAGAAAAAAAAAAAAAAAAAAAAAAAGCTGTTAAAATTTACTGCTATTAGGAACACTTTAAAAGAAAGCTAACCACTTGATTTACAGGGCGTTGGTTTGTTAAAGGATCCTGTTACTGTCTGTGAGTCCTTCCAGTCTGCAGAGGGGTGTTGCCTGGTGGGTGTCCCCAGCAGCGTGGGAGCCCACGGGAGACCCCGGCCAGGCGCTGGCCGTGCTGGGGACCGTGTGGCTGCAGAACAGCCCCCCGCCCTGCTGCACCGGTTTGCCGTGTGCTACACGTGCTTCTTGCAGTTACCGGTGTCTGATGTTGCTCAAGGTGCCTGTCAGCTTCATGCCTTAAATGCTAATGTTGGAGTGGGGGGAAGCACGCCAAGACCTTCCAGATTTTCAGTTCTCCCTTCCCTTTAGGCAGTTTTGCATTTTTTCCGAGGAATGGTGCTGTATGCGACCCTCGGGCAGGGCAGGACATCCCTGTAAGTTCCTTGGGGGCTGCACCGCCAAGAGCCGTGGGGAGGGATGCGGGGCAGCCAGCTCGCTGCAGCTCTTCCCAGCGAGGATCCAAACCCCAAAGGAGTTGGCAGGAGCCAAGCGCTGAATCCCGCCCCTCCCCAGCCCTCCTTTTTCCTCCTCTGTAGGGGCCTGAGAGCACACGAACACCCAGCAGCATCACAGCAGAACCGCGAGGAAATGAAGGGATTCAGGACCGGCCTGTTCGGCATCCCCGCGGGCTCAGGAGAACGCATCCACCCTCTGTACTTTGAGGCTTGAAATGGCCAAATTCCTCCAGCTGTGCTCTGCTCGTGTTTCAGAGGATGTGGAGTAATTCTGAGTGTAACTCTGCAGACTTTCCAGGAGCTGTATCACGATACATATTCCCCGGAGTCATATCACAGTTTGACCCTGGGTCTCTTTCGGCTCCTTGCCGGCCTGACAGTGAGTTTCCAGCTTCCTTGTTGTTCCCTGCAGTTACAATTAACTTCAAACAGTGTCTTATCATTAAATCAACCTACATTGAACCAGGCAGTTGCCTTAAAGAGAGACTACTCTTACTCTTTTTCTGCGCTTACTCAGCTGCTGCATTGCTCTTTCTGGAGAAAAAAAAAAAAAAAAGGGAGAACTAAAAATTCTCTGTGGAAATGAAGGAGGTGCCTTGTTGCTGCTTGCCATGCCTGGAGTTTCCAAGTTTCTTTGGCTTTAAATAACACCTGAGTGTGTAACTGTCCCCTGAAATGACAGAAGAGCTCAGCTTATCGCTACCTTGGGATCTAACTGAGCTAAATTTTACGGATCGTGGACCCGAGGCAGCTCTGTCGGGTGTCTGTAATCAGAAATGGGAGCTGGTTCTTTCTCAGGCTTGGTTTACAGCTCTGGCAAAATACCCGTAACTCTTCTCTGGGGTACTTATTTCAATTGCCAGGTACGCGTCCAATTGTACCAGTCACAACACAAGTCAACCCAAAATAATTAAGATCGCGTCTCATTTGTGCTAACACACACGCGCGCACCCCTGCCCACCCCTAACGCGATCTGCCGAGTTGTAAAGAGGTTTCTTTGGGGGTTCGAGCAGCCCCATCGCTCCCCTGGAGTTAATGAGCAGTTGCCATTTCCCTCATAAACTCCGTTTTCCAGAGGTTTATAACCTGGGTCTTCGGATTTCCAGCGGGCTAAAGCTCAATGTGTCGTTCCTCAGACTTGTGTGATCTGGTCTAAAATCAGCAAATCTTGGCTGCTGGAGGGTTTTTTTTTTCCTTCCTCGTTAAATATCCCCGGTTTTCAGTCCGTACCTGGGCAATCCCAGGCTGATTACCTGCTGGAATTCGGCTCCAGTGCCTGTGGAAGGGGGTGAAAAGTCCTTGGCCCACAACAAAACCGCTTTGTCTGCTGGGGTTGGTGCTCAGCCACGTCCAAGCACGATCCCCTTCCCGCAGACGAAGTCCTGGGGGTTTGTTACAGTTGTACCAGTAACTTCAGATGAAAACCAGCAGAAATGCACCAGTATAAAACAGGGTCAAAGCAAGATGAGAGTCTACTCCTAACTGATACTGCTGGGTTTTTCCACTGATGTTTTATTGCCCTCTCTTATAAATCAGGTCTTTCATGGTTTTTAAGGTTTGGTTCCGTGTGGCTACCCTCTGCTGAAGTGTCCGTTATCAAGTTTCAGGGCTCTATTAAAACTTTTAATTAAAAAAAAAAAAGAAAAGAAAAAGGAAAAAATAATAATCTATAAACAATGTAACATTGTTCTTTCTTTCTTTCTTTCTTTCTTTTTTTCCCTCCCCTCCTCCCTACAAAAGGGCAAGCTGATCCTAATACCTGTCTTCTGTATGGCTTGGCAGCACTTCAGGACTGCTCTCATTTGGTTTATATGGAGTTTGGGCACCTCCAGCTTTGTATATTGGCCACCTCCAACTTCAGTGGATCCAAGCCTCCCCGATGTGCAGCATGGGCATACGTGCTTCCCGACAGCAGGAGAGCGGTGTCCTGCATGTTCCCACGAAAGGATCGTGGGAAAGGAGCGTTACGTGGGGAAAGGGAAAGCTTTGAAGGTTGTCTGCTGGGCAAAGCCTTTTTCTCATGGCAGGAACGACCCTCTCCATGCATGCGTTGCTCCTGCCTACCTCTGCTTTCTGAATGGTCCTTATGGACAATACCCCAAATTTAGACAATCTCCAAAAGTGCTCAGCTCCCACCTGCGCTGCTGAGAAGAGCTTTTTTTGTTTGGAAAGAGGCTGTTAGAATCCCAGAATCTTTAAGGTTGGAAAAGACCTCTGAGAGCATCAAGTCCAACCGTCAACCCAACACCACCATGTCTACTAAACCATGTCCTGAAGTGCCACATCTACACGTTTTTTGAACACCTCCAGGGATGGTGACTCCACCACCTGTCTGCGCAGCCTGTTCCAGTGCCTGACCACTCTTTTGGTGAAGAAACTTTTCCTAATACCCAATCTAAGTCTCCCCTGATGCAACTTGAGGCCATTTCCTCCTCTCCTTTTGCTAGTTACTTGGGAGACCGACCCCCAACTGGCTACACCCTTCTTTCAGGTAGTTGTAGAGAGAGATCAGGTCTCCCCTCGGCCTTCTCTTCTCCAGCCTAAACAACCCCAATTTCCTCAGCTGCTCCTCAGAAGACCTGTGCTCCAGACCCGTCACCAGCCCCATTGCCCTTCTCTGGGCAATGCTGGGCAGCTGTTGCTGCTGTCGTCACCTGGACATCACCAGGGCTTGGGCCTGTGCTAACGGCCAGGGTTCAAATGGTCCGGCTCCTGAAAACGGTCTGGTTAAAAAATGCCAGAGGGGAATTCTATCAACCTTTCTGTGAATCCGAGCTAAGTGAATTTTTCTTTCTCTCAGTATTGCCAGTCCTCAAGCTCTGGATCTCTAGCCCACATCGTGACTCTAAATGCGTGTAGTTAAGTAGTTTACCTGAGTCTCTGTGTTTCTATTTTCTCTGTCATAAAATAAGTATATTAGCCCATCTCGCAGGATTGTACTGTGCATGAGTGATTAAAATCTTCACATAAAAAGCACTAGACTTGCACAGTGTCTTTGCGAAGGCAGTACGAACCAGATCCTTACCTGGCCAAAGGCTCTCTTCCTTCATTGGCGTTCGTGGATTTTTCACTTAGTTGGCTTAAAAAAAAAAAAAAAAGAAAAAAAGAAAAAAAACACACGAAAAAGGCTGAGCCTGAGGTGAGTATCAGAAACTACTCGGCATGAGCAGGGGAAGTGCGGCAGCAGGCACTGCTCCCCTCCTCAGTCCTTCCCAAGGCACCGAAGCCCCGTGCCGTGGTGCCGTGAGCCGCGCGCTTTCCCAGGAGCCTGCAAGGTGAGGCAAAGGACGCTGCGTTTGAAGTGCCACATCATTTTTCCAAGGTTGTTTATTTATCAGACATCTGCCTCTGCTATAATTAATGTCACCCTCTGCCAGTGCTTCTGCAGAGGAAGGGGTTCGGTCGCGTGCGGGGGAAGCAGTAAGTTGAAAGTTGTGGCAGACGGGAGCGAATAACAAAATATGGGGGTCATTCTTCACCTCCACGGTGGGGCTGTGGGAGATGCTGAGCTCCGCAGGTGGTTGTGTCCCCCATAGGTGTTACTGTCGTTGTCCTCTCATGGGAGTCTCCCAAAGATGAAGGGCAGTTCAGGATGGGAGATGAAGTGCAGACAGTGCTCTGAGGGAAAAGCTGAAAATGTCCATCTTAAATACAGTTGCAGAGGACCTCGGGTATCTCGTGTTGACTCTGCTGTAGCTCCAGTCCTTTCCAGCAAGCTTCCAGCTCTGCAGCCCTCTGTAACTTCATGTAAAAGAAACCAGGATGGGCTTGAGTACACCGGTAGGAAATGTCGGTACTAGAGACATGGGAACCTCGAGCTGCTGGTGGTGTTGACCTTGGTGAAACAGCAGTGTTGTGTCATGGTGACACAGCACTCCTCCTGCTCCCAAGGAGCCTTACAAGATCTGGGAGAAACTTTGGTGTGTTTTGTGCCACAGAAGTGGAACTCGAGAGCCAAACGTGGCTGTGGTGGTTCTGGTAGTGGGCAAAGTTCAAGCCACCTTTATGGACGGAGACAGATGAGGGAGAAGTAAGAACATCAAAGCTCTGGCTGCACGCTACATCCCTGTCTCTTCTCTGGGTTTTTGTTCATTTTGTAGTTTTCAGCAGCTCTATACTGGATTTGGCAGAACTTCCCTCATCCACTTCTGCAGGGTCAGTCGAGCAGTTTGGCAACTTGTTTTCTCATTTCCTTTGGGGTTTTCCATTTTGTCTTGAGGCTTCCCCAGGTCTGTAATTCCTTACAGAGGAGTAGGGTGGTTGGTATCTTCTCTGCCAACACAGCACGCAGGGGTCTGCAGATGTTCCTGTGCAGAGCTGCCAGGCGCAGCAGGATGGCAAGATGCAGACGTGTGGCTCAGAGGTGTCTGCTCACAGGAGGGACACAATATTTCATCTCCATCGATTCCTGGAGGGCCATCTCCCTGACATTGATGGGAGAGGTTTAGCTTCAAATTAACCCAAACTTCAGATCAATGGTGTAAGATCAATGAGTTCAGGATAAACCATCCTGAAACAACTACTAGCTGGTTCACCATACAACAAGATGGTCTTGTTTCAGCTGCCGGAGATGTGAGAGTATGGGAAGTGCTGTGGGTTTGGGGGTGGACATGGTGGGATCCCCCTGGACCTGGCCAGGACTGTCAGACCGAAGAGTTGTCGTGGGTGGGGCAGGTTCATTTTGCACAGGGCCTCATGCTGAGTGAGGCTCTGCAGCTCAGCATCGGGCACCCAAGAGCACATCTACAGCACGAATGTCCTTCCTGGAGGTATTTTTGTGGATGTGGGAGAAGGACCAATCCAGCTTATTATGGGGGATTATAGCTATTAATGTAGGTTGCCATGGTGAGTAATTAAAATCTTCCCACACGTCCCGTTCCTGCACCACAGCAGGTGCCCTGTACAGCAGATGTTTTGCACACCGCATGCATAGGAGCAGCTTTTCTGCACAGGAGAAACCCATGACGTGGTTTCACCTCTAGCTGTCTTGGTCAATGAAAATGATCCCTGGCTCGAGCTTAAATAATACTTTTAGTGCCATTTTGCAAAGCACAGAGGAGCTGCAGGCTGCAGGTTATAATCCGTGGCCATTTACTGTCTTTGAGAATGCCGGACATTGTTCACAACTGTTGTAAAATGCATCAGAGAATTGCATTAAAGAAAAAAACCCCAACTCTGAGGAAGGCCGTGTGCCTTGTCTGGTACCAAGCAGAGGTGCAGCCTCTGTTACCTGCCGGAGGTGTTTAACAGATCACAGCTCCCAGGCCCCCAGCCTGTCAGTCTCAGCACCAAAGCCAAGTCTCTCCTGTAACATTGGCGCATAAAGGGCATCAAGATTTCCTTCCTCTGCTTCAGGATGTCTGTGGGAAGCCCTGTGATCCGGGGCGTTGAGGTCAGAGCTCTGCGTGCTGGAGCAAAGATCTGCTCTTGGGTCCCTCACCTGAGAGGGTCCATCTGGCACTGCTTGTATCTGCCACGGGGTATCCTGCAAACCAGGACCTGACAGATGATCAGTTCATCCCTGAATAGAAAAGACAAGATCTGTCGTGTCCCAATTCTGGCTTTTCTGTGACTCACCAGGCTGCTTCTTGCTGGGCTTCTCCATTCCAGTGTCTGCCTTTGCTTTTATACTTTGCAGTGGATTTCTTTGCAGCGCCTCTATATTTATTGTCTAAAGGGGTTAGGAGGAAACATGGACAATGGCTCCTGCATTTCTCAAGGGAAATCTTTGACCCGAAGCTCCTGCAGCCTCTCCTCTTTCCTTCTGCCTCTCTGAAGAGCAGCGTTGTGATCCCAGATTTGCTCAGAAACCTGGAGATCCAGCGGTCGAGCACTACACCTCTGGTGGGCTGGTTCCCTGGGCAGCAGCCAGCGCTCCGAGATTTTAGAGAGGAGCGAGCTGGTGGGACGGATGGAAGCAAACCCGCTGTCCCATCACCCCACCGCACCCCTGGTGCTGAGCTGCGGCTCAGGCGAGTCGTTGCTGGTATCGATTGTCAAAGGAACAAAAGCAAAGCACGAGTAAAGTGCAATAATCATGTGAGAGGAGAGAAACTAGAGAAGTACACCACAGGTTCACTTAACTCCTGCTTGGTCGATAAGCTGCTTATTGAAACGCATTATTCTTCTGTTCCTGATTCCCAGAAGTGTCTGAGCTGCCTGGAAGACCATAACAAAACAGGCTGCCTCCTATGTCTGCCATTGATTTTAATGGAGAAAGACAGAGCACTGTGTAATAAAGTGTAAAAAGATGATTCCCCCAAAATGAATAGCACAGTGGTGTAACAGAGGCGGCGAGTATCATGGAGTTGTTTCACAGTCGTGTCTTTGCACAACGAACGTCTGGCTGGCTTCTTGACGTCGCCGTCCTTTTCCACGGCTGCGACGGATGCTTGCTAATGGAGGGCTATACGTGAAGCAACCACGCTGGAAAGTGGGCTGATACCCAGACAGAGAGAAAAATAATGTCATTTAATTTTTGTTTCATTGCTCTGGCATTCTACTACTTGGACTATTCAGAGTTTAAAAGCAGGTATTTCCTTTTTCACTCTGTTATTTTAAATAAGAGCTCCTGTTAAAACTATGTGAAATATAGATTTGTTTTGGATTTACTGGCTAAACAAACCATAATGGTTTGTAGAAACCTTTTTTATTCCTGGATGAGTGAAAAAAAAAAAATTAGTTACAGGGTTACCAAAAATGTTTCATTCAACGACAAATTAAGTGTTTTGGTGAATGGAGGGGAACAGCTTTGACAACAGCTCTGCTTTTAAGTTAAATTTAGGTAAATATGAAAGAAAAACAACTAAAACTATTGTGCCTAGAAAACATTTGAACTGAACAATGGGTTTAAGGGTAATGCCCATGTTGATGTTGGCACAAATTTTCAGATTCCAGCACTACCCAAAGTGGATTTTTTGGGGGCAAAAAGACCCAAGAGAATTGGAATGACCTTAGCCACAATATAACAAATAGTAAAATCTGATTTAAAGAAAAAAAGTCACTTTTAAAAAGTAAGAATTTAAGTATATATGTAGACCAGATGGATTCTGTTTTTAATGATAGCTGGGGGTCTCTTTTTGTTTTGTTTTGGTTTGGGTTTTTTTGACACGTTATTTCAAAATGAGCTTGAACAGAAGAAAAAAAGACCCTCTGGATTCAGCCTAAAGGAATGCAGCAGCAGAAAAAAAATTGCATATTGTTCTAACGCAGTTGTTCCCCTAGCCCAGCCACAGATTTGCCATAGGGCTGTAAGATTGGTCATGAAACGAGGAAAATAATGATCAGGGCACGCTAACGCGCGCTGTGTCGTGCGGGAATGGCCGTGGTGCCGAAACCCATCTTGCACCGCTTTGGCCGTGCCGCGCTGGCGGGTCGAAATCCCCGGTTCCAGGAGGGTGTTGGCCAGCGGAGCTGCGGCTGCCTTTATAAAATCCCGGAGGGTTTTGTAATGCCCCCTTGTAAGAGCAGGCTGCCGATCGCCGTGGCCCTGTCCCCGAGGCACGTGCGGGTGACGGCGGGTTCGGCGGCTCTGCCTGGGCGCTGGGGGAAGCGCTGCACCCCCGTGCCTGCAGCAGCTCCCTCATCGATAGCCGCCACCGTCAATCTGTCCAGGCTTGTTAGCGCCGTATCGATCGCACCCCTGAGGACGGGTCCTCCTGCCAAAAGGCAGCCCTGAGACTGTCACAACAGCGGCTTTTTTTTTTTTTCTTTTCCACATCACTGTATTTAGGCAGATGTTGGTGCCAGTAACCCCATCACTAAAACCTTCCTGGACGTTTGCTCCGTTCCTTGCTCCCCCAGCCATTTAAAATCAGGTATGCCGTGTCCACGCAGGCCAGGACAGCTGTTACTTGAATCTCTTCCTGAGGACGCTTCTTAAAAACCATTTCACGATGCTGGCCCTTTGCCAGCGCTGATGGATGCAACGTCCCGACTTACTGGAAATTCAGTGAGTCAAAGCACGGAGACTGAGCAGCAAAAGGCAGAGCAGTCGGCTCGAGCGCCTGCCACTGCCTGCAGCAGAGCTGAGAGTGTCTCAAACCCTCATCATCCTCACCAGACCCCCCGATTTCCACCTGGCTTAGATCAGAAGACAAAGGCAGTGGGGTATGAGCTTCTGGTGTTGCACCATTCGGATGGGTACCTGAGGAGTTGGGGTCACACTCTTGTCCCGGTCTTGTGTTCGCAACTGTTTCCAAAACCAGTTGCATGCCCCAAAGTCTTGGTGGTGTTGGGGACATCTAATGTGCTTTGATCTCTGGCTCCCAGGGGTGAGCACCGATGTCTCTGGAGAGCTTTGGTCAGTACATCCCATGTTTATAAACAGTTTTGGAGAGTTTAAACCTGTGTGGAGGTATAGGACCAACCTAAAGTCCAGCCAAAACTGGAATCTTTAGGGCCATGGCCCCCACCCTGCATGGCCATCTGCATCTTGGAAAGGGTTGGGGTGCATTTTCAGAGCTGCTGCGGGGTCCTTCGTCCCAGGAGTCCCCAAGGCGGCAGGGTACACACGCACCTTATTTTTAGCTAGAGCCGGACATCCACAATCTCTCCTCCTCCTCCCAGCTGGGTCTGAGTGGAGCTGATGATCGCACACCGTGCAATGTCTCAGTTCTTTTGGGTGTCTCATTTCCTGGAGATCCTTCTGGGCTTCCTTTTCCGAGGGCTTACCAGCAATGCCACAAGCCGGGTGATATTTTTGCATCCTAAAACCTCACCAGCCCGCAGACAGACGGAGCTGGCCTGCCCATGGCCGAGCACAGGGTGCCAGCTGAAAAAAGACACGCGGGCGCGTGGGCAGGCAGAGAGGCCGAGGCAAAATCATGGTACATTGAACTTTTTTTTCCTCCTCTCTGTCTCTCTCCAGGTTTGTGTCCCACCACCCCCACCTCCCCGGAGGCTGGTGTCACCCACAATAGCTTAGTTTTGAAAAGAAGGTGGATAGGTAAAGGAGAGAAGGTATAATTATGGGTGGAATCTGGGATTTTTTTTTTTATCAGATTGTGACACTGTCGAACGCTTTCTGCGCAAAGTATACTGTTGAAAAGGCAGCGATTGTGCCTTTCCCACCACCATTATCAAAGCTCCAGTCAGTCAAATCCTCCCTGTTATTAAATGCTGCTCTGCAAGTCTGCATTGTGAAGCTGAAGGATATAATCACAGGTGCCAGACATGGGGAGAGAGCTGATCCAAAGGTGTGAAAAAAAGAAAACACAAAGATGAGCTGAATAAAAACACATAAATGAGGTGTAAAAAATCAGATTACAGGGGGCAGAGAAGGTGGGAGTAAAATGAAGCAGAAAAAAATCCATTACTTAGGCTTCTCCCCCCCCTCCCCTTTTGTTCATATAGAAGACACAGGGAAAAAATGTAAGCCAGCGCGGCAGAGTATTTGCCAGTATGTGTCAGCCCTGCGCGAGACATGTAGTATTGAGGTGATTCGGACACTTCTTGGCTGCTGCTGTCGGTGTCACGGGGCCATCGGCATCAGCCGCGGGGAGCTGGGGGTGCAGAGCCCCTGCCCGCACGCTGGTACCCCGCAAGCGGCTGGATCCGCGATGGCGTTGGCAAAGCCCGGCAGCGGCAGCATCCGTCTGGACGGCCAGTGCGGTGCTCAGGGGATTGGGGTGACCAGACAGTGCCGGAATTAGGAATTGCATCCAAACGTTTGAAATTAAACATACTAACACGGACTTGCGCTCCTGATCCCTTAACCAGTTGTCCCAAGGCCCTGAAGTCTCTCTTGATTGCCCTCGGACTTCTTGTAGAATATTTCCAAATTTTTCTGCCAGAGTGAATTAGAAAGGGGATTAGGTTGATCAGAGCTTCTGTTTCAAGGGGACCGAACGGCTGCACAGTGCCTTCAACAATAAAAAAGCACGCTCTGCTTGTGAAGCCAAAAAATAATTTGGAAACTAACTCGGATTGCTCCGGTCCAGTGATGTCAAGCTGGAAGGGTTTGCTGCCGCCGAGCTTTTTGTTTCAGGGTGTTTTCAGACACAACCCTTGTTGAAGTGGACACATTCCTGCAGAAAATTTCCATTTTGATGAACTTGCATTTTTAGAAAACTTTCAAGCAGCATTAGCTGTGTCTTTTGAAGACAGCTAATACACCAAGAACCCCCATCGCCCTCATTTCCTTTAAATATGGATATCTCCAGGCGATTACTCACAGTCCCTCCCGTGTCCCTCCGTGCTGCCTTTGTGCATTTTACAAAAACCTCTGTCTTTTAACCAAGAACCTGACCACAGCAGAACTGGAACCAGTTTCCCTGCACACAACCAGCCTTGCGCATGGCCTCCCCCCGCATAAGCGTACTTATTTCAGCTTAGGCTAAGCCCGTTGGTAGTCGATGTCAATTAGGACAAACCTGATAGATGTACGTCACGCAGCTGTTCTGCAATAGGTTTGCAAAACCCTTTGAAAAATAACACTCGGAGGTCAGCTAGTGCAACTCTGAACAGAGGAAGCTGGCTAACTTTTTAGCTGGCTTATAGACACATTCCCGCGTAGAAGCTCTATTAACAGGCGAAGCAATAGGTCACCTTTTCTGTGCGTAAAATGCCGATAGCATGGTAACGCAGCTCACACAACCAACCAGCCCTTGCTCCCTGGGCAGGGATGCAGTCACGCTTGTAACACAGATAAACAGATTTGTTTTGTTTTGTTTTGTTTTGTTTTGTTTTGTTTTGCCCCAAGGCACCTTGGAAATTTGGCCATATTGAGGTCAATAAGATTTTTTGATTTTTTTTTCAAGATTTCGTCCTGACTCTTCTCAAAGGTAAGCTGAGCTCAGAGAAGTAGGTATGATCTGACAACATGAATTTCAGAGTGATGGTTGCTGGCCTGTTTTCTGCGTGAGGATAGGTGAAATGATTGTATGGCTTCCTTCTGCCCTTCATATCCACCAGTCCACCTTTTCTTGAAAACATTTTTCTTTTTGCTACTCTGAATCTCAGTGGTTCAGAGCATCACTTGTAAACCGAGCGGCACATGCAATGGGTGAGGTTAATTCTGAACATGGCAGGTCATCTCTCAAGCTAGCATGACCTTGGTTCAAATTCTACTATATTTCAATTGTTATGGATTTTCAGTGCCTCTTTTCTGAATGGGAACCTCTGAAATGAAATAATACGAGGTGCTATAGATCTGTTTGCTGGCAAGGTTATCACAAAGGCAGGCAGGACAGTTTGCCTCTGAGAAGATGCACTATAAAGCCTCCAAGGTCTTCCCATAAAGTCTGTGAAATACTACCACTACAGACATGTGTCATTGACATTTAGGGTCAAGTTTTCAACCTGACCCTCAGACCAGCTGAAATACGCAGCTTTATTCCGGTGTGATCACTCTATCCTTCGGGCAAGGGATTCATGAAAGCCCAAGCAGCCCATGCACAGTTAACTGGCACGCAGAAGGAAGAAGCACTGCCCAAGACAGCGTTTCAAGGACATGCTGAAGACCTGCTTGTCTATGTACAGCTGACCACTGATTTTCTGCGCTCAAGTGCAGAGAAGCAGCTACGGCCTCAATGGAGGAGAGGGCAGAGGTGTTCTGGCCCAGAAACCAGGTGCCACCCTGGAGAGATGTGGTAAAGGAGATGGCCAAGAGCGGCTCATGTTTTGAGGAACACTGGAAACTGTGGAAGAGAGCGGGGAACCTGCAAACATGCAAAGCCTGAGTCACAATCAAATAATATTCGTAGCTGGGCCGGTTTTGTATCTTTCAAGAGCCAAATGGGATTATATCCAAGTTTTCAATGGAACAACATAAACCATACGCTCACGACTGACGGAGCAAAATGATTGATTTTTTTTGTCCAGTTCCAAAATATGCTGCTTTTGGGGCATTTTCTTGATGTTATTTGCAGATTCAGCAGGCTGGCTGATGAGGTGAAAAGAATTGTCCAGCTAGTGCTTGCCTGGCAAGGTTTACCTGACCTTCTGGGAGATACAGCCAGAGGAACTGCAGTATTGTCGTTTGTCGGTGGATGTCTACAGCCCCGTGGTTAAACTACATGGCACAGCTCTTGGTATAACCAGGGAGAAAAATATGATAGAGCTTTTGTTTCAGATGCAGACTTCTCCTATTTAAAACTGAAATCTTATTTTGCTACGAGCAATATGGAATCCGTTGCAAATCTTTAGGTCCGACTGTGTCTAGTGGAGACCAGTAATACTCATGCAAGGAACTTTTTGTATCCCAGGATGTTCATGCTCATGTACAGAAGACAGAAATAGCCACGATTTCTACATTTCCTTTCAGGTGTTTACAGCTACAGATTTCAATGCGAAAGCTCTTCACCGGCTTTAAAAAGAACAATGAAATAGGGTAGCGAAGGGCTGATTGCCGCTCCGTGGGGAACTCCTGCACACATTATAGACTATCTGCCTCACACGATAATGACAGACAAGTAGATGACCTTTCTATGCTAATGATTTGGCTCCTCGATGAATTCATCCTATGTGATACAGGCAACTTGTCTTTACTCAGTGATGGATCATGTCATGGGATCCCAGAGCTTTCGTGTGTTAGTTAATGTTCTGTCAACACAAGCCCCTGAGAGATCGTCCCAGATGTCCTGGATGACAATTAAGCTCTCTTGAATAAAAGAGATGGTGCTCAGCGAATCGCCAGGAGCTGACGCACTTCCTGAAGCACAACTGGTCACATCCCAGCAGAAATCTTCCCTATCTCTGCCAGTTTACCTGCTGCTCAGAGCACGGAGCCCAAGTGCAATAGCAGAGTTAAAAATATGCAGTAAAATGAACTGGAAAATATTGATCTCATTTAAAGCAGCATTACAAATGCCCAAATCATTGCATCCTAGCATTAACTAATTTTTAAATATCTAATGGTTTTATCTGCTCTGCTGCACTTCATAATGACAAGTAAATGTGTTAGTGCACACAGCTACTCCACCGCAGACATTTTGCTTCCCTCTACCAGCTACGGACCCTATACCTGCCCTACCTCACACATCGCGGCTCTGCAATTAAGCACAATCTGAGAGAGAGGGAGAGTGGGGTACGGAGGTTATTTCCAACAGGATCTGGCTGCCCAGCTTTGTACCTTTCCCACCCAGGGGCTGGTCTCACGGCTGCTGTACGTCAGGGATTTAAAGCAAGTTGAACCTCAGCCCAGGTATTACAGATTACGCTCGTGTTTACGTATTAGTCGAAGATGAAAATCAGACTGAGGGAGGGAGAAGATGTGATAAGAAATGTTTGATGTATGAAGACTTTCAACGTGGCACGTAACTCCTTTGCAAAGGCTACAGAGAAACCTTGTGTTTGTAACCCACAGGGGAGGCTCCACCGGCACCGTGTTCACAGCAGAAACTGGTGTCACCACCCTTCTGGGACTTTTAATACAGCCTCGGAACCGTGAACTAAAACAAGAAACGCATTGCCCCATTTGAAATGAAGACAGTCCTGCAAAGTGCTTTCTCTCAGCCCAGTTCTGCACTTTTTTTGTATGCCCTTTTTTCCCCCTGGATGGCTAATTCCCTCTGGTAGCTGCTAAACCCCACCTTGACTTGGTGACTGCTGATAAGCTGGTGTTGATCAAACCGCATTTCAGTTTCCCATTGCAAGAACCAGTAATCCACATGGGATTGCTAACGAAGGGCTGTAGACAGCAGAAGAGTCAGGTCATTTATCAACGTCCAGCATCAGACCACATCATGAATTCTTAAAGAATCAGGGACACTCCAGCAGTAAAAAGCCTTAATTTTGTGGTCACCCACTAGCTCTTGTGACCCATCCTCACAGTAGTTTTAGGGTTTTCACCTCATGGAAAATGAAAGCTACCTCTTAGATGATGTGCCACGCATGGGCAGAGCGTTAATGCCCGTGGCGCCTGGACTCAGCTCGCTGATGTGCTGCCTGAGCGGTGCCAAGGGACCTCCACTTTTGTGGCTCCTTTATGCTCCTCGATCTGTGTCTGTGGCTATCCTCAGGTTGGTCTTGAGCCTTATAATCACATCCATCCTTTTTCCATGGAATCCAAGAATCTACCTCCTTTCCATGATTCATGTCTCTAAATCAGGCTCTTACAATCCATCCCCGCCTTGTTTGGTAGCTCCTCTAGCCTTGACCTCCCACATTGAACCCTGCTGTCTCGCCCCATTTCTGGCTCATTCTCCCTTTCCGAATTCCTGCCTATGTCTCCATCTTCCTCTGTGTCTCCACCTTCCTGGCCCACGACAAGTCCCTGGGTGTGCTCCTCTGGGGTCGGTGTCACGGAGGGTGGTGGGGAAAATGGGCTCACGTTGCAGAGCCCAACAGGGAGGATTTGACAGTAGTTCGGCTGATGTCCTGCCTGTAACGTGCGCCTCTGATAGCGCCTTTTCACTGCATGGAAATCAGCAGCCACAGAATTATTGTCTCTTTTTTTTTTTTAATCATTCTCACACTGCATTTTGAAGAGGTTGTAATGAGATTAGCCCCCCTCGTTGCTTTACAATATACATTTTTATCTGGGTGTATATATAGAACAGGCTTTTTAACTGCATAAAGGTGTCACAGTGAGGTTCAGGCCCTAATGTATGACATTATCTCCTCTGATGATTGCAGGCAGTACCGAGCTATGCACAGAAAACGCTGTTAACGGGCGCGTGGCGGTTGCTTGCCAAAATGGGATGCACTCACCTGGTAAATGCAGGCAGCAGCTCGCTCCCCGAGGTCACATCCTCGGGTGATGCAAACCGGTGTAGCTCTACTACAACCGGTGGAACGGTGCCAACGTACACCAGCTGGAAACCCAGCCCGGGCGCGGGCTACGGTGATGCTGAACGGATGGGCTTCCTCCTGCAGCCAGGGCTGCGAGAACTGATGGCTCCTTTTCACCTCCACTCAGCAGATTTAAATGAGGCACTAGTGAAAATCGAGGAAGCAGCTGGAGTTTACGTTGGATGACTTCTAGCTCGAGTGTTTTTGAAACTCTGGTTTCAACACAGTTGTTCATAATACGGGTGCGAATGGTTTTCTTTGATCGGGTGATGTGGATGGGGAGAAAAGCTCCAGGCTTGTCCTCAGGATGCTGCTGGGTTCAGGCTGGCAGGAAGATCCCTGGTCCTGCAGCATTCCCTTGCCGTGGCGACCGAAGGGGTTCGGTCCCCCAGTGCGGAGCTGAGCCCCCATCCTGCTGAGACTGCTGGTGGCCCTGCCCCAGCTCAGCCCCGCTGGCCCTGGGGCTCAGCATCCCCACGGCCCGGAACGGGCTGCTCTGAGGGCAAGTGCACGAGCTCTCTGGTGCCCCTTACGAAACACAAAACTCCCTCCAGAGGCTGGTCAGTGTGATGTAATTAAAGACCAAACCTGACCCCAGCAGTGGGATGGCATGGGCGAGCTCTCCCAATGACTGCACAACCCACCCGCCACAGAAAGGGTTCAATTCACCCAAACCCTCTTTAGATATGAGGTCTACAGGTTACAGAGCTGTCTGGTTGGGTGGTGGTGGGTTTTTTTTACAGAGCAGGCAAATCCAGAAGATGGGGGTTTTTCTGCCTCCCAAATACAGTAATATATATGAAACCCTGTTTTCTGTCGTAGCTAAATAACAAATTTTTGCTCTGTTCCTGGGGCCTTTACACAGTTTAGAGAAAAGGAAGCATTATGTGGGAAAAACAACACTTTGAAGGGGAGCGTTGGGCTTGGGAGAGAAACAACCATTCGTTGCAGCTATGTCAAAGCAAATACAATAACTAATGGTACTTGAAATACCACCTAACAGGAGTGGATATTCACACCTCTCAGGAGCTAAACCGCTCCTACTGCTGAACCCTGAGGTAGGGAGGGATGAAGAGCAGAGGTCAAAATGGTCAAAAATGAATTTACTGCTTCGGGTTTTGTTTAAAGCTCGTCCAGACCCATGGTGGGACAGGTCAGTAAGCGCTCCTCGAGATTCAGTGTCTGCAGCCCAAAGCGGAAAGTCGTCATTGTTAAAACAATATTGTCGTTAAACCAGGAAAATGCAGTAATTAGGTTTTCTGAGAGAACAGGTTCACCTGCTCTGGAAGAACCAAAATTACTAAAAATGCCAGAAAAGATTTCTAGATTCTTTTCCAGAAGTTTGGGGAGAATATTTTAAAAATCAAGGCAATCACAGCATTATACTGATAATTTCATTTGTTAAAAATCCCCACTTCACTCCAAATGAAACCCTATCCACTTTCTAGAGGAATATGGCATGCAGAATATTTATTACCCCCATAATTTTTGTGCAGCCCTTGTTAGTGTTGTCAGCACAGGCCTTAGAGCGACAAATGTGGAAACTGTTTCTGTTTCAGATTTGGGGCACAACAGAGGAGCTTTTGTCCCCAGAAGCTTGTCTGCTTCCTCCAGCTCTACCAGCAGGTCTAAAAAAACCCAAAAAACAGAGCTGGCTTTTCTGATGGAAATTGTGGCATTTTCTAAATGACGCTGCACCTGTTTAACTGAGGGTGTGATATTTAAACCAATTAGTTCAATTTACAGAGGAAACCATGCCCTTATTCCTCTTTGAAATAGCTTGTTTTGATTTAATTAAGACTAAATCCTTATTAATACATTTATTAAAGGTTCTGGCTGCCTGTTTAACCCAAGCCAAGTGACTTCAGCCAGCTGTCCCGTGAAGGCCAGTGGGAACCACCTCATCCCTAAACTTCCCCGACACTCATTTGACTCCGTGTAACTCAAACCTCCAGTCTCTCATCCCCTTTTTTTGTCTCCTGTTAACTGGCGAGTGTCAAGGTGGTGGTTCCCATGGAGCAGCGCTGGCAGTGCCTGGAGCCAGCTGTGTGGCCATCGCACCCTCCTGCAGCACAGCTGGATGTGGGGCAGAGCCCTCAAACAGCAGCAGCAGCCTGGCTTGGTACCGTGAGGAGCTGGGAGCTACCAGGGCTGGGGTAGAGGCAGAGCAACCTCTGGAGCTCCTGCAGAAGTCGGATGTTCTCTCTTAAAATAGCGCGAACAAGCTGAGGTAACATCTGGGTGGGTTTCTGTCCATGCAGGCTCGCTGAAGCTGGCTTCTCGCTGCCGTAGCACACCTGGGGAAGGCAGGCTTCTCTACGGGCTGTGCTTCTGCGGGAGTTTTTATAACGGATTTCAAATTGTTTGCTGCCCTGGGAGGTGTCCCCTCCACTCTCTGAGATGGGATGTGCCCTTGCAGGGGAGCAGTGACCTGCTCAGGCTATGGGGACCTTCTAGGAACTTGTGTTTGTACCTCAAATACTGGATAGTTTTCCTGGTGAATGACTTGGATGTGATGGTTGTGGTCTCTCTTTGAGTCTAATGGGGGAAAAAATCACTCCAGTAATTGCTGCAAATATCTGTTGTTTGTGTTACAGCCAAGCCGCGGTGTTTTACAGCCAGGGAAACTGAGGCACGGAGAGCTTTGCAGAAATGGTGTGATGCTATTTTCCAGGTTTGTTATAAGGAATGGTTAATTAATAACAAATTATTAAATAAGGCCTCTTGGAGCTCGGTAAGTACTCTCAGGAATAAGAGAGTTGCAGGAAAAAATACTCGTGTTGTTGAAAGCTGGAGTATACTTCAGGCCTCGTAACTGTGAGTGCTGAAGCACAGTGGAGATAGCGTGGCAAGCTTCTTGCAGGATAAACCAATGCAAACCTATAATCCATGTTGTGGGGTCATCTAAAGGACCAGTCATACCGAATATGATCAGAAATTAGATTTCTCTGGTGGAAAAAATAGGATCTGGCATTTTTCACAGTCTTGGTGTCTTTCCTTTGAAAGACTCCTTTGTTCTACAGGTCTTGGGATGAAATTAAATCATGGTTCATGTAAATACTGGGTTGTTTTTTTCTTTTTCACTGGCTGGGAGCCAATCCTATATCCTGTAGCTACTTCTGCCCCCTTCCCCTACATGTATACACCAGGTTAAACCTCTCCCCACCCTCCAAAGTGAGGAAGATCGGGACATTTGTTACTTCTTTGGGAACTTGTGAGTGCAGTCAGGAGGTGTGAAGGGCATCCTTACGGCTCTGGTGTGGCTGACCCTGAGCTTCATAAACACGGCAGCAACCCGTGGACCTCGGGGGTTTGGGTACTGCTGCGGCTGGAGGAGCGAGCTCTTGTGCGGGGGTTTTGCCTCTGAATTGTTCAGGAACCCTTTCTGACCCAGGCTGTAGTTGTAATTTTTAGTTGTAATTATTCTTCAGCCACTTTGGCTGGAAAGTCACTATCAATGGGCAGTGGGATGTGTCCTCTGCGAGTGCTCAGCGTTTGAAATTTGGTTTTACGTGGTCTGTGACCGGTCACCGAAGTCATACGGTATCACTCTTACTTCCACGTTGTTTTAAACTAGGGAGCAATGAGTAACAGACTATGAAATTTGGGGTGAATACTAATTCATGCTGACTCGTGTGACGCCTTTGGGAATTGCAGACATTTCCCAAATGCCCTGTGGTTTTCCAAATGTTCATGAGTCACAGCCGACCACTCTTTCATTCACAAAAATAGTTACAAGATTGGGTTTTTAACTATTTAATCAGCTCTGTGAGGGCTGGAATTCTGTTTTCTGACTGAAATTGCTGGAAATATTCATACTAATTTCACTGGGATGTAGATCTGGCCTAAGTTACTATAACAGCATGTAATTATATAGAAATATCAAAAATACAAAGTGTGTTAACTCAGAACCTTCCAAATTTAAAAGCAAATCCTCAATTAAGATGAAAAAAAGCCCTGTCCTGAATGTTGCCTGTGAGACCCCCAAGCCAATGTAGTTCTGGCTATGGATGTATCTTTTCCTGAGACAGAGGGACGTTCTCTGTTGGGTTTTTTCCCATCTCAGTAGGGTCTGCTGGAAATTGTTCCAGGGATTGGGATTTGGGAATAAGTTTCAGGGGAGATGGATTAGCAGGCAGTGAGTTGGTGAGAAAGCCAAACAGACAATATATTGCGTTGCTTTATGGACATAGCTGTTCTCAGCTGTGTATCTCCACATATATCTATTATATAGCAGTGCATCATATTTGCATTTCTGCCATAGGAGCACTCCTCTCTTGTGTTGCTATACTCTTTCCTTATCAGTCTCTGTCTCTGAACCTCTATACAGAGAATCAGCATGATTGACTGATATTGAATATTTGGGATTCTTTTTTTTTTTTTTACCCCCGGACTCGAATGCTGCAGCAGAGCTCTGGTGTGACAGACGCAGATGGAGAGGGGTAACCCCATGAGCTGCTGAGGTTGTGCCACCCACCCTTGTGCTACCCACCAGCGCAGGGTGATGCTGCTGGTCCCTGCCCGGGGCGATGCTGCGTGCCGGAGTTTGGGCAGGGGAGGGACGGAGCTGCCCGCAGGGAGGGTTAGTGTTGGCTTTGGCACCTTAAATCCCAGAGTCATCAGGGCCTGGCACACGCTGCAGACAGCTTGGGGAAAGTGCCGCGCTTGTCGCTACAAGGCAGTTCCTTGTCGCCCTGTCAGGCTGTGCAGGGGCTGCTGTCCTCCCTCCAAATCTTCTCCCGGTGCCGCAGCAGAAAAGCTCATCCCATTTGTGCAAACAGCAAGCTCACGAGCTTTGTTTTATTGAAACCATCAGGCTTGGCTAAAATCTCTGGTCTCAGAGCAAAGCCAATGACTTCATCCTTGGAGCTGCCTCCACGTAACCTTTGCTTTCACAGATCTATTAGGAAGCTCCCCGGGAGGGAAAGCCCAGCTGCCAAATAAATCATACCTTCCCGGCAGAGAGGTGTGAGATGCTCAACAGGAACCCGAGCTGCCTGGAAGGGGAGAGACAGGGGATCTTCTGCAGAGATTTTTTTTCAAGCTTGTCCAGGCGCCAGTAGGGCCAGATCCTCTGCCGGAGCCTGTCGATGTAAATGCACCGGTTCCCGTGGAGTTTTGTTGCTCTATTCCCAGCGAGGATTTGGCCGGAGCCTACATGTGTGGTAGGTAGGAAGGAGCCCGTAGTCAACTGTGGGACTTTTTATTTTTCTTTCTAATTAAAAGCAGATATATTTTTTAAAACATTTGCAGTGGGAAACTATAATTTAGTTTTAGAATTTCCCATTTAATACTCCCCTAATGCCTGTGAAAAGCTTTGAGTTGCAGTTCATGATTTGAATCTTTATAGGCAATTAGCTGGAGAAGGATCTGGAGAAACACAGGTATAGATTTGTAGAGCTTGAGGTAGGACGATGCAGGGAAGAGAAAACCTACAGATTAAGAAACTTTGCTATAAGGCAGGGTGGAGAAAAGCTTCCATTATCTCATTTCTTTAAAGATGCTTGAGCATTACTGTTGTGTGATCCAGGGGCCATGTCAGCAACCCATAATTCAGGTTTGGTTGGACCAGAAGCCATATTTCCACATGTGTCTCTCTAGTGCACATCTCACTGTGTCCTCTGCATTTCATCTGCTGGATCTAACAGAGCTGACACTGAGGAAAGACACCTCCAAGCCCTGCCTTTGTGGTCCAGCCTCAACAAGGGCAGAACCGGTCATGAAGGTGATGCCATCTGCCAGAAGGTGCTGTTCACAGGTTGCCTTTCTGGAGGAGAAAATGGGGGTTAAATCCCTGTTGCTGTGTCTGCAAAAGAGCGAGGGCTTGGCTGAAATTACAGGGGTTGTTTTACTTCTCTCTCCTCCTGAGAGGAGAATGGGGGAAGAAAAATGAGATGTGAAACTTGTCTTATTTGTGCATCATTCAAGACTGATTTCAGAGGGTTTGGACAGTGGGATGAGACTTTCAGCCTTGGGGCCTCTATTTAAACTAGACCAGGTTTTTTGCATAAGAATGTAGATGTTGCTGGATCAGGTTTCTGGTCCAGGTTTTTTCCTTGAAGACTTGCAATCTCCAGCTACTTCAGAAGACAACACAAAAATGGAATAATCTGATTCAATGAATTATTGGGGTTTATGTCCCTCGCCCCAGATCTAGTGAAAACTTTATTGCTTTTGAATCAAAAAGGAGAACAACTGGCTCCCACAGTTTTCACTGGCTCAGATGCTTCATCTCCATGAACTGTCAGTCCTAAAGCCTTTCCTATCCTTTGGGCTTTCTCAGTGCCTGGTTTTGCCCACCTTTCAGTGAGCCCCTTCTGCTTGCGTTTAATTCTTCAAGGGAAGGTATTTCAGTTGACCTAGCTGTGATCTGAAAGTACTTAGAGTGCACAAAGATTGCAAATGAGAGGTGAGCAAGGGGAAAGAAAGGGTTATCTGTGCTGTTGAACGTAGGCAAAACTATGGGTAGTTGGGCAGGTCAACATAATGTCTTGGCATTAGAGACTGGATGCCAAAGCTGGAACCATCTCCAGTGACTTTGTGTGGAACTCCTGTCAGGGGTGGGAGGTTGGGATGCCCCCAGCACCGCAGCAGATGCTTGCTGATTAATGGCACCCAGGTGAAATCAAGGCTACCTGAGATGGTCCATATGGTCTTTATCAACCTGCAGCTGTTTTGCAATGAGTGTCTCACAGCAACAAGAGGAGCAACATGGATGTATTCTCACAGCTGCAATGGTGGCTTGTTCTGCTGCTCGTAGGTCTTCCTTGCAAGTCTGCTGTACAGAGCTTCCCGTTTATGTGCTGTGGCCATGCTGTCAAAGTATAAGTAATCACTTTCATACTTACCGAGCTGCATGGTCACCAAGGTGTAATATCTGATGGGCAACAGATGTCTGCTTTCTTCCAGGGTTTACAGCATTGTGTTATTGCTGTTATTTGCTCCGGCTCCATGCTGCCAGGGGAAGGAGGAGGGGCAAGAACTAATGCTGCCTGCTGAATGAATGGCACCGACAGCCTTCCTTTTGCTTTGGGGGGTCTATTTTAAGTGCTTGAATTATACCCAGTGTTCACCGATCCAGCATCTCTTCTCAGAAATGAAATCATGTCTCCTGCAGTGGAAATTTCTGGTTTATTCAGATAGCCTTTATCCAAACACAGCAGCGTTCAGCTAAGGGAGACTTGTTGTGTTTCTCGAGTATCTTCTGTAGCATTGTGCAGGCACAGGGACAAAACAACTTGCGAGTAAGATGAGGACTGTGTCTTCTGAGGAAGTCTCTCATGCATATGACATGCTTTACCTTTGCATTATCTGTTTGTGCTCGGGGACCGAGCAGGGAGTCATGCTTCCCATGGTGTTCAGCAGCAGTTCATGCACGGAGTTTGCTGGTTTAACTTGATGGAGAGCGTGAGATGGTGCCTCTCACTCTGCTCCAGTGCTGCTGCATCCTTTTTGCTTTTGAAAAAGCGCTGTGCAGCCTTAAACTTCCACTTCGATACCCTCCAGGAAGCCTGGTTTAACGCCTCATCTGAAGGACATGAGTCATTAAAAACATTTTTTAGAAGTCTGGAGGTGACCTATTGGGCTCCATGAGACTGATTCCTGTGTAGCAGCAAGCAGCTGGTTTGTACCTGCCACCTCTGAGCTGACAAGCCTCCTGAAACAGCAGCTATGCCCTCTGCAGAGAGGACCTGGCTCATCCTGAGCTGTTCCCGAGAGCTCCCAGGGAGATGTTGGGAAGTGAGCTATGGGGATGGTCGTGGCTCAGGCAGCCTAAATTCCATCCAGACCCCATGTCAAATGCTTCATGCTGACTGCTCTGAAGCAGTCCCTGGTCAGTACTTTAAGCTCTTTGCCCCGTGCTTCAGGAGTGTTGAAGTCTCTAACCTGCACTGGCCCTCTGTGCACAGAGAGTGTTTGAGCTGTCTCCAGCAGGACCTACGATCTGCAGACAGAGTAGCTGGGGAAAGACTGGAGACCCGTGGCCTGGCCTCCCTCACCCCAGGTGGGTCACAGACCTGATCTGCTGGTGCAGATGGCCATCTGAGTGCTCCTTCCATTGGTGTGACCAAGGCACACCCAAGTGTCTCCAGCAGAGCTGCTCTGGAGGTGGCATGGTCCATTTACATATAGTCACTGCTGGGATCACAGCTACCAGACCAGCTTTAAAAACTCCTCCACCCTTTACTGTGGGTGCTGTGACACTTGGGAGCTGGACACCCACCAGTGGCTCAGCTGGTGGGTCCCCCATCTCCCCCTTGCAGTGGGTGCTCAGACCCACACCTGGAAGTCCCTGTCCCTCCCCAGCCCCACCACCCACAGCGGTATCAGCATGACCCTTATGCAAGGCATGAGTCAATGTTTCCTGCCACTTGGCTACATAGTGACCCACAGGCAGTTTATTTTTACAGGAATTTGGGCTTTAAAACCTCCAGGAGACTGGGGCCATCATAAAAGATGTATCCCCCCTCGACGAGTGTGTGATTCAGTCATTAGAGCTAGAGGATGGTTAAAGAAATGCCAGCTCAGGGATGTCATTTGGCTCCATGGAGACACCTAAGCCTTGTCTGTGCTAATACTTGTAGTAATAGGTATTAAATTGGCTCATGTAGACATGGCCCTGAAGGGCAAGAAAACAACTTCACATCTCCTTTTTAACCTCTCTTTCTCTTTTCAAGTCAACTTTTTTCAGACTTCAGGCGTAGTGTGTCTTTACTGCTGTTTATGTTATGCTGTTGCCTGGAGGTCCTTGCTCGCATGGCTGCCTGCTGTGCCAAGAGCCGTGCACGTGTTTAGGGAGGGAGACCCACAGGGAAGAGTTCAAAATCTATGTAGACACAACAGGAAAATGAAGCATTTCTTCATTTTGCAAAGCAAGCGGCTGGCTCAGAGTTGCAGGGGGTTAAATTCAGACGGGATGTGGCTGTGGTCCCCAGTGCTCCTCTCTCTGAAGAGCTGTGTTTGGTGGTAGTGCTCGCTGCTTGAGAAGTGGCCCCCAGACCACTTAGTAATATGTGACCAGTGCAGGTATCCACCTCCCTGCCAGGACCAGGTTACTTCAACATACCTGGCTACAAAATGCCTGGCGTAATCCACCTGTGGTTGTGGAGTAGCATCCCAGGGCAGAAAGAAAAGGAAGAAAAGTCTTGCCTACGCTATCGGTGGCCACAGACAGAATGTGAGCCTGCCTCTCCGGAAGCCAAATCTGGTGTCTTGCCACAAAAAAATCTCAGGAAACTGCTTTTCCAATCCAATGCATTCATCTCTGCTGCAATCTGTTCAGGGAGAGACATCCACAGCTTCTGCCTGGCAGGTGGGTCTCATCCTGCTATGGAGCAGCAATACTCTGACTTTATCATTTTTTGAGATGAAAAGGCTTTTATGCAGTCTTTATGAATAACAAGTTACCATGTCACAAACTCTTGTCATCATCCAAGTTAGCCTTTGAAAAGCCAAATGCTTTCCCCATTGTCTCTGTAGGTAAAACAAAAAGTAGTGGCATCTTTCTACAACCTCCGGAAGAAAAACCTTCATGAATTGCTGAGGTGTTGCTTGAGTGGCATCTCAGAGGAGAGCTTTCTTGCAAGCCCAGCTCCCCAGAGGTTTGGGAGCTGTGCATCTGATGGAGCTCTCTGCAGCATCAGATTGATACTGTCAAACACAATGAAGGGGAGAAAAAATACCATTAAGTCGTTGGGGGTGAGCTGGATCAAGCTGAGTCCAATTCAGGACATGAGTGTGCCTGTCTCATGGCGGCCTTTTGCATTTTATGTGTTATTTAAAAATGCACTATTCAAATCCTGTTTCTTCCACAGTCTTCTATTAGCAGGAGAAATGGGCCCCAGCTCCTTTGGTCACATCCAGGGCTAAATGTGCATCCATGTTACAAAGGCATCTGGAGTCTCGTCATGCCCAGAGTAGAAGGTCTCCAAAGCATGAATGTCTCTCAGTCTCTCTTGTAGGTTGGGCCCATTTCCAAGGTAAATGCACGTACTTGCAGACAAGCTGTGGAAATGAATGCTTTGCCCGCTCTGGGGAAGAGGAGAGAGGTCTGGAGAAATATTATTACAAATTCCTGGCTTGAATGACTGTTCTTGTCTCTTCTAGGGGCTGTACCCCCAGCAGGACAGCACTGAGTGATTTCAGTGGTGCATTAACAGCAACACTAGTATGTCAGCTATTCTTCTCAGCAGGACTTTATTCTGGAGGATCTTTTCTTTTAATTGCTGCCTTTCCATTTCTGGTGACAGCTTCCCAAGTGAACAATGGGCTGTGGGAAACCTTGGACCATCCTTTCTCCATCATGTGTCAGCTGAAAAGAAAATTTGCACACCTGACCTGCTCCTGCTTAACAATGTGACCAGGGAAGAGCCATTTGCCCCTCGTTAGGACAGCAGAGCTCTTCTGATGGCTCAGAACAAGAATGAAGAATCCTAGAAAAGATGCAGTCATAATCTGTGCTTCATTAGCACAACCACCAAGGTACACGAGTCCTACTTATCACCCTTATCTAGGCTACTGGACATCCTTTTCAATAAAGGAGAAAAAAGTCCCACAAGCTCTTCCAAAATGCCACATTCTCTGCATGTGAGAACCATGAAGCAATGTCTCCATAGTTTTTCTCCAAAGAGTTAAGAAGCAGTGTAGAAAGTCATTTAGAAATACCGAGGGGAAGAGGGAGAGGGAGGGTGTTGGTTTGGTACAGGTCAAGGCTCGGATCAGCTCCTGCTCAAGTCAGATCAATGTGTGCGCTCTGAAGTTGGGGGCACCCCCAGGAGCTGAACTCCAGGTCCTCTGGAGGTTTTTAAGGCATTGGGGCTGCTGATACAGTGGGCCAGCTCTTCTGCTGGTGGATGTGGCCTTGCCTTTGCTGGAGCTGTGGGGGTTTAGGTAAGGTGTGAAGTGTGCTGGTGAGCTCTGGTTGTACATCTGGTCCTTCCACCACTCCTTGCTGAGTGACCTGGACCTGCTCTCCTCAGCAGACGTGGACTGAAGTCCAAAGAGCAGAGCAGCTCTGATGACCAAACAGGCATTTACGTGTCTCTGCTGAGAGCAAGGGCTGGCGTGACTGCAGGGAACACAGGCTCCCAGTTTTCTCTCCACCATCACTGGTGTCTGGGTTAAACACCAGCACTCGTGGGCAGTTGTGGTCACACAACACCCTGGTCGCTTTGCTCAGGCCTTTCTGTGGGATGGTAAGCTGCTACCATAACTTCACACGCAACGTCAGGGGGGGCATTCAGCCTCAGGAGAGCGTTGCTGACTTGCTGCTGTTTGGTGTCATCATCGAGCTCCATACATGAGCTCCTCCACCGTGCACCATGTGTTGTGCAGCCGCTGAGTTCGGTCTGCTGTGGGGATGAATCAGCTACAGGGATCTGCACAGAAGTCGTTCCCAAAACTACCATGTAGCGTCCTAAATCAGGAGATAAAAAACCAGCATTGATCTCCAAATTGTTATCCTTTAGCCCGAGATGCTTGGGTCTGGAGTTTCTAAATTCAATCCCCTTTTTAACCCACATGTGGAGTCAACTCACGTAGAAATGTGGTCAAACAGATTCTTGGCTCCCTAAATCTGCAAACCAAATCTTTAAGAGCAGTGAATGGGTCATATGTATTTCCTTCCTTATCTCTCAGCCCTCCATGACTTGGAGATCACTACCTAATCTTGGATGAGCCTCTGTTTGAAAGGTTTTCCCATGCTTTACCCCTCAAAAAAAAAATAAAAAATAAAAAAATTGTTCACTTGGCAATTCTGTTAAATAGTTTTAGATTATCATGAGAGATCCTGGAAGTCATTCCAACATCAACAGGTTTGGTCCCTTCTGCTTTAAAGTCTGAATAAATAATCTCTGATGTTAGTGCATATGGCATATCAAAGCCATTTGGCCCGGGCTGTGAAATATATTCTGTGTTAATCTCCCCCTTACCTGTAAACTAGTTGAAAAAGCATACACAAACACACAAACTATTTGATGTTTTTCCTCCAAATCAAAAAAACCCCTGTCTCCATGGTCCTATTATCTCCTCTTATTAAGTATGTTTTCATGCTGTGCTTTTTTTTGTGCCCACAGTCAATAACAATTTAAATGATACTCTTTGATGCCCTTTGTTCACATCATTTATTTCCATCTCTTTATCTGATTTTGCCAACAGGACCTAATTTGAAAGAGGCTGCAGTTCAGCGGCAGGAGGGATTTAAACACTGTTAAGACTGACATTTTCCCTCATCTCACATCCCGTGGGGTACCTGATTGCAAATTTATAATACACCAGAGGTCTTGCCATCAGAAGATACAGACTTACAGTAACAGCAACTAATTTAAAAAAGATCTCCAGCGCATCGGTGTCTGGGGCTGGTTTACACAGACTAATTAATCCTTATTTGACCTGAATTAACTCTTAATCTGTGTGAAATGAAAAAGCTTTACTGGGATACAGAAAATTTTAAAAGATGGAAAATCCTCTCAGAACAGGAGGTTTCTGCAGCTGTGTGCCTTGTGGATTAAAATACTTGTTGGCTGCTGCTGTAGAAAATTAGCCAGTTCTTTTTTTTTTTTTTCCTATCCCCACCCCCCTGTTACTAACCAGAAAATACAGGAGAGGGGCAGAAGATTTTTTTGCCACCAGCAGTTGCTGTCACTTAGTAAGCAGTGCAGAAGCGGAGCAGTCATCCCTGCTGATATCTTGGGTTTGTCAAAGAAATCTGCTCGATGGCACAAGGGAGAAAGATCATTTGGAGCAGATGTTCCCCTTGGGTGTCCCCAGATTGCGCAGTCTCCAGGTAAGAGATGGCTTCTCGGCTTCTCCAGGAGCCGTTGCCTTAGCAAGGACTGCAGACCTGAGCACTGGGTAAATATGGAAGGATCACAGTGGATACTCCTGATGTAGCCCACTTGAAAGCAGAGGGATGTCCCCACCCCATATCTTTGTGATGGGGGACTTGTACAGTTTGGAAAAAACCTCAAATTTGCAGGCTTAAAGTTGCTCCATTAGGTTTGATTAAGGACGTGCTCAATTGGGTGTCCCCTCATGCCTCGGAGGACTCTGCCAGAGCACAGGATGAGCAAATGGCTCGTCCAAGATGATATCAAGAACATGAAGGGATGAACACGTCCCTGGCCACAGTACACCCTGATGCAGGGGCTAAGGGGTATGTGCTCCGTTGGAAGTGAGGTTTGGAGACCAGAGCTGAAGCTGGGACGAGTTAAGGCCGCCCTAAATGTGAGCAAATTTTCACTGCTGAGCTCTGGGGGGATCTTGTTTGGTGTTCGTGGACATGTTAAGAGCTAGCTGCGGGTTTGAGAAGTTGTGGAAAAAAACCGAATGTCTGGAGAAGGTTGGACCTGCAGACGTAACCTGGCATTTTGGTTAGGCTTTGTGGTGTGCTGTGCCGAGCGCTCCTGCCTGTGGAGATGGAGGCTCCCTCAGAGCTCATCCCTGCTTTGCTCTTGTCTGTATTTCACTGTGCAAAGATGGTCAAGAGGTGCTTGGGGGAGACCACAGGACTCTGTGATGTGGTGATGAGCCAGGCGGGTCAGGTGAGATGTCTCTCCCAGTGCCAAGAAGGCAGCAACTTACCTTTCTCCTTTGTTCTTGGCACACTGGGCTTTTTCCCAACCCTGCTTACCTATCATTTACTGTATTTGAAACTCCAGCCAATATAGGACCACCACGCTTTATCAAAATACCTAAAACAAAGGGCAGGATCCTTATCTCCAATTCCTGAGGTGTGGACATGTCCAAAGTCACCCAAGATACCTAAAGCAGAAGCGTGGTGTGAGCCCGAGCCCCCTGTATAGTAGACCCTTCCCTGCCATCCCTGGTCATGTCGCTGTGAATGCCGTTATTATTGCATTAAATGTCCACTGCCCCAGCCACAGCAGAGGCATTTAAAAAGATGCTACCGCATTACGCAGAATAAATGTCACCCTCTCAAATCAGCAAGCTGTTGATGGCTTGAGGTAACTGTTTAAAGGTTATCCGGTGCTGCTTGTATCTCTATTTTCAATTACCCCCACTTGTTGGCTTTGAAGTCTTTAGTATGGAAAATAAATCATAGCTCAACGTGCTGTTCCATCATTCAGTAAAGCCTGACGTGACAGTCTCAGAAGATCACAAGATTATAGTGATAAGGGTCTAGTTTTAAAATGTTTACCATTTCCCAGTTGGATCTTTGACCTCGGACTGCATTAATGTTGTGCCATTTTTAGGTCTAATGCCAATCTCTGTCTTGCAACATATCATCATTTTAATGCCTGATTTACACTCTGAATTATGGTAATTTATTGTAATAGTGTGATTTGACCTTTTCAGTATTTCATATTTTTATTGGCTAGATGTTTCGTCCCTTTCCCCAGAGGTTAGTGGGACTTTGGGGGGAGCAGAGGAGGCGAGCGAGCCTATCAAAGTACGCAATGCTGAAAAGGGCAAAATGCAAGAGCATCCTGCTAATTCAGGGACTGGGGATGGCGTGGAAATTTAAAGGTGACGCTTGTGACAAACCCCACGCCAAGAACAGAGATGACGTGTTGTCAGCCTTCTAGATGAAAGGACATCTTTGGGAATGGCTGAAGTGATGTCTGTGAACCTCCACGTGTGCAGCGGGGCTCTGGAGAGGCTTCTTGTGCCTGCGTGGTGCCCGCCTGCATCTTCCCAGCATGGAGGTTGCCATCTCAGTTTGAAGCTGGTATTTATGGTTCCAACGCAGTGAAATGTCCTTCAGAGTGGATGGGTCTGTGTTTAGAGGAAATCAGCTTTGGGGATTGGAGTGTGCCCTGATGAAGGAGCAGAAATGTAAAAGGCCAAGATGGAAAGTGAAAATATAATCCTAGTTGTTTCTCTTTTTATTGCCCTCTGCCCAGAAACGCTACTTCTTTAAGGCAGGATTTGCAGGCATACAATGACAAAAGAAAGTGATAGCTTACTATTAAAAAAAAAAAAGAAAAGAAAAAAAGAAAATCCAGAAACACTAAAATAATCCCCTACAACAAAAAGCTTTGATAAAAGCAAAGCTGAGCCTGAGGGCGATGCTGCTTCTTCACCCTGTTCTTCAGTATTGAGTTAGTTCCAGAGGACCCAGCCTTTCCTTTCTATTTTGGAGCAGGGTTTTTTTGGGTTTTTTTTTTTGTTTTGTTTTTTTAAGGACTGCCCTTCAGCAATCCTTCTGAAATAAGTATTTGTGCCTGGCTCTGGAAAAGAGCAGCAAAAGCAAGCAGTCAGCTCCTCTGACGGCCGTGTTGGCTTTCTGGGACCAGCATCTTCAGTCTTTGCTCCCAAGGAGTGGGAGAACACTGCAGAGTCGGGCTGGGACTCAAGCCCTCCAAGGGGCATTTTGAAACTTTTGCTAGTAAGGGCTCAGACAAATGTGGGTCTAATCCTACCCCAGAGCGGTGGTGGATGCTGTTATGCAGCTTTGATGGGAAACAAGTACAGAAGAATAAATCGCAAAGCAGGTGCTGAGAATCTCTTGCGCTAAAAGTGAGGGAAAGGTGTTACTGAAGCTACTGCAAGTGGAATAGGCTGGAACTGGGACTGGACTCATCTCCTTGGGTTTGTACAGCTCCTAGCACCATTAGGATCTGGTACGTCCCTTGGCCACTTCTGCTGCACAAATCATGATTTATAGAAGCATGAATTTTGTCCAAAACCAGAGGCAACGCTAATACACATGGCTGGAGAAGGCATGGTCTCAGCTTAGTCCTGTTGAAATGTGCAGACTGAGGGGAGCACAACAGCCAGGACTGCAGCCGGTGCATGAAGATGCTGGTACTGCTGCCTGCTGTGGTGCGGCATTACCGGCCCCGAGGCAGCAGATGTAGGCCAATGTGATGGATTAACCATGATGTTAAGGGAGACCATAAAATGTATATCGTGCATATATGAAATTGTATTTTCAGGTGATTTGTTTTCTCTTGTGACATTCAACTCATCTCCACTCGAAGAGTTAATTTATGGTGTTCACCTGAAGTGATCAGTCCAGGGCAGGAGATGGGGTGTAGTTTCCTAGTAAAAGGTCTCCCTTCAGCTTTAGCTGGTAGACATGCAATTCTTCTTGCTCTGTGTCTGCACCAGGTGTTTTGTAACAGGCAAACATCCATCTTTTCCCAGTCATCCCAAAGGCCATTTCCATCACCCCTTGGTTGGGTTGACTAGAAATAAAGCTTCCCAGTGTTGAGCTTCAGTAAAATACTCTATCTCATACGAGGTCATTTACTCCTAACACCAGTGAGCACTTTGTACTCCACAGATGATGTTTTAATTCGTTGTCTCTAATGGGATTTTGCTCCCAGAAGCTGAATTTGTCCTATGGCTTTTCCCAGCAAGCTTGCACATGATAGTTACCCAGTGTCTGGGCTTTAGCTGACACTTTTCAACAAGTCATGTCCCAAGTTAGACCACTGGTAGGAGTTTAGTACCTCTGAGACTTCTGGCCCTCTGTCAAATCTGGATAAAATTGTCCACGGGTCACCTCTCCTAACAAGTGCTGGTACCTACAGGTTGTTCCCGTAGGCACACCCAGATGCATTTGTCTTTTCACCTGAGAAAACCAAGACAAAAATGGTCTTAATGCAGACCTGAAGCCCTTGAAGAAGTTTGTTTTCTTCTGACCCTGTAGAAAAAGACTGTTTCTGCCCTACAAAGCCTATTTTGGACTTGCAATGTATAACAGCATGTCTTGGGAAGTAAAAGCAGCTGAGAGAGGCTGGTAGAGCTCAGGATCCACAGTATTTTCACTGATTTCCTGGATGAGTTGAGACAAGTTTCCTTCATTTTGGTGTTCAGTTGGCCAGCTGGGATTTGCTAAGGTCACTCATGTTTGCACAGGTCCCATGGGGTCCTGATTTGGGACTTTATGAGAATTTGCTGGTTAAAAACAAGGCAACTGGGAGTTTTAGATACAAACAGCTGTTCTGTAGGTCCTTATCACGGTCCTCATAGCTGGCCGGTCCATATCTGAAGCATGACTAATTAAAATAAAGTAGACATATGCTGTAATTGTGGGCTGACAAAATCATCACCTGTTGGAAGGAAAGCTAAACTAGAAGTGGGTATTCCTGAATTGTTAGCTTTCTGAGCAGTCTTGAAAAAAACCTATATGAAGTGTGTTTTTATTGTACATTTTCAATCCATTCAGCCAATTCTACAGTGATACAGCCAGAAGTACACACGCAGTAGATGCCTGCTTTGTACACATGATCGCCTTCATTAGTTTGATGTGCAAATGGTTACTTAGAAATACTAATAGCTGCAGTGAGTGGTTTCAAACGACTACACAGGCAGGCGTGTAGCTCTATGAACATATTGTGTACACCGGGGCCTTTGAAAACAGCTCCTTTTAAGTTTCTACTCGCATCCTGTTACTGAACTGGGATTTTGCACAAATATTTTAAAATGATTGTTTTAACATTTTCATGCTTGCTTTTAAAGGAGATCATCCTCTGTGATCACGGACAATGGAAACAATTGTTCAGTGGTCTCATACTCTAATCGAGTCAATTTGCTTTGCTGGGATTTCCCTCTCCCCTGTATTCAGAGCTCAGAGTGGTAGGACCAAACAGAGTGAAGCGGATCTAATTAACTTCTCTCAAGGGTATTGACTGTCTGCAAAGGAAGAGGAAAGCAATGAGGAATACATTATGAGAGCCTATTCATTGCCAGCTCGCACACAGTAGCACATCTTCCTCTTGCAAAACCAGGGTTTACATAAATTTCCTTATTTGATTGTGTTTCCTGTTGCATACGGGCACCAGAGGCTATGTGAGCTCCTCTGGTTCCTGAAGACAGAAAGTCAAAAGGAAATAAAGCAAAAGTGCTTTGTATAAACAGTGGAAATTAGAAATTCATAATTAGCCCTCATTCATTAGGAGGATGAAAAGTGAAACATAAAGTAGGCTGATGTATTATCTTCTCTCATTTTAAGGTGTAGCCATGTGCAGATATAGAAAATCAGCCTGACTGAAGATCAGTGGCTACCTTCATCTCCCTTGAACTTCACATCCGTGCAAGGCAAGCCCAAGGTTTGGAAAACCATGTAAACACAAGAAGCTGGTGCAGTACTGGCTCTGGCAGCGAGCTTTAGCAGGGATCTCCTGCAGGGATGCTGCTGGTCGGAGTGGGTGCAAGAGGGTGGGCTGGCTGGCCAGGGAGCCACCACCACCAGCTTGGCTGGAGATGGTGACATGGGGACAGGAGACAGACCCCTGTGATTTCCTTCCACTTAGCTTCGAGTGTTACTAAGGACCAAAAGCTCATATCAGTGTAATTTAAAAAATGACAGTCAAACTGTTGTGTGCCTCAGTTTCCCCAGTGGAACCTGCTGAGTACTGACATGCAGACACTCAAGGGTTTAGCACACAGATGTTGACCTACAGCCTCTTGTAATGAGCTGCTCTCTAGAAACTGATGGCAGCTGGGTACAGCTGGATACAAATGCCCGTTCATGTGCCACTGGGATAAGAACATCCCTGGAGAGAGGGATTGTACCCGTGGTGAGGCATGCAGCATACTTGTGAGGTGGCAGTAGCCTTCATCTCTAAGAAGATTTCTTGTAAAAATGTCCACAAAGGTGCCATGGGCGTTGTCACCTCCAGCTGAAGAGAAACCGTCTTTGTCTGTAATTGAAAACTCATTGTCACTCATTGCCACAAACTCAAAAGTTCTTTCCTGGTATCACTGACATTCTGGTGGACTATTTATTTGCAGGACGTGCTGTTTCCTCCAGCTGTAGCATCGTCACAGGGTGACCTCTGCTTTGGAGACCCGGACCTCTTGAGGCAGGGAGGAGTGGGGGGAAGCTGAAATATGGTTACTTTTTACCCTATGGAGTACAAAGGAACCGTTACACCTCTCTCCTCTGAAGCGTTAGGCAGTTAGGAAATCTTTCTGACCATCGTACTAAGATGGCGTAAATGAAGATGGTGTGTCAGGGTAGGCTGCGAGCACCTGGGAGCTATTTTCAGATGTCAGATGTTAACAAGGTGCTGGCTCTTCTGCTAAATTGAAATCCTTTTTGAATGCCCTCGCTTCTGACGCAGTCTGTTGATTGTCATCTTTATTATACCATGTGCAAATAAATAGATAATAGCATCTTGCCAAAACATATCGCCGTTCGGATTGTACCCCTAATCTGTACGTCTAACACAATCTCAGTGGTTCCTAATGAATACATTTCCCTACCAATTTCTGCAGGATGAGAGCCCTGGTCTTGCAATTTCTCCAGCGGTAGGGCTGCAGATGCGTGTGTACCTTCCGAAGGGGGAGAAGGTCGAGTTGGGAAGGGAGAGGGAAGGGATGTTGTCAACACCCGCCTCACCACAGCATCAAATCAGACCACAAGAGACATTAAAGGTCTGACCTGAGCAGAATAACTCTCTTCTGGGCACAGCTGTGAGCAGCATCAATGCTCTCAAAATACTCTGCTGGTGCAGCACCACCTGGTTAACAACAGGATGTTTTACGAGCCTTTAACCTCCCCTGTGTCCTTACGCCTTCTTTTAGGAAGGCCAGGCTGGGTACTAGCAAGCTTCAGCTGGTGTATTGCTATGGTCCTCCTGTGTTACACCAAGCTCATGTGGGATCTCGGTGCCTCTGGTCCTCTTTGCTCTGCTGGGCGATGTCCTGCTCCGCTGCCCCACCGAGCTGTTGCAAAGGTAAATAAGGACTGTTTGCTCGGGCGGTACCCAAGCAGGAATCACTCACACTGGGATACAGAGAGGAGCGATGAATCGAGGCGGCTGCCTGGCGGTAGCACAGCAGAAGATTTCGCTGGAGGATGCTTCAGTGAGGGGACTGAAGGCAGCGTCCCTGCGCTGTGCCGGCCCTCCTCGCTCACCAAGAGGTTGGAGCTGGAAGCCCTTGGCAGTAACGGCCGTGCTGAGCTGACAGCGTTGTGCGGTTGGGCTCGTCTGCCTCCGAAATCAGTGCACGGGAAAACCCTCAGAACAAGAGTGTTCTCAAAAGATAAAGGTAAAGAGCAACAGCTCATCCCCCATTACCTTTCCTAAACAAATGCAAAACATATTTACCATCAGCAAAGTGTTTTACGGTCCCCACCTTGTTCCTACGTGTTTGATAGTTTTTGCAGCTCAAGCTGCAAAGCTGGCTGTGGCGGGACAGCCCGGTGAGTGTGTGACCACCAAGGCCGAGTTGTGACCCTGGGACGCTTTAGTGACAACAGCGACTGGTGCTGGGAAGACACACTGGGAAAATATCGGTGTAACGATGGGGACGCACGAAGCGGCTGCTGCGGTCCCTGCCCCTCTGCGGGGGTAAAGGCATTGACGTGCATCAGCAGGAGCAACTGCACACACCTCTGTGTGTTTATACCCCACTTCCCCCCTGCACGAGAGTGCTGCTAAATGCAACTAAGATACCTATAGCAGCAATAGTTATTAAAAGCAATAATTACCTGTATGCTAAAGAATGCCCTATTTACATTCAGCTATATTCAGTTCAATATGTTGTGCCACTGCACTTAATAAATAGAGCAAAAGGTGGTTTATAGGCCAGGGCTGTGCTTTTATCTGCTTTCCACTGCGGTCATCAATTAAATCATTAAATAATGAATGGATTGGCTCAGCTCTATTAAACGATAATCTTCAGTCCCATATATTCTGCAATTTCTGCCGCGTGTGCTGAGAGTGTGCGTGCTCCTCGCTTTAACGGCATCGGCGCTGGGTGAGGCGCTGAGTAAAGCTGGAGCGTGCTGTGCGGAGAGCAGGGCCTTGGCGGGTCCGTGCGGTGAGCTCCTCGGTGCCTGGGTCACATGCAGAGCGGCAGCTCCACTCTTCAGACTCAGTTTTAATATGAGTTTTGCCCCCAGCAACTCCTCGGATGCCTTTTTCCCCTGTTGGAACTTAAATCCTAACGGCAGAACAAGCACGCTGGAGAATCGTACCGCTGCCTTTGCTGCCACGAGGAATGCAAGGATGTTTTGGGAGACCAGCTTAACGTAAGGATTTTTTTGTGAATGCCTTACAAGATGCTTGGCCTTTCCTTGCATCAGCTGCCCTTTTGGGTGAAGAAGGGTGAGCAGGACTTCACAGAAGGATTTTTAAGGAGAAATCAGGGTTTCCAGGAGGCTACTGTAGGGTACTGGCTGGAGGCAGGTATGTTACACCAAGGCTGACAAATGAAATGTGTGTCCAGGGCTGCTCCAGGGCACAAAAGGTGACACGCAAGGGCCCGAGTGTGTGTCTGCACCCTGGGAAACAGGGTGGTGGGTGCAGCGTGCCCGGTGGGAAAGAGCCCTGTGACCTGCCAGCGGTGTGTGCCAAGGCACCGGGAGCGCGCCGGGTGCTGCAACCGCAGCAGGCACCGCCTGAGCAGCGTAACCGCAGCCGTGGGTAAACCTGTCCGAGTGCTCCGCGCCATTCCCATCCCTGCTCGCCTGCTCCCGCGAAAGGGCCCCGAGGGCAGAGGCTGGTGGAGGTTTGGGTGCCAAACTCCCCTGGATCCCTTCCCAGCTACGATCAGGCAGGCATCCTTTTGGCTTAGTCCACAATCAGTGCAAGGCTGATGCAGCAAAACCTGCCTGGGAGGAGACTTGTGCACCAAAGGTACATTTTAGAGAGCAAAACATTAATTTTTAGGACCACAGTCCTCCTCCTCAGGAATCCCATCATCTCCTGCTGGGTGAGTGAGAGCAGTACCTGGCGCTTGCTGGGCTGGCTTCCTCGGACATCGCGCTGCTGGGGTCATCCTGCAGTGCTTTGTAAAGCACTTGGGGGTGACTTGGCAGGGGGAAAGGTGTTTCTTAAAATGGAAGTCTGCTAATCCTGTGCCCTAGAAAAACTTCATTAATTAAACCGTAGTCACCAGCAGAGCAGGCATGTTTCCTGGCAGTTAAATGGCTGGAGGATCTGAGGGCCCCAGGCAAAGTCGATCCAGCAAGACGTTAACTGCCAGGAAATATCCCAACAAGACAGCGTTACTGCTGTAACGCGCTTAATAAAACATTCTGGTTTTCCTCTGGCACCATAGGCACCAGGAAGGCACAGAGACACCATCCAACTGTTTCTCCATCTAATTCGGTTCGTCGGGCAAAGAGAGGAGGGGCTGCGGGGTGCTGTACCCCTGAGCCCATCAGGGCAGAGGGGCTGCGTGCACCAGTGCATTTCATTCAGAGCAGGGAGGCAGGCCAGGGAAAACCAGTGGTTACTCGGCCTCTTAGCACCTGTAAATCCATGAAAGTGCTGTTTTCGATGCCAAAACCAGGGTGCAGAAACAGGTCTGCTTTTGCAACCGGTGGTGTTTCTTGTGTTTTTCCCTCCATACGCTGTTTCTGCAGTGACAATATCAGAGTCTTTTGTTATTGCTAATTATAGAGAGCAAACAAAAGTGTGCTTTGCAATCCATCACGGATTAATGCTGTGAGATGGGCTAGGACTACACTCTCTGGTTTGTAATAAGACCTAGGCTATGACCACACAAGTCAGTAGTACAACTGAGTTAGCTTAGGCTTGCAAAGACACTCTCTGCTGCTTTGTGGGGAAAGAGGAATGTGGGGTTCAGCTGGATTCAAGCTTTTCCCAGACATCCTCTATAACCCTGAGACCTCCCCCTTCCTTGCCCTGCCAAACAGGTTTAAAAAAAAAACAACAAAACAACCAGTTTATTTCTCCAAGTTTTGCTCCCTTCCTCTCTTCAGAGTGCAAACCCCATCAGCGGAGGAGTTCGGGTCTTACGTGGCACAGCGAGCACGGTGCAAGCCCCATCTCCCCCTGCGCCCCACGTCTTGCAGGCTGGAGCCAAGCCAGCGTGTCCCTGGGACTGCGTCAGACAACAGCAGTGCTCGTGGGAGAGCGGCCGTTATCAACCCACATCACGCCAGAATTAATGGCTCCCTTAATAAAAGCGAGTGAGATCATCACTCTTGGCTTAATTTTTCCTTTTTATTGCCTTTTACATGTACAAGTAATGATCAGCTGCTTAAACATCTCTAAAGCCAGCACTTCAGGACATGTTCAAATCTCTCACTCTCTAATGAATGGCAGTGTCATTTCAGAGGGGCTTTTAGCACCTTCCTGGACCAAAAGGAGAGGCTTCTGGTAGGACCAGCTCTGGCGTTGTATCCCATCCTTCGAGACTCCTGAAAAGGGTCAAGTCCCATTAAAACAGCGAGATGGAGCTGCGTGCTTAGTGCAGGCTCGGGTCAGTGATCACATGCAGGTTTGAAGAAAAAGGCAAATGGGAAATTTCTCCGTGCCTGTCTGTGCAGCCCGTGTTAAACAGGACCCTCACAAAGCTCCAGGTATGGCTTACGAGATTCCTTGGATTTCCAAATAATCTTTCAAGAGAAGTTACGACATTATGGACCTTGTTCCCCGTTGTTCCCCAGAAGGATTTCTAAACACCGTGGGCCCGCTCCACCCCATAATGAGCATCGGAGTCAGCTTCAAATGTTATTGAGATATTTAGGTGTAGGAGAGCCTAAAGGCAAATGAGAGTCAATGTGATTTTAATTCCTGGATGCCTGTATCACTTTAAAAAAAAAGAATTTTACCCCCTAAATCCCTTCTCAAATCCATCCCTCTCCCTCAGATATTGCTCATGTGCAGAAAAAAAAGAGTTCCCGGTGCCCAGCTGTGTTTCCACTGAACTCACCAGCAAAATTACGGTTTAAGGGGAGAGAAAAAATTCATCCCCTCGCTTAGCCCCATTATTTTTCATAAAATATATGCCGTGTACAGGATGTGCGGACCCCGGACCTGCTGCCCTGAGGTGACCTCCAGCTCACGGCTCCATCCCGACACCTGGAGAAGGAGGCGAGAGCCGCTGGAGGAAACCCCAGAGCGAGCGTTGCTCCCAGGGAGCGCTGGCAGAGCGCTGAAAGGCTTGAGGCTTTATTGTCAGTGCATTGACTTCTTCCTCCTGCTGTATGAAAAATTGATTTACCGGCGCTGTAAAGAATTTGCGATGTACTTACGTACGTGTAATTGGTTGGAGTACTCGCCGAGAGACGCAGCAGCCCGTCCTGCGGTGCCCTGCCACGTGCCCACGTTTGCAGTAGTGGATGCAGGGGAAGAGATCGCGCTGGTAGGGCTGAGGTGGAAGAGTCCGCTCATTGCTGTGCGGCAGCACATGCACAAAATTTAATAGTTTTCTTTTTTTTTTTTCCACCTGCCATTAATCTGCAACGTGCGCGAATTGTAATTAAGCTCATTTAGAGCAGGGCATTATATGCAAAACACTAATATCAGCAATATAGTCATCCGGATTAGCCTCATTTGTTAAAATAATGGTATGGGGGAAGCGTGTCTCGCATAGCTCAAAGTGTGAATGAGCAGTGCAGAGTTCAGATGCTCCTTTGAGGTGGAAGGCCAGGACATAGCACTTCTCCAGGAGAAAGAAAGAAACCTTGTTGTGGTTGCGATGAAGCACGTCTTCCCGGCAGTCCCTACAAATACCTCGCTTGAGTTAATGAGGTTAATGAGACGGTTGCCTGGCACAGAATTAGTGCTGGTGTAGGACGCTCTGGAAATGCTTAGGGGTGCGAGCAGGGTCCAGGGTACCCAAGGGCTAGGACTTGAGGCCACAGAGCTCATCCTGCCTGGAGGCCAGGTGACACCGACGGCAAGGGGCTGGTACCCCTCTGGGCCCTGTTAAACCACCTTGCAGAGCTGTTCTGCTGGAGAGGCAGCTGTTTGACTCCAGCCCCGTCGGGTCAGCTACACCAGCCCATGGTAAAACCTCCTGCATTCAGGTGACAGGGGCTTTAACAGAAATCAAGGAAAGGCTTCAGACCATGGGGGCTAATTAGTTCTTGGTTGCCTGGGTTCTGCAGGCGGGGGTGGAGGAAAAAACAGACCAGAAGCGCTGAGTTCGCCGTGTTGGTAGGAAAAGCAAGAAAGGGGATGGTTTTCAGGGAACATCTACTAGGAGGCTACTTACAGCAGCAAGTAACTTGAGTTGTTCATTTATTCTTTGGGAGAGTCAATGAGGGGCTGAAATCTCTCCTTCCTTCCCATGAAATCCCTGCACGTCAGAGAGCTTCTGCTGTTCATACCATGGCACTCACGGTCTCCAAATTGTGCCCAAACCTCTCTAAAGTGTTCAAGTTCAGCGAGCTGCGCCGGTGCAGGCAGGGATTTCATCCCTCAGCTTCCACAACTCGCCACACAAAAAGCAGCAGGGGGCTGCCTGCATCTGCGCCGCGAGGCTGATGCATCCCAGCTGGGTCCCTGTGCGACACCCAGGGCCGTGGGGTTGGGATTTCAGGACATCTGGCAGCCCAGGCTGTGCAACATCTGGAAAACCAAGAGTTTGCCACCCAAAGTGGGACTCCGCAGAGCTGGGATTTGACTCCTTGTCTGCGACCTTTCAGGGCGAGGTCTGGGAGAGGGTAATCTTTCCCTTCTCTGCTTTTGTAATTTCATCGGTGCATTTGCTGGGGCTCTGCTGGCTGAAGTGCTGACAATTTGGGAAAGCTACATTCTTCTAGAAGGAAAAACTGGGAAAGTAGTTACATCTGTGTAGTCTCCAGCCTATCTCGGCTGCCAAAAGCACTAAGTAACAAAACCGAAACGCACTCTGGTTTCAGATGCCGTGGACTTCACCGTCTTGAAAAGGGGCCTCTTCCCACCATGGCTTGTGCAAGAACCTCTGTGCAAATGAGGAAAGGTAGGGCGTGAGGCAGGCTCTCCCTTGGACTTGTGTTTCTTTCCGTGGGAAAGTCCACATAAGGGGTTGGCTGAGAGAGAGAGGAACCGGGTGATAAGGGAGGTTTTGTGGATGTGGAGATGCTCCGCTCCGGAGGAGCCCCCGGGGCAGCCCTGCCTGTGCCCGGCAGTCGGGGGCGGCTGAGCTCTGGTTTCCAGCAGAGAGGTGGATGTTCCACATATTTACCCTGTGATCCGTTTAGGTTCCCTTTGCACCACCTCACCCCCTGCCCCTTCTTTTCTTTGTCAGTCGGTGGATGCCCTGACCCTCGTTAGTGAACAGGGGCCCTCTAGGGCTATTTATTATTTAATGCTGCGTTTCTTGGCTTTCTTTTCTTCTATTTCACTTTCTGCCATTTAGTGCCCCACGTTGAAGAAGTCCTTGATGTGTTAGCAAATCCCTCCATGAGATATTTGATTGAAATGTGTTTTGCCTGCCTCTGTAAACCTGGCTGACAGCAAAAGGCTTTCTTGCTCTGCAAAGAAATGCAGCAGATGCCTTCTCCCGCTCTCCGCCTTTCCAGCAGAACTCAAATGAATTGCTTAATTTCAAGCAAATTTGATAATGAGGCTGAGGTGTCAAAAGTGATTACATTCCAGAGCATCATGGCACTTTATTTATTTAAGCAGAGTGATCATGTTGGGATTTTTTTACATTTTTTTTCTTTTCCCCAAAAGAAGGGCAAAGTTTTTTGCTCCTTGCTGGGTGCCAGGGATGGCCGAGAATAAGGCCGCAGGGGATCTCCTCCTGACAGACCTTCTCAGGGCACTGTCTGTCCCCTGCGCCCCGGCAAGGCGGGACCAGCATCAGCAGGTCCAGGACCTGGAGAAACCTCCCCAAAAAGCAGGAGATCAGCATTGCCTGGGCCTCATTTTTTGTTCTGAGCATAAGCGTTGAGGTGCTATTCTGCAAATGACCTTTGCAACCCGCCTGTGCGCCTTTCAGTTGCTTTAACCACGTGTGAAGCAGTGGTATTAATAATAATACTATTCACACCAGAGTCTCCTGGGCAGCTGAATGACAGTATGAATGTGGATTAATATTCCTTAGCCACAAGGGACTAGGAAGGAGCTGATGGAAGCATAGCTTGTGAAATTAATAATCACCACCCACTTGGAGAAAAAGGAATTGGATTATAGGGACTCCAAAATTAATAGTATCCTGGGCAGGCAGAGGCTATTGAAATATTCATTGGGTTCAGCTAACCTAAGACAGTAAGAAGCAGGCGAGGTGTGATGCATTATGTAGCCACGGGCCACGCTGAACCGCTTTTCACGGCCACGGGGGCCGGTACGTCTCCTTTCTGCGTGCGGGCAGTGTGGCACTAATTGGGCAGAGGTACACGGTTACTGACGGAAACGTGGGTATCCGCTGACGAGAGCTGCCAGGTCTTTTTACACACAGCGTAAATAAAGCAGCAAGGGATGCTCTTGGGCTGAAGCACGGGAACGCTAGGGGAGAGGGAGTTGGGGTTTCGGCATGCAAAGGGATTTTGGCAGGACGCCTGCCTGAATCCTGGGGGCTGTGTGTGCAGAAACATCTCCGAGCATTTCTGCACCGCTGTGCGAGGCTCTGGCTGCAGTGGGGTATTGCTACTGCGCAACAGGGCAGGGGCTTGAGGGTGTGAAAAGGCTCCTCCACCCCCAAAGAGCCATGTCCTGCCCATGCCAGGGGGAGAAAATAATTGACCTCACTCCCAAACATGTGAAATTGGGTGGAAAAACAGGAACCCACTGTCTCCTAGAGGGTGTCCCCCAAAAGTGGCCATAGCCTCCCTGGACCTGCTAAATCCTGCAGCACTGGAGACCTGGGGAAGGGCAACTTCCAAAAAGCCCTTTGCAGGGGGGGGTGGGTGCCTGCTGCTGCCTGGGGGGGAACTGGATTCAGTTTAACTGGATAAATGGCCTCCAAAACACTCCTTTCAGGAGCTCTGCTGACAGGCAGGCCCTGCACATGCCTCTTAAACCCGCTGGCATCAGACGCGTGCGTCCCTGACGCGTGCTGTGAGCGAGGGAAGGGGCACTGTCCATCTGCAACGAGACCCTGGGCACAAATACACAAATGCGCCTTATGAATCAAACTTGGCATCGTTATCAGTCAGGGTCTGCAAAAACTACTGTCACCAGTAAAGAGAAATCACGGTCCTTCAGCCCTGCCAATGCCTCTGCGGGAAGACGTGATGGGCACGGGATGACTCGGGGCTGAGAGTGCCCCTGAGCATGTCCCTGCCCCCTGCCCAGGGGCTGTGGGGAGGCTGTAGACCAGGACCTGACGTATGGCCAGCAGTTTTTCCTCCCTTCAATGTCCAATCTGCCTCCTTTTGCCTCAGTGGCCGGTGTGTAGCAAGTGGGGATGAAAGCGGCAGGGCTGCCCTGCGGAGCACACCCAGTGCGTTGGGTCCGTGTGGAGCTGCAGCTCCTTTGCCTCCAAGCAATGCTGCCTCTCCCATCGATGCAAATGCCCTCTCCCAGTGGGGCCAGGGATGGAGAGTGTTTCCATTCAAAGAAATGCTCCCCTTGCTGGCCCCCAAATCCTTATTTCTGGACCGTTTTCATCAATGTGCGACCAGCAAGCTACAGGGAGAAGAACCTGAGCTCCCTTTAAAAATTGGCTCTCCAGCAAACCTGCATCTGGTGTGAAGATGCCATTCTTAGCTCTGAAGAAGCTCAGCAGGCTGTGTTGATTTGGGAGGCAGCATCTGTAAAACAACACGTGTTGCATGCATGCGGGCGGGCAGAACGGGGATGGGCTGCCTGTGGGACACAGCGTGGCGTCCATCCATCCCCCCTCCATCCATCCCCCCTCCATCCATCCCTCCTCCATCCATCCCTCCTCCATCCATCCCCCCTCCATCCCTCCCTTGCAATACTCGGGTGAGGGTGATAGCGGCTCCCATGGACTCTGCTGCCGGAAAAATGAGGCATATCTCTGCTCCTCAGAGGCTGATGGGACCCCCTGAGAAGCAGCTGTGGGCCAGATGCCACCAAACATCATGGAGGCGGCGTGCTTGAAAAAGGAAAGTGTACAGGGGAGAGCAAAGCCACCGCTAAATTAAATTGGTTGTGCTATTGAAGAGAGAGGCACTGCCACTATGAGAGTATGTCAAAGTCCTGCAAGCTCATGTGAGATGCGCAATGAGCCTGTTGTGCTGCCAGCGTGCTGAATTACTCCTTGAGTGGGTGTTTGAAAGGGTAGCTCACTACAGGGGATCACTATTTAATCAGTTTGGATTAAAGATTCCCCAGAAATACAGCATTGCGCATTAAAAAAAATAAAAAATCCTGTGTTTTCCACAGCTCTGGTCTTCTTCAAGAAAACAGGTTGTGTTTGATTTATGTCTAGAGGTAACCAAAGCATCTCAGTTAAAAACCTGACCCCACAGTGTCCAGGGACCAGCCCATCCTCCTTTCTGGTGGAGGGAGTGTCTGGTGGTGGCACATCCAGAAAGGCTGCCATTCCCTATGCAAGAGCTGGTCTAAACTTCAGCTGTTTATCTCCTGTTCATCCACTCAGGCTACACAAACTGGAGTTAAGCCCAGACAAGTTGCCAGCGTAGAGCTCTTGCTGGCCACGGTCTGGCAAATGGGATGGTTTGTTGTATTTATAGTGGGGAAGGGAACTCTGTGTGAGACCCAATGCAGGTTTAAAATCAGCAGAAGCCTTTCTAGTGAAGCAAGGTGTGCTGTAGGTATCTCAGGAGGCATCGTGAAACATCTCAATAGGCAGTGTCCAACGAGGTCCTGTTGAGAGCTTTGGTGAGAAGAGTCCTAAGGGACCTGGAGTGCTGTCCAGTGGGTGCCTGTTCCTGGTTTTTTTTGCATTGATGGCTTTAAAAAAGGCATCCTAATGAGATTTGTGAGGCTGGTTTAAAACAGAGAAGTTGCCTTGCCAACAAGACACAAGTCTGCTACATAAAAAATATGATGATGAAGGGATAAGATGACAGCTTTGTATCCATAACGCTTTCATCCCAAGGTGCCTTTATACAACTGCTAAATATTTAATTTCTTTTAACTTCCAGCCTTGGATATTTTTAGCAGGTGAAGATGCAGGAAGCCCTCTGCCCCACATGGGTGGGGACAGGTCAGCATGGGGCAGACACGAACCACAGCCAGCGTGGCCGTCTGTTCCCCAGCTCCTCTAACGCTTTCCATGCTTATGACACCATCCAGCTGAAAAGTGTTTTGTGGATTTAAAGTCTGATTTAAACGCAGAGTTTGCCTTTGTCTTTGATTAGGAGTTGAACTTGATCTGGAGAAAATATTTCACGGCTCCTTTCACCAGAAGAGCTGTGATTTCCTGGGGGTAGGATTTGGGCTGTTTTCCAGACCAGTGTGATTGAGGCAGTGCAGGTCCCGAGCGTGGGCAGATCATCAGCATCAGGACATAGCCTGTCCTGTTGTCCTCTCCTAAACGGGTGGGTGGCCCAAGCAGTAGCGTTGGGAGACTTGTCTGTTGTCCCTATCCAATTTTCCCCACCATAAGCCCTGTCCCAGAGAGGACATATGTGACTTGACCTATTTACTGCAGCTGGTGGGAAAGACAAGGTTCATCCATTTGAATTTTGCTGGAAGCGGGGAAGAAGAGCTTTTCTTTTCCTTTGGCCTCCTTTCTTTCATGCTTTTGTGAAAGAGAGTTGAAATGTCAAACCAGAAAATGCTATTGATGTGGCAGGTATATTTTCTTCTTCAAAAACTGGATATTCTTCCCTAACTTCTTCAGATTACTGCAAGTAAACATATTTCACTTTTTTTTGCTGGTGAACCAAAGATGAAGGCTGAGGTTGGCCAAGAGACCCTGTGGAGTGCAATCCTCTGCCAGGGCTGTCCTGCAGCCTCTGTAGCACTGGGGAGGAATGAGCATTGTGGGATGTGAGTCCTCCTGCCCAATGTGATGTGTCCATGTTAGGTGAGGGGATCACGTCCTGCGAATACCCACTCTCGCCCAGGCACTGATCAGTGGTGAACTCTCATAGAGCTAAATATGCTGTAGATACTCAAAGTGAAATAAAGCCTGCTGCTGGAGTGACGTTGGGGATGCTTCACATCTGAAAGAACCCAGACATCCCTTCCGCTCCTTGGTGCACCACTGAAATGTCAGCGCATCTCAGGTCCCTTCAGCTGCACACCCAGAAAACACGAAGCCCTGAACCAAAGGACTTAACTGCTTCTGGCCCTTGAGGTTTAATTGCAATTCTAGATAGCCAAAATTGTTCCCATCTGCCTGCTTGTGCCCAAGGGTGTCCTGCCTTGGATGTCAACCAACACCAGCTCACGGTTTGTCACCTCTAGCACAGGTTTCCCACCCTGGGGCTGTTCAGCACCAGGTTACAGTGACCAATGTCCAGTCCCCATGGTTTGGGTCCCTAAAACGTATGTACATGGTATCCGAAACGCAGCCAGGGTATTGCCTTCAGCAAGAAACGGGGATCCCTGAGAGCCAGACAGGCTGCTGCTGCCGCAGACGGCATGCTCTGTCAGAGCCACCTCGAACAGAAATGGGGATGATAACGTAGCTGAAGTGGGAATTAGAGTTTGTGAAGCTGGAGGTGTGACCTGCAACACCTTTTTTCTGCTGTTGCAGGAGGGAAATGTGAGGGCAGGATGGTGAATTTTGGTTTCTGAGGGCACTAGCATGTGAGGTAATAATAATAATAAAAAAAAATATCTCCAAAATACCCCAAACCATATGTGACCCAGAGAAGCCGGCTGCACTTCCCCATAGCACAGCTGTGGAGCTCAGTGCTTAAGCTAGTCGGGAGCCAAATCTCGCAGGGAGATGATCTCTTGTTCTGCTGTCTCTCTTCCCCATCTTCCTTCAGCCCCCAACAAATTCCTTTTTGACTTTTAAGCTGCAGGTAACTGCAATTAAGAGGTAAATTTCTGATCCCCCTTCTCACCTGCACCCAAAGTTTAGTGATTTTTTACTTCTGTTCCCTTTAGCAGAGAAACTGCTCCTGCTGGCCCAAGGCTGTGGGGGATGATGAAGCTCCCAGTGACCTGGCTGGGGCTGCATCAGGAGCTGCGCACCACCCCAGGGCTCCCTCACCCCAGATGTGACAGTGTCTGTTAAAACCAGGATTTAACCCTTGTCCAAACCCAAACCTTGGGGAGAGGTGGTGTGAGGGAAAAAGAGGAGGCACCCAAAATGTCCAGGACTCTCCTCCTTCTTAACGAGAAGCCTGTTTAGCATCAGTGGTTATTCACTCTGAATCGGAATGAAGTCAGTTTTACCTGTACTCCATGCCTCCTGTTACCTGGCTAGGACATCACGCCACACCAGCACTGCCTTTGTCCATCTGCCGGGGTGTCCCACTGTCCCCAGCCCTGCTCCCGGCGCTCACAGCTCAGCACAGACACGGACACTGTCCCGGACATGGGGTCGTGGCCCGTCGGCAGGAGCGGGTGCAACCATTGCACTGCTGCTTTGGCAGACCTGGCCCCGAGCAGCGCGGGGACAAAGCCGGGGAAGCAAGGGAGCCGGCGCAGGGAGAGCAGCGCGGTGAGCGGTCCCCGGGCACGCAGGAGCAAAGCGGGCTGGAAAAGCTGACCTGAGCCTTCCTCCCGGGATGGAGGTCCTCCAGTTAGTAGAGCTGGAGTAGGACGGCTGTGCTCCCAGGGATGGCTGTGCTGCCATCCAGCACCCAGAGCCCCTCCAGCCCCCTGCAGAGGGGGAATGCTGCCTTGTAAATGATGTCTGATGCCCAGGTGAGGGGCTGGCAAGGAGCTGACGGCTCCTCTCCCTTGGGAGGCCAGAGAGCATGGTCCCCCGGGACTAACCCTGTGACACTTGGCCAAAGTGAAGTGAAGTGGTGAAGTCTGAAAACAATCCTGCCACCTTCTTTAGCATCTGAAAGGATTTGGAAGGGGAGAGGGGTTTTCTGGTAGAAGCAACAGTTAATTCTGACTTGTACAGTCTCTTGTGCTGTGATTTCTGACTCTTGCTGTTCCCTAAAGGAAAATCTCTGCGTGAAACTCCCCGCAACCAGACGGAAAAGAGCATTCAGCTCTGCAGTGTCTTCTCAATGTCAGCTTGTACCTAAGTCTTTAATACACCGGCTAGGATAATATGCGTGGGTGAAAGGAAATTGTCAGGTGTCTAAATCATTTGTACAAAGGGCCTTGAAGAGCAGCATGCCAGGGAGCATTGCCCCGACATCCCACCTCTTCTTCGAGGATGCGCGTACCGCTGCTTCACCACGTGCCAAAGAACGATGAGAACCCCAATCACAGCAAAACCAGTTTTAAGTCACTTAAAACTGTAAAACAAAGCAAGGAGATGAAGGTCAGGAAGGCAAAAGTTACACAACTAATGAACACCAAATACATCCTCGCTATGCCAGGGACTCTCTGGGTTAAGGACGTGCTCACTGACCATCTCGTGCCAGGCTGGGGTTTGCCCCGCAGTGCACTGGAACTGCAGGGCAGTCGCGCAGGACTTGGCTCGTTTTGCAGTTACAATTTAGAAGGCAGAGTTGGGACCAGGGTGTCCCACCAGATAAAGGGTAATGACCATGGGGCGCTTCAGAAAGGTGTGGTGAGGGCACGTAGTCAGCCAAGGACAGCAAAATCGATGGGTCCTAGGGCTTGGCAGGGCACTGTGGATGCTGTTGGTGTGAAATCTGAGCATAAGCTCAGCCGTGATGTTGGCTGAGTGGCACAAATGTCAGCCTACTTAGTGCATCATAAAAAAAAACCCCTCTTTACTGTAATCTTTTTTCAGTTTCTTTCTGCTACATTTTGCATAGCTGCTCCATGCGTCTCTTGTGCAAACCTGTGCCGGCCCCGTGGGTGAGGACCAGCTCATACCTCCGGCCACGTGCGCTGGGGCAGCTCCGCTGGCTTTGACATCCCCGAGATGAGCATCCCGGCCGAGGACCTGCCCTTCGTCCCCGGCACCTCTCCCGACTAGCACGCGAACGGTTAAGCGGCTCAAACTGCCTGCTCAGGAAAGCACTTTGTTTGCCCTGAAGGGGGGTGAGAAAAAAAATCTGGAAAAAAGGACCTCTGGGAGACCTTGTAAGATTAAGCCAACATACCAAGCTGCTGAACAATGGTTGACATAGCAGGGCTCCACTCCCCGTCCCTCCCCCGGCTCCTATAGATCACAAACATATGCTCCGTGCATGCAGGCTCGCAGTCTTTTATTTCACTATGTTTCAGTTCCCGTCTATCGTCTCTTCTTATTCCGCTTGTGACACAAAAGTTAATTTGAGAAAAAGGATAAAGTGTCACATTCTCTTGAGAAATGAACATGTAAATGGCCTGGAAGCAACATCATTTTTCTCTCTCTTTTCTTTTTTTTTTCTTTTTTTTTTTCTTGCCTACCACGAAAGCAGCATTAAATCTGCTCTCCTTATCTGCCATTTCACTAGCTGCTTCCCCGGTGTCAGGGAGGATGGATGGGCCCGGGGTGGAGTAAAGCTCGGGGCAGAGAGAGTTGTCCTACCCCCAGCCGAAGGCACTTACTGCTGCGAGGGGAGCTGCTGGGGACGCAGCACCCATCCAGGCTGGTGCCCTGCCCGGCACAGCCCCACTCTGCCAGCCTGTGCCGAGGGACGTGGAGGGATGTCCGTGCCATGGGAGTGTGTCCGTGCCATGGGAGCGTGTCCGTGCCATGGGAGCACGTCCATGCCATGGGAGCGTGTCCATGCCGTGGGAGTGTGTCCATGCCGTGGGAGCGTGTCCGTGCCNTAAATCTGCTCTCCTTATCTGCCATTTCACTAGCTGCTTCCCCGGTGTCAGGGAGGATGGATGGGCCCGGGGTGGAGTAAAGCTCGGGGCAGAGAGAGTTGTCCTACCCCCAGCCGAAGGCACTTACTGCTGCGAGGGGAGCTGCTGGGGACGCAGCACCCATCCAGGCTGGTGCCCTGCCCGGCACAGCCCCACTCTGCCAGCCTGTGCCGAGGGACGTGGAGGGATGTCCGTGCCATGGGAGTGCGTCCGTGCCATGGGAGCGTGTCCGTGCCATGGGAGCACGTCCATGCCATGGGAGCGTGTCCATGCCGTGGGAGTGTGTCCATGCCGTGGGAGCGTGTCCGTGCCGTGGGAGCGTGTCCATGCCCACCCCAGCACCACGGGTGTGTCGGTGGATGCGGATGCACCAAAACGAGCAGGGGGACGTGGCTCTGGCTTTCGGCAGCCCTCAGCTTTTGGGCTCATTGAGGATGCGGCGTGTGATGATGTACTTACCGCAAAGGGGTTAAATGTGGGTGTCCTTCACGTGTGCCTCCTACCAGCAAGAATAACGGTGAAGACAAAAATGAAGGATTTGTATTGATTACTTTGGAAGGAGAGTTACTGGTTTGCAGTCACTTTTGGAAAGGCAGGGTACAGGCACACAGCAGAGGCTCCAATTATGCCGAGAAAAATACACAACTCTAAAAAATAACCCTCCCTTAGAAAGACTTCAGAACTATAACAAAATATTAATGTTTAAAGATAGTCCTTCTTAATATTTCAGGAAGCAATTGGAAGTCCCACAGTATAGTTCATTCTACTTTTTAAATGGAAATATTTAACTTGGAGCAACAGAGCTCACATTGGCTCCAAGATAAACTTTCCTTGGCAGTTGCAGCTCGTGTATAATGCTAAAAGCAGCTCCATCTTTGGGGTGGCATTTTTTTTTTTTTTTTAGCTCATCTTGGAGAGCCAAGCTCCGAATTAAACGGAGGGTTGGAGCAGCTGCTATTTTGCCAAGGAGTCCAGGAGCTTGTCTGCAGCTGGGGAGCGGGGGAGAAGGGCTGTCTGGAGGGGGAGGCAGGATCCGCGCAGAAGGTCGGGCTAATTAAATCTGGAGGAGTCACCCGAGAGCCCAGTGTTTCTGCGTATTATAGCTTCAAAGCTTTCCCTCGTGCAAGGCGCGATAAGAAGAGGGTCATCTTGACACTTTCATCTTCTCCTGAAAGGGCGAGCGTTGAGCTAAATAAAGAAATAAATACACGTTGATTACACGGGGAGGGAGGGACAGAAATATCTGCCTGTTCAAACAGCTAATGTGTCTCCCAGGGCTCCGTGTGCTCCTTCTGCTTATTAATAGTGTGATTTTTTTTAATTATTGTTGTTGTTCTTATTTTAATCTGCTGATCAAGTGCTGTACTGCGTGATCGCCTGTTCTCACGCATACCCGCTGGCCTCTGGCACGAGCCAGCCGTCACACACCTCCCCACCGTCTGAGAAACGTGCAAGTGAATAAGCAAACGTACGCAGGGTGTGCGTCTTGTCCTCTTGCCGGGGATTTGTTGAAGGAGGGGCTGGAGCAAGTTGTCCCAGCGCACAAGCATCTCTGTTTTGGTGGCACAGCTTACGAGTGGCTCTTTTCTGCCCAGGGAAACGCTCAGCCCCAGCAAGTTTCTTTAACTGGGAGCGCTTGGTGCATCTGAAAAAACAAACCTGCAGTGCATGAAACTACAGATCTGGAGACTTGTAGGAGAAAAACCTACCAGGCTTCTCAAGGATCCTCCAGTGCCATGTCCATGTGAGAGAGCCCGGCTCAGCACCCCTGGGCAGCTCCCCGACAGCTGCCCCACGCTGCCGGAGCACGAGGCTGGTGGCATCCCTAAAACTCCAGCAAACTAGGTGAAAGTTCCCCGTGGTGTTTCTTTTTTTCTTAGAGATCCTCTAGCGACTATCTTTTTCTAGGAATTGCAGGTGGCAACGGAGATTTTGAAGCAGATCCTAAGGCTGGAGGCTCGTCTTTGGAGATGGTGTCCTGGTGCGGTGGGTAGGAGAGCGGCTGGGGACAGGCAGAGCAGTGACTCCAGAGGGGTTGGTTTTGCACTGGCACACACTGGAATTAACCCCCTCTGAAGCCTCCGGGCCAGTGGTCATTCTTTAATGGCCTGAGGAACAAAATTGAGCTGTTCCTGTTACTTACCATAGTAAAAGTAAAAGGAAGACACGGTTGTCTGCAGACTAAAACATGATATGAGCAGATCTTTCCTAAGAGTTCCCTCGACCCCAAATCTCAAAGAGATGGGCTTGCCCTTTTCAGGGCTAATACAGCAGAGGAGCCTTCAGCCTCAGGGGGTTACACCAAGTGGTTCCTCCTCAAGGCTTCATGATGAGTCCCAGCAAGGCAGAAGGTGTCTTCTTCAGCTCTTCTGCTGCCGCCAGGATGGAGACACAGACCTGCGGACCAGTGCAAAGGCTGCTCGCAGCCTGCCGGGCAGCTGGAAGTCCCAGAAAAATGACTGAATTCCTCTTTTTCAGCTCAGACATATAAACTTGGGAATGGAAAATGAGGATATGTCTGGGGAAAGCCAGACACGCAGAAGCCACGGTCAACTTTCCGTGCTGCTCCGGTCGGGTATGGCAGCAGCAGACGCGGCTTTGCCGGCACGCCCGGCTGGTGTCGGTGGCTGGGAGGGCAGCGTGGGAGCGTTGTTATGGGTCTGCATTGTCTGGAGGCACCAACAACTGCCCACTGCAGGACGTGCTATCGGGCTGGATGATAATTATAGAGTGAAATGTCAGCCTCATTCACAGGAGCATCATTACCCATTAGCTAATTAGGCATTAGCCATTCCAGCACTGCTGTTAGTTGCCTTTTAAAAAGCCACTGGATATTAGGAAAAACACTTTGAAATTGCACTTATGATAGTAGGTTTGAAAAAACAGGGAGTCCTCTGATGCTTTCAGCATGTTAGAAAGCAATGACTGATTCAGATACCTCTTTTTTCCCAGCTCAGAGGTGAGGAAAAGAGGAAATATGTGCACATTTCTGAATGTGTCCCATGGACAGGACATGATTTCATATGGGCAAGGACGTGAACCCGCAGTGACTGGGAGTCCTATTCAGCAGCGGTGACGGGACTAGTGAAAAGTTTGGCAGGGATGACTGAGCTTTCAACTTCAGTTTACAGAGTCAGGTGTGGGAAAGTCTGCTTTCTGGGGATAGCACTGAGTTTTAACTTAAAAACCTGAACCTGCGAAGACTGAAATGGCTTTTGGTGGTTGCTCTAAACCTTCTCCCAACGCTCGTGGGATGGTGGTTCGCCCTTTCGCAGGGGAGAGGTCCGGGGCTGCTGTCGCCTACGCGGCAGCTCAGCAGGAACCCCGTCCCGGCATGGGCATTTCGTTTTGGTAACTTCACAGTAAAACTCTGTGTTTCCACTTCACTCTGCGTGGCCCATACATGACAGTTCACAGGAGACTTTGTGGTTTCCTGCCTGTCTTGTACGGCACGGAAACCTCCGTGGGCTCGCTCTGAAACTCCCTAAAAGGAAAACTAGCAAAGCTGGATGGGAGTGGAGAGCGCTGGGGAGGGCAAGTTTTGGCTGGGTTTCAGTCCCAGGCTGCAGACTAGCTAACCTAGTCCCTTCAACACCAGACGCCTCTGAGCGAGAGCTACCTGTGACTGCTCTCACTGCTTTTTTTGCTTCAAACATCAGCTGCCAAAGCTCCTTGCCGCCAAAGGACGCTGCCACATCCTCGTCCTCTCCATTGGCAGTGAGAACATAGTGCAGGAGGGAGACTCCTTCAAGCCTCGAGAGCAGAGAGTAAGTGTGGTGGAAGGTGGCTCTTCTCACAACAGAATGGGGAAAAGGAGAAGATCCGTATTTATATAGATCTGTCATCTATATGTAAACCTGGGGAATAAAGAGCAATTTTATGTACATTAGATAAGGGAGCCATGTTCTCCGTTTAAATGAAGCAAAGATTAAATTGGTCCCAATAGGATGACTCTTAATTCCTTCCATTTATATATTCTTGTTTTATTATGCTTGTGTGATAGCAGTGCTTTGTGAGGGGAGGCTGAACAGATAATGTAATCAAAGAAGGTCCATAGGAGTGATTTGCCTGAATTATCAATATTTCTGATGCTACTTTCTGGGTTATTTTCTTTATATTTCTCCGTCACTTCTTGGCATTTCAGCTCCGTGTTTAACAAGAGTCTGGGAGAAGCTTCTGCTCCTCTGCCTGCCACCCGAATGGCGAACGAACGCTCTCCCGGCTGCCTCCTGACAGCCCATTCACTCCAATCTCAGCGCATTACGTTTCCATTCAGGTATCGTCGTACCTCTCCGCCTGCAATTAAGAAGGAAATATGGCCCAGGCACCCTCTCCACATTACAGCAGGGAGAAGGCTTTTTATGGCAGGCAGTAAAAGCATGGCAGCAACCAGGTTTACCAGTGATGCCAAGCGCTAACGAAACCCATGAGCTGCTCTGAGCTCACCGACATCCAAAATCCAGAATGCCCCACACCGTCTGCTACCAGAGGTCCTGGCTCCAAGCTCCAGCTGCCCTTGGGCCACAATATAGCGGATATTTCTGCACACATGGGACAGAGGAAAGTTAAGAATGGAAAGCCATGGCCAAAAGTGCCCAGCTGAAGTCAAGGTTCAAGTCTGGAAATCAAGGGGGATGCTACGTGAGTGGGACATGTGCTGGCTTGGTGGTCTTGCAAGGCTCCAGCTCCCTCAGCATGGAACAGCCAAGGCTTTGGAGGGAGGAACAAAGGACATGAGACTTTTTTCTGGCTTGTGGACTATGATTGCTTTGTTTTGAAAATGGTGTATTTAAAACTAGAAGGTGGAACTACTGTGAGACTGAATCCACAGTAATTTAGGGAGATAATGTACCGGAGAAGGTCTGCGGTAGGTATTACAGGAGTGTTCTGTGTCTGCACAGGGCTAAAGTTCTCCAGAACAAATGCGGAGAAGGGGCAGCGGGGAGAAGCAGCTGCAAACAGGAATATTGGTGCGGCTGTACGTCCCCAGGAGGGCAGGGCACCGCAGGGCGATGATGTGAAGCACACGCGCAGGTGAGCAATGGGTCGGTGCCACGTAAATTCCCAGGACAGAGATGTGCCGTGTGGAAACGGCTCCTTTGCCCAGGGGTTGTTTCCAGTGTGCGGTGAGGTCAGAAGGGAAAGGCAAGGCGATGGCGTGTCAGCTCCCGGACACGTCAGAAAGCCCCGCAGCGGTGGCGGTGGCACGGCCACGGTCATTGCTCAGAGACCCCGGAGCGAGCCAGCGTGAAGATTGAATTACGGAGGGGCCGTGTCCCCGTCCCTGCGGGCAGCGGCTCGCACCACCGGGCCACGCGCTGTGCCAAAGCGGTGTCAGGATGTTCCGCACGAGATTTCTGTACCTGGGCATTAACTACAAAAGTTCAGCTTTCGGAACAAAAGCAAAAGCCAAGCTGAGCACCCGCCGGGCTTTGGGTTGAACCACAAGCTTTCCTTTCCCTTTGCCACTGAAGCCCAAGACTTTTTTTTTTTTTTTTTTTTTTTATGTTTTCTTCACAAATGGGCTTTCCTGATCTAGATATGGCCTGGAAGAGGGGACAAGCCTCCTGTTCCCTGTGCATTTGTCCGGGGATGCTGCAGACACGTGAAGCCCATGGGCAGTGCTGATGTGGTGGGTTTCAGCATGGGGTGAGGCCGGCTCTGCCCCAGCCTGGTCCCACGGCTTCCAGGCCTGAAACGCAGAGCTGGGAAAATTCCCTCTGCTCTGAAAGAAATTCAGAATAAAATACAAGGGGCAATTTTATTTTTTGCCTGGTTTAGCTCCAGCAATGTTCCTGATGTTGTGCTAGGACGGGTCTGTGACCCCGAGCGATCTGATGCTAATCGAGGTGGTTTGTGTTTCAGTTGTCCATGCAGAGGCACTTACCCTCTCCATGCAGCAGTAAATTTTATCGAGAGAGAGGGAAAGCGTGTGTGTGTTTAATACTTTCCTCAACAAATGTGTGCATGGGGGTGTATATAAACAGTTTAATAGTTATCACTCTATACTTAATAGGATTACAGAGATCTGCAGGCAAATGAACATATCGCTATATAGCCTTATCATTGACTGATAAGTAAAAGCCTAAAGATTGTTGAGACAATTATGTTTTGATGTTCATCTTAATACTTGTTCGGGAGACAAAATGAATAAATCACGTTTTGGTAGTGCAGCCTCAGCCGAGAGGCAGGCACAAGCAAGAGCACCCTGACGTCGCGGCACGGATCCAGCCCTTTTCTGGCCAGCTGTTGGATAGAGCATCCTCGCCGGTATCGCGGGGTCAGGCTGGAGCTTTGCTGGTCTCCCTAGTCTCTGCAAGATGGACACAACCCAAATACAGCCCCACCAAGCTCCTCGCAAGAGCATCTCTCTCAGAGGTCTTCCTAAAACTGTTGTTGTCACCCTGATTTCCATGAGGAAACTGAGGCACGGGACAGGATTGCAATCAGCTCATGGAAAAGTGGGTTCAAAACCTATGTCTCTCAAGTTCTGGGTGTAGAGCTCCCTGGCTTGGCACAAATTGTTCCCTTAATGCTCCCTTGTTCCATCCTGCCCGAGGCTGAGCTCAGCCCCTGCTCCTCCCAACCCCGGGTGTGTGACGGTGTGATGGTGACATGACCTGCAGCCAAACCCCCGTCCCGGCACGTAGGCTTGACCCAAGCAAGGATGCAGCCGAGGGTGAGCTCTGGGGCACATCTCGAGTGGTTCCAGTGCTTCAGGGCACAAAGGCAGCAAATTTCCCTTCACTGGATCTGCTGCTTTTCCTCCTGGATCCCAGGCGGGCAGCTCCGGGGTAGGAGCAGCGGTGCGGACCCAGACTGGCACTCGGTCCCCACGCGTCGTCTGCGGAGGCTGAAGGGACCCTCCAGTTAAATACTGGTAATCAGCCTCCACCAACGCTCCCCGCCAGCCTCGCTGCTGGCTGTGGCAACCACAAAAAAAAGGGGGTTTTGTAGCTCTTCTGTTGGTTTGGAGCAGGGGGATGGGGAATTGGAGCAGATAGAAGAGCCTTGCTGGGAGGGAATATTCCCACCCTCTGGTGTCCTGTACTTTTTGGCCATATTCTTGTGCTAATCTGGAAAAGCTTTCCGGAGATATTGAAAACAGCTGCCCCTCTAATTAGGGTTGGGAATGTTTGTATTACTGAAAGTGTCAAATTGCTTCATTATGACAAAAATGGGAGACACTTTGATCCAGAAAATTAGATGGTTTCAACTTTGTATGAAGTTGGAGCTCTCCTTAGTATTTGGGAAACAAAGCAAAGGAAAATAAAGTGGGAGACGCTCTCAGCTATTACGTGTGGGCAGGCGTTCAGGAGTGAGCTCTGCGGCGTTAGTCAGCATGGTGCTTCAGACCATGAGCAAAGGTCTCAGGTTATGCCAAGCAATATGGTTCAAGTGGAAAATTTACAAGCAAGTAAATTGTAAAACAATAGTGTGCATTGGAAACAACCTCAACGTTTTTCAAAAATAATTGATTTTGTCATAAGTCCTTTTTTATATATGTGAAACATCATGGAAACCGCTCCAATTTTCTTTGAGCGATTTCAGTTTAATCCAAACCCATGTTTTTCTAGTGGGAACTATTTCAGAAAGGACTACATGATGGTTTAAAGCAGCTTCCCCCCAACAACAGCCTGCAGCCCAAACCATGCCTGGCTCTGGTGGACCTGTCTCCACGAGGAGCAGAAACGGTTCATCTCGTGTTGTTACGGAGCTCGGTCCAGGATTTGCAGTTAGGGCTCAGTCTGGGGGGGCTGCATGGATCCTTCCTTAGAGGGAACATCCCCCAAAGCCAGGACGTGCATCCGCGGCTGGGCTGGGGCATCGCTTGCAGAGGGGCTGCGCACGGGAGCAGAGCTGGGCTCAGCTGTGCTGCTCCCCACCCTCTCCCCATGAGCAAGTGCCTTGAGCTCGAATCTCTAATCTCTTCTTATCTCTACATCCTTATTCCAGACAGGTTTTTCCTCCTAACAGGGTGTAAAGAAAGCAGAGCGATCTACTTGCCATTACCTGCATTGAAATAACACCGGAGGGTTGTCATCTTTAAATCCCACCAGGCAGATGCTTTTGTAGCATCTTAAACCTAACCAATGAACCCAGAATCAACCTCCCTAATAGAAAAGGGAGATAAAAGATTCATCCTTCCACATGCTTTAACAGTAGGAGAGCAGTGATATTTCAAAGGCAAGACAGACATCCTGGAGGTGAAGGCAAAGGACGCGTGGGAAGCACAGAAAGGATGCAGACTCGAAAGGTGAAGAAGAGGGCATCTGTGCTGAGCACTATGAGCGCTTCGGTCGCAAGATGAGACCTCTTGATTCCACACTGAAGTGGAATTGCACATTTCTGGCTCTTATTTACTCTGCAAACAGTAAGTAAAACTCCAGCCCCGCTCGCTTCCAGGGAGAGCGGCTGCTGTTGCCACGATGCGCCGCTGCGGAGAGGGGCTTTGAATGTCCTGGCAGGTTGGCCAGTGCACACGCTGCTCTTACCCACCTTTGCAAGGCAGCTTCAGGTGGGGCGAATAGCTGCGTATTTGCAAATGTTTTCATAGCATAAGCAGTCACTGATTTACCAGGAGCTGAGATGGTTTTAGCCTCCAGCAATTCCAAGCGCAGCTGCAGCTGTATAGCCTGGCACTGCGTGGGTTGGGGCTGGCCGGGTGAAACAAGCCCCAGCCTTTAAACAGTGATCCCATGGTCAGAAAGGTTGGAAATATTGTGTAAATACAGCAAATGTGGCACCTTCCACCCTGAGAAACCCACCATTGCCCCTGCAATGTGCGCATCTACCTGTGTTTATGCAGAAATTACACGTAAATCAGCAAAACCACTGAGAAGCAGCTAGAGCGGCTGTGAAAAGTGATATTTTTCTCTTAGCAAATTTACTTGTTTTTTCTCTCTCTTTTCTTTTTCTTTTTTTTTTCCTCTGGTCCCCATCAACTGACAAAGCGTCTTACCCAGCCCTGCACCGGGGCTTTCTGGAGAAATGGAGAAGTGGGTGCACGTGCTGCCGCTGGCGTCAGTGGAAGCAAGACTGGCTCTAAATTCCTCTAAGCCAAACAAAACAGCGTAGAAAGGACATTAAATTCCTTTCTATAAGGCACTAGAGAAGGTATTTACTTTATGCAGAAGACTTTTTATTCAATATATTTTAATTATAATGGGGGTAAGGGAGAGTGGGCAGTGAGCACCAAGCCCGAGCCTGGCAAGGGCAGGCAGAGGTGTACCTGGAAAGGGAGGCAAGGTGCAAGGTGATGTCCTGGGACATGGGCTCGTGGTGTTACTTTGGGGCCTTAGAGCTGTTTCATTTTGAAAGGTCTGAAAAAAATCATCTTTAACATGTTGCATGGGGGATAATCCCTCCACTCAGATATCTTTTCCAAGGCATGGGCATGGAGTCACCAACCGAGGCGGGGTCAAAACCCCGCTGAAGGAGATACTGCTGCTCCTCGCGCGTTGCTAAGCTGAAGCGGCTGTCACACAACACCTTTGGTACAAAATATTGACACAACTTTATCCAATTATGTTTGAACCTGTGGGACGAAAATCTGTCGACGGCTGTTAAATGTGATGGCATTATCTGTGTCTCCGGAGGTGTGAAGCTGTGGATCACCAGATGTAGAGAGCCTGCAGGGAATCTGGCCATACGACGTGCCCGGGATTGACAGTCTCTTAGAGGCTGGCTCTCGGTCAGTGTCCAAACTCAGGGATTATCGGGACTTTTGGCCCTCCCTGTTGCGCTGAAGGCAGGAGGGACCGGCACATGCAACAGCCAACTGCTCACCCCCCCTTAGCAAGACAGCGGGGGTGAGGATGGAGCGAAAATAGCGCAGGGCAGAGCGAGGCAGAAGGTAGATGGGCCAGCCCTTGAAGGCAGCAGCAGGAGCTTGGCCAAGCGGAGTGTCTGCACTTGGGCAGGCGGAGGTGGACGGCCCCGCCTCGGCAGTAAGCGCAGGGGAAGTTTCAATGACAAAAGGGGCTGAGCCCTCTCATTCCCCTCTGAAAAACGTTTCATGTAACGCTGGGCTGGTTCTCATCTCTCAGAGCCTCCGTGGCAGCGCAAGGGCAGAGGCAGCTCCTGTAGAAGTGTTTTGATTTCTCAGCTTTGCCTCTCCTGGCGCTGGTTATCCCCATGTCGCACCCGCGTTCTGGCTCGGCCAGCTGCAGCGTGCAACACGGTCGCTTGCTCTCTGGGGAGGACAGCGAGCACCACTGGGCCGTGGACAAGGACATCTCCGTCCTCGTGGCACTCATCCTGCTGCTTCAGAAGAGGGAAAGGCAAAGACAGCATCGCAAGCCGGGATCTCCATCGCGTTCGCAGCAAGAGCATTTCTACTGGAGCCCGGCAGAGGGGAGCCGATGGCTCTGGGGCAGCCCAGCCTGGTGCTCTGCGCTGCTGGTCCCACCTGGGTGAGGTGCACCCAAAGCCTTGATGCAGCAGTGCTGCACTCCTCCCTGAGCACCAGTCCCCAGGGGCGGGCATGTGTTAGTCAGGGAACTGATGTGCAAGTCGGCTGGGTTTCTTTTGTTTGGTTTTTTTTTTTCATTTTTTTTAAAGCGATGCATCTAGTATGGGAGGCAATTTTAAAAAAAATAGCTAGTGAAGGTTTTTAATTCAAGTATGAATGTGCCTTCAGCTGGGACAACTGATTGCCTCTCTCCTAAGGGAATAAGCTGTCTTATAAAGCACCATTCACTGCTGTAATGGCCTGCTCCCTTTGGGGCAAAACACTGCATTTTAACTAAAAGGGGTTTGTATGCAAACAAGACTTAATGCAGCCCAACCAAATTTGCCCCTTCTCCCTGCTACATCGGCATGTGTTTCCAGGACACCGACCCGCAGCCCAGCGGTGAATAACAGCGGGTCCCCTGGCAGGATCGGTGCGGGTTTGGGATGCGGAGCTGACGGCGGGGCCAGGCCTGGGCATGCTCCAAGGCTCAGAAAGGCAGGGAAACACCAACACCAGCACACGCAGCCAAATAAAAACCTAAAAACCGGGATGACTGAAAGGCAGCGGAACTGAATCCCCTCCCTCTCCCCCGGCAGGGGGGCCAGGGCTGCTACCTCTGCACAAAAAGGCAGAATAACAGACAATTAATTAGCAGCAGGCCTGGTTGCATGGAAAAGACACACCGTGCCACTGTCGATTTGCATGCAAATATCCTGTGGGTAGGGAGGGTTGGAGGGGGCTGGCAGGAAATGATGGCTGGGAGGGTTTAACCTTGAATATTGCAAAAGGCATTGCTTCTGCCGCCTGTGACACATGTGTGGGTCAGCCAGACCATGGAGGAGAATAATTAGGGAGGGAAAGGAATGCAAACTCTTATTATTGAAGATACCTGGGGGCTAACGGCATGAATACATTTGTTATAATTGACCCGTGGCCCGATGATGATAATTCCTCTGTAGAGATAGCCACTTAATCTATTCCGTGTGCCAACATGGATGTGCGAAATAATTGCAACCTTGGCTCAATCTCATTTCCACTCTTCTGGAGAATAGCTAATTTATGACAGAAAATAGTGACTAATGTTAGAATAAACAATATTATGACTCAAGTGACTTATGAGTGCTGCAGATATGATGCACATTTAATAGGACATGACTTATCCAGACATGTAATTCTTTTTCTGAGCAGAGTAAAGTAAGTGTGGCAGAAATGCCAGAAACAGCTTTGCAATTGGAATATGCAATTTAAAATAAGTAAAGATTACTCCCAGGTAGTTTATTGCTTTAACTACATCAAGGCAGGTCCCTGTAGCAGACTGCATAATGACTCTCATTTCATTTTTGGTTTGTGTCAAATATCTTCAGTTAGTTTTGCTTTATTGGCTTCATGCAATTTATTGCAGCACTAGAATGTGATTGTAATGCAACTTGTATTTTAGTTTTATCTTCCACTGGTAATTTTTCTTCTTTATGGAGCCTATACTGTCTGCATTAATAAAAGCCATAGAAATTATACAGCGTGGAACCATGTTTTAGTAAGTGCCAGTTCACTATAGAAAAACTGAACTAGAATCGCCGTTCTCCAGCCCAAAGGAAGAGAGACCAGCACCGGCTGACGCAGGGTACCAGGGTGCTGTGTGGCACCTCCTGCGTACGCTACTGCGTGCGAAGATGACTCAAATGCTCATGTGTGTCAGAAGGAAGCATGGAGTGAATTCATCTCACGAAACAGCAGCTGTTTCTCCAACATGTCCATGGCTCAAAGGCTCAAAACCGTCAGTCTGAGCCCAGTCTTGAGGGGTTTCACACAGTGAGTCGGGGCCACAAGTGCCTGAGTCAGAATGGCCTTTCTGCGAGGATGCCCGAAACGCAAAGGTCAGGTTAACCTACGTGTGTCTAGCAACACCTCTGCTGCTGAGGAAAGGAGAGGGTTAGTGGCCAAAACAGCAAGGGGGGGTTCAAAGGCCGGCGTTTTATGGAAGGTGCCTCATCCACATTGCTGCCCAAGCACTCAGCGACCAGCAGCTCCGGTTGCAGGATGTAAAGCTAGATGTCCTGACCTCTTTAATCTCCCTAGTTCTTCTTTAAAACCTCCTGCTTTACCGAGAAGTAATGCAAATGAATGCATAAATACATAAAACCAGGTGAGGTGCTCAGATGCCTCCCCGATGCAGGCAGTGCTGTGGGCACGCAGTATTTGGTGGCCAGCACCACGGTCTGGTTTCTCCCACACGTGCAATGCTCACCTGAAAAGCTCACAGGACCTTAGTAAATTTGGGGGTGTTGATTAATTCATCCAAGCAGCTTGGCTGTCCAATTTTGAGCATGTGACTCTCAGCAAATATTTCCTGTGCACAATTTCTACTCCTCCTTTGACATTTCTTATCCCTTACACAATAAGAATCTTCTTCCTCTCATGTACAGCCGGACATTTCCCATCAGCTACATCCCCAGACGATAAAACATCTTGTCAGCAGAAGTGCTTCCCTTCCCAACTTTGGTTTGCTTTGGCCACAGTGGCGAAGGTGCCCCAGGGAGTTTTGGCCAGCTGCAGCCTTCACATGGTGCTTCCTGGGACCTCAGCTCACCCCTCAGCTTTTTTTGGTAGTAAAACGTAGTTAAAAAAGGCCAGCAAACAGGAGTGAAGAGTTTTTACGTGTATCTGAGGGAGCCCGCCTACACCAGAGCCCAAGCTGACCCCTTCGAGAGGGCGGCCAGGGACGCAGCCCCCGGGAGCGGGGCTGGCAGAGCTGCTGATGGCTGAGGTTTATAGGAACCCAACTTCCAAACCCCACTGAGTTTGCATGGGAGCTGGGTACCTAATTCTCTTAGGCTCTCTTAAATTTGCAGGCAAAAAATATCCACTGTACACAGGGGGTGGGGTTTTGAAAGAGCGATTGTGCTCGCTGTGAAATGAATGTCCTTTAAAGCTGCATTTATTGCACTCCATGGCCCCCATTAATCAGAAAGTTCTATCTGGCCTTCACATTATGGTGAGAGAAGTATGTGAAATATTCCTAAGCTGCAAAATTACTCCGGACTGGGGTTTGGTTGGGGTTTGTTTTTTTTTTTTTTTTCCCTTTGCATTTCATTTGAGTGTGGAAAATAAGTCGCTTTTTGTTACTGTCTAAGGCCCAGTTGTAAACTTGGCTTTGTGTAGGGGGGAGCCCCACTCCCATCGGGTCCAGCGTAGCCTCGGGGCAGCCTTCACCGCAACTCCCGACACGCAACAGGGTGGTAGTCACGGTACCTTTCCGGGGGGAGCGGGTGGGGGGCTGAAGCGTGTCTGGGAGAAGCGTGGGAGGCTTGTCAAGGTGGGGTTATGCCTAAAGAGGGCTGACCTTACAGACGTTGGTTGTCCCAGAAGCTCTTCTATAAGAAACTGGGATTTGGTTTGACTCTAAAACTCTTGGCTATAATGCAGCCTCAAAGCTTACAAAACATTAAAATCTGCAAGAAGACTGAAACAACATCTATTTTCTCGCTTGGTTGTGTTCAATGTAATAATTTTTGTAAGACTGAAGGTATGAATCTGGAAAAAAAAAAGAGAGAACTTTTTTTTTTACATCAACCAGTACCCTACACTTCATAGGAGTGTCTGTCCGAGATGCTCAGTGTAAGGCTTTTGGGGCCGGACTTATTTCTTCCGTGAATATATGTTCACAGCAAGGTCTGATCTCAGCAGGGTCTGTAACGGCAGCAACAACACAGACTAGAAATAATACGTCCTTCTAAAACCACGCGCCTGCTCCGTGCTGTCCCTGAGCAATGCCCACAGACCGGTCCTGGCTGGCCAGTTTGTTTTGAAGTTGTTAAGTTCTGTACACACAAACATAATGTTAACCACTGTTTCATGGGACGGGGAAAAAAAGTTGAACAACTTTACCTTTGTGAGAGCATTCCCATGGCTAAGGCAGCTCCTGAACAGGAGCTTCTGACTAGGAACAGGTTTCCACTCCGAGGTATCTCTGAGGTATCTTTACACCGCTATAGAGCAGCGACAGAGCATCTGTCAGTGTGGGGAACCCCACTTCACCTTTCTTCCAGTAAAGAAATTATTTTGGTAAAATTACTGTGGGTAAATAAGAATTCACTTTTGTAAAGCCTCTTTTTGATGATGCTAAATGAATTCCCGGAGGGTGTATAAACTTTCTCACAATGATGACCATTTGCAGAACAAAGAGGCAATTTTTTTCTCATTTCAGTGTTTTCTGACATTTTCCCCCTGGGAGAATAAATGGGCCCATTATTCTACCAGCTTCCCTGGCGCCTGCAGAGCCTGCGTGGGGATGCTCGGGTGCCTCCCGTCTTCAGGCTTTGCTAAAAGCCTCGGTGCTTTGCGGTGACACCCAGCCGGCCCGAGGTGCCATCTGAGCCCACCGGGCTCTGATTTGGGAGCAGCCTCCCACATTCCTGAGCCGCTGAGCTGAAGCTGCCACTCTGGGATGGTATTTAGGTATCTCGTTCCTATGGCCTGCACAGGGAGCTGGGGGCTAGATGCCACCCGAAAGGTGCCGAGGCAAGAGGAGGCCATGGGAGGAGGGACCCAGCACCTGCAGGTGGGTGAAAAACAATTCACAGCGCGGGGTTTATGTTATGGATCACTCCAACAAAAAAAAAAAAGCTTCTGATTTTTAGCCTGATGATGCCAATCTACCCGTCACTGTCCACGGATTATTCCCACCGGCCGATGGGAAGGGTGGCTGAGGAAGCCCGAGGCTGGATCCCAGGAGGAAAGAGGACACGCGTGTCCCGAGCCTGGCGTTCGCAGGTGGGTGACTACAGCCCGCGGTCCCCACTCGTGCAGCAGTTGCCAGCGCGAGTCCCGTCCCAGCCGCAGCTCTGTCACACTGCGTAAATCTCCTCTGGTGAGCTCGTGGTTTCCGTCTGGTCTCTGAGCTCAGCGGAGATTAGGAAGGCAGACAGAGGGGGTTGGAAAGGAAACGGTGAAAAAGAATAATGTATTGGGGAATACTCGGTATGAAGAGAAAGTTTAAAAAAAACCAAACATTTCCTTTGCAAGATCATCTGCTGCACAAGTGCTTCCAGGGAGGGTAAAATCTCACTGCAGACGGGTTATAATCCTCATCGATACAGTAAATGGAACTATCAAACTGGAAAAGATCACATGGCAGTTAAGATAAAGGTTTGACGTGTCCCAGCATCAGGCTTATCAGGGTTTAGCAGTGAGGGAGTTTTGTTGCTTAGCCTGCATTTAAAAAGTTCATTGATTTGCAGCTAATACCAAGTTGTCATAGTTTCGTGAGTAAGAGCTTGCAGTTTGCAGAATCAAAGCCTTTTCCTAAATCAATAAGAACAGATTCAGTGAGATTGCTTGAGCCCACTGAGGCAGGCAGAGAGACGCAATCAGCAAATTCACCCGGGCCATGACGTGCGAGAACGAATGTCCCAGGCCTCCAGATCCTCTCCGTGTCTGCACCGAAGGTTTTGCATGAAAAACGTGAAATTCTCAGCCTGGCAGCAGATGGGCTGCTGAAAGGGTAACGTCAGTGCCTGTCAGGCTGCCTACTGTAAGCCTCGTGTGAAGTAATTAGCCGATTGATTGGGTCTCTGGCGGACTGAGACGCTGTATTTCCTGCATTGCTCCAGTCGATGCCGTTGGATTTTCACACTGTTGCCAGTGCAGAGATTGCAGCGATGCACATGCCCAGCCACGGTGCGGCTGGAACGGGGGATCCCCACCGGGATCCCCACCAGGATCCCACCACGGCTTCCCGGGCCCCCAGCCCCTCCCTAGGCACCTGGTGGAGGCTTCAAACTCAAGAGAATGGAGCCTCTCGGCTAGCAGGTTCCTCTTGCTTTTCCTGCAACTTCATCATCTATTGCACAGAGGAGCTCCGGGCTTTAAGCTTTCCAGCCGGCTTTCCGGCTTGCCGAGGGGTAGCTCCAGGTGTGCCCCGAGCACCCTGCTCCGTCCCACCAGCACAACCAGCTTGCACTGCTGCTGCTCCAGCAAGCCAAACCACCTCCGCTCCTCCAACCGGGGCTGTCTCCTACCCATCTACTTGCCTAGTTCCCAACCAGTGACATCTTCTGCCTTTCTATTAGCCCAATTCCTTGAGAAAACAGGCCTCGGGATACCGCACGCTGTGTCTATCTGCCTCAAGAACCGCCAGCTAATTTCAACTAAATTTGACACAGAGATGGGGACGCTTACCCATATTAGTTTCCTACACGCTGAAAATAAGTAGACAGGCAGAGAAGTGGGGTGGCATTAACTTGCTCAGCAAGGGAAAGGCTGCCAACTTCCACTTGTATTAAACTTCAAAGAGCCCCCACAGGAGAAGGTGAGGGGTCACCAGGCTTCGTGCGTTTTACAGCTCGTGTAACAGCTTATTTCTAAATCAAACGGTGCAGAATGCTAGAAAGCGGTACTCTGGTATTTGCCGTCTCCGCTTGAAGCCATCCATAAGCACAAAAATACAATGCACGCCAAAAAAATAGCTCAGAGAGGTAGACCAGGGAAGCTGGTGCAAGCAGCTAACTCTCCCACTTGGCAAACTTGGGCAAGGAAGGCTGATGTCTTTATCGGACTGTCTAAATATGTTTAAATGTGAATTTTATGCCTGTGGTAAAAGTTATTACAAGATGAGCCTATTAGAAATTATCGTGTATTAATCACCTAAGATGTTCGACAGCTTATAGTCAGGAAAACGCAAAGTAAGCCAAGCTCAAGCTTCAGAAAGGGAAGAAGATGGTCTGAATCGGCTTCCAGTGTAGCTGCAGAGAGAGGAGGTTTTCCAAGAGGGACTGAACGTGTTGAATAGCCGAGCTTCCCGCAGAGCTTTTGTGTTCAGCATCCTCTGGCTGGAGCCGGAACCCTGACCCGCTCCCCGTGAGCCTCCTGCTGCGCTTGGTGCCGGTTTCCTGCTATTTGAGGAGCTTGTCTGAAGACATGGTGTCTCTCGCTGCCCTGTAATAACAAAATAAGGCCTTGGTTTCAGCAAGTAACTCAAGCACATGCTTAAATTGAAGCACGTGGTCAGTTCTGTTTCCTGCTCTGCGGAGCCTGTTGACATGAGCTCACAACCGGGCGACTGCATAAATCTCTTTCGAATCTTTCCAGTTATCAGCGCACGTGCTAATCTCCGTTAAGTCAAGGGAACATAAGCACGTGCTTGATGTGGTAGTCCTGATGCTAAGCATATGCTTAAGTGCTTTGCTGAATTGGAAGCCTTGAAGACTAGGGTTGCTACGAGGCTGTAAATAGTATCATGTTTATTCTGAGCATAAAGCAAAGTAAGGATTATAAATCTAGGAGGGAACCCAAGTGTACTGACCTCCATGGCACAGAGTCTCCCCTTACTGGAAACTAATTAGCAAACGGCGCGCAATCCTTTCGAGATCAAGACAGTCCCAAGATTTGCACGTTCATGGTTGTCTTTAAAAGTGTTATGATATATGGATGGAAAAGTACGTGCTCTGAGTGATTTGGAGAGCCCAGCCATGAAGAGAGCAAGTCTAAGCATAAGGTGTTCTCAGCGGTGTCCCAGTCTGACTCCTAGAAGACAGCTGAACTTTTAAGATTCCAGTTTTAACCCTGACACAATGCAGAATGGCGGGTTTCGCAGGGTAACTGCCTGTCTTTTGCAAGAGACATTACAAGAGAAATGACAATTTCTGCGTGATAAAACTCCTTTATGTTTCCTTTCTTCTCTGTTTTTCCTGCCCCTCTTCCTGGGCCACCCTCTCCTTCCACCTCCCTTCCAAGCGAGACAGCCACGATATCTCCAATGAAGTATTTTAAGAATCCCTCCTTGCAAGGATTTCTATTTCGAGTGCCGGTACAACAAGTTGCATTTGAATCCCACTAGCCCAGCACAACTGCAAACTTCATTTCGCGCATAGAGAGATTATTCTTTCCTCGACGAGCCCTTGTCGACGTCTCTCCCTCCCCTGAACGGCAGCAGAGTGACAAAGGAGCCTGGCACGCACGCCCGCGCTCCCTGCCAGCTCCACAATGCCCTCTCTTGTGGCTCGGGCTGCTGATCCTCCTCCTCATCTATCTGGATTTGTAATATTTTCAGCAGCTCTGCGGCGACGGGGCCAGCTCTGCAGCTCCTGGCTGTGGCCAGCCCAAGGTGCATCTGGCAGCGAGGTTTTGTGCGCTGTGATGGATTTCTTTGGCAATGGCTATCCTCGGGTTTTGGCTTCTTCTGTGGCCCCTGGGGTAGGCTTTCACTGCCAAAGCTGTTATGGTAGATAGCTTGAAACCTGCCTGCAAGTTCAATGGGTTAGTCTGGAGCTTGCCTTTTGACCACGACATAAATCATCCATCAGGGGGAATTAGCCAGCATCTGGATCAGCGCAGTGCTGGGACTTGCACGCTGCTGGGAGAAGGAAATTCCTTTGAATATTGCTTATCGCAGCTCCCGCCTCATCTTCTCTTGCAATTTATTTGCCCTGTGACATCTTCTAATGCTTTTTCTTCCAGTTTCAGCACCTGCAGTCATGTTATTCCTTGACTGTACCAACTGCCAGCCCTCATGGTTGCAGAGAAATTTGAACCTGACACTGGACTGCAACCTAATGGTTTGGGACAAAAGCACCAGATCTCACCAGTCTCATCCAAACCATAGTGCCTGGGGAAGAAAAGGATTGGAGGTGATGAGGAAGGTCACCTCTGGCATATTTTTCAAGTGCTGGGGAGATGACTTCATGGTGATCTCCAAGCTAGGCAATAAATTCCTGTTTCAGCCCAAGCCATTTCTGGTTGTGTGGTTGGGAAGCCCTGGGCACAACCCAGCCCGGCTCTTACCTGGAGTTTCTGAGAGCGGCTGAAGGATGAACCATTATTGATAACAACCATCAAAACCAGCAAAGCCACAGGAACCTTTGGTGAAACCAATGGCAATGTGTGGTCAGTCTTCTGGTCTCAACCATCCAAAAAGTCACCACGGGGGCTGTGCAGGCCAGTCCCACGAAGCCACGATGCCTCAGGCCGACACCCAACATCTGCAGAAGACCAGGTTAAAGAGACGGTGCTCACGGCCAAGGCTGCAGCACATCAGAACACCCTCCGCTCCCCGTTTTACCGCTCCGTTTCACCTCCGTTTCACCGTGAGACGAGTGTATTCCCAGCGAACAGTCAGCCAGCCAGTATTTAGCGCAGTCTTTGTGTCTGAAAAAAGCAAAATTCTGAAGCTAGCCAAAAGGTTTCCTGACGGCGCTCATGTCTCCCAGCCTCCTTTAAGGGTAATATCCCTCATCAGCTTGCTCTCTCCACTCTTCCCCTTTTTCATAAAAGAGCGTTTTCCTCGTGGCAGCGAAAATGATGTCACCTATAGATTTATAGCCACGAGGGGAAAAAAATACACTTTCACTACCAAAACATCAGCCTATAAACCCAGAGCCTTTGCAGCGGTGTTTTCACTTCTGCAGGAGCCGCAGTGCTTCTGCGTTAAACCCTCTGCTGCCACACAGCACGGGCACCCCGTCAGGGCTGGCGTTGTCTGTCCCCAGCCGCGGTGGCACGGGTATGACCGGCACCCCACGGTAAGGCTTGGGATGCGCTGGGGGCAGGAGGGAGCACTGGGCTCTGCTCCGTCCCGTTGAGTTTGTGTTTTCTTGCTCAGAAACCCGGCATCAGAGCGATGGGGAAGGGTTTGCCAGCTCTGAAAGCAAAAGTTGGGAAAATCTGAGTCTTTTTTCTAAAGCTTCTTGGTTGGCCCAATGAATTGATTGCAAGAGATAAAACTTAATGAAGAGGCAATGTTTTCCCAGCATAGTGCTTGACTCCAAAAAGCAGAAGACGCAATAGATTTTGTTTATGTGCACGTCCATTGCTTTTTATTTATATGCAGGGTGCTTCAAGCTAATCGCACGTTGCCAGGCGTCGCAAAAGAGCTGCTTTCTCTTGCATTTTCCATCGGTTTGAGCACACTTGTAGAGCAGCGTGCGGGAAGGGCTCGCTGCTTGTAGCATCACCAAGAGCTCAGACTGCCAACGGCAGGTCTGTCCCAAGAAGAAATCCACAGCAAGAGCTGTGTGGTTATTAAGAAGAAATAAAAAAATTGGCCAAGCCAAGTTGCCAGGCTGCAAATGGGGGAGAGCGGGAAACCTCAGAGACCCACTGCTGCCGCAGGAGGAAGGGATCGCACAGGACTGGGGGTGAAAGGAGAAAGCCCATGGCAAGTGGGGCATGTTGGGGAAGTCTCGGGACATCTTGTCACTCCCTCTCAGGGTCTGCCACCAGAAAATTGTGTTGGTTACAGATAAAGGGCCTCTCACTTGCACAGCTTACCACTGGATCCTCTGTGAGGATGCACATATGTGTTTGGGTGAACATGTATATCCCTAGATTATAGAATCCCAGACTGGTTTGGGTGGGAAGGGACCTCACAGCCCATCCAGTCCCACCCCTGCCATGGGCAGGGACACCCTCCACTAGCCCAGGTTGCCCAAAGCCCCATCCAACCTGGCCTTGAACACTGCCAGGGAGCCAGGGGCAGCCACAGCTTCTCTGGGCAACCTGGGCCAGGGCCTCAGCACTCTCACAGGGAATAATTTCTCTCTAACATCTAATCTAAATCTCCCCTCCTTCAGCTTAAACCCNGGGATGCAGCCCAAATCTCTTAAATCTCCCTTAAACTCATCAGAGTTATGGTGATCTGAGACTTCGATTGTTTGAGTGATTTTGCCAGTGCCAGTGAGCAGAGGATTTGTGCCAGACAGTACCAACCACTACCGACACTCTCCTAACTAGATTTTAAAGCACGTCAAAGGCCGTCGGAGTGGATTGGGTCTGACGGCCGCACCTCATGTTGCAGAGCTGCCTGATGACGCCGTGGCACTAAGCGAGTTTTGCCATCACGCTGTGCCGCAACGTCCTCTCCACGTGCAGGAGTCAGCCTCAGCGCGTGGGGAGGAGGCAGTCACTCATTCATAAAGAGCAGCTTCACTGGGGGGAGAAAAAGATTTACTGACAAATAATTGTCATTTGCTAACCTTGTCATGGCAATCTTTTTTTTTTTTTTCTTTTTTTCCAGAGGCACTCTGAATGTTGAATGCCAGCATCTGTTACAGACCGGAAAACAAGTAAACAGTGATATTCCTGGTGGCTTTGAAAGAGCATTTAACGCTTAGCTCTCTACACTTGCCTTTACTAGGAAAATTACTTCAGGATGTGCTTAGCATGCGTACGATGATGAATGTCTGGGAAAAAACAAAATATAGAAGGCAAACCCTTGCTACAGACGGGCTGAAAAAAATCCATGAGTCCTCCTGCCAGATGTTGACATTTTGATTTGCATAAAGGTAAACTTTTGAGTCGACGGCATGTTTAATTTTCTGAAACATCCCCAAGAAACAGGGCATGTTCACAGATAATGAGTTTGCATCATAAGCAGTTTTCATCGAACCCGTGTCCTGGCAAACTGGCTTAGAGCATCTTTATTTCTGCTGTCTCTGAGCATCTCTCGGTGCCCGTGCAGGGAGGGAGGGCAGCCAAGGGGGTGCCCAGGAGGTAACAGCAGGGCAGCTGTGAGACAGGGAGAGCACTGAGACATTTCTCCATGGCTTGTGGAGGAACTCACAACTCTCCATCTCATCTCATATGGGGACAGCGGAAGGAATAGTCCCAGCTCCAGCACCCTCCATCCCAAATCTGTCCTTCCATCTTTCATCCTCTGCAGCAAATTCATGCTGGCTCTGCCCTTCAGATAAACCCTCATGTTTAAAATCCTGCAGAGAAGCTATGAGACCCATGAGGACATCCTTGTAAAGACAAGGAAGGACATACTTAGCTGGGCGAACCAAGGCCCAAACAAATCATCCTCCTGCGGGGGAAAGCAGCCAAGCCCAGAGCAGACAGCACAGATCCACCTCCCCATGCCCCAGCTGGGGACACTCATTCCTGGGTCTCCTCTCTGAGCTAAAATAAGCTGTAGCAAGCTGCCAAAACATGAGAGAGAAAATAAGTTCCTAAGACAGGCGGATAACTCTTTCCAAGCCACCTGTAAATCCTCCCAGAGGAAATGCTGTAGGTGATGGTGTTTTTGGGGTCTCTCTCTACTGCAGCACTCAGCTTGCTCTAGGATATAAACTATGATGTCCAGAGCCAAGAAGTCCTGCCGTATTTCCCTAGACTTTGGGCTTCTGTCTCTGGAGAGGCAAGGAGAGCTTGATTTCTGTTGAGTGTGAGCTCAGCAATGCCCATAGATACAACGAAGCTCCTGCATGTTGAGCCGTCCTGGGGCTGGGGACCCAAAATCCAGGACACCTCGCAGGTGCCACATGAAGGGGAAGAGTTGTCCCCCTTGACCTGCGGGCTCCACAGGGCTGCACGGCCGGCGTTCACCCTGCCCAGCCCGGGTCAGCAGCAATGCCTCTGCTCCCAGGAGGAAACGAGCTCGTTATTTATAAATACGCTTGGCATTTCTACTGGGAGAGCAACTTAAAAGAGCAGCTAAGGGACAACCAGACCCTGCCGTGTCTAACAGGCAGCGAGATAGCCAAGGTCCCTGAACCAGCTCCGAGGACAGCAGAGCCCGTTCTCCAATGCATTCTCCTAACAGTGCTACGGCACCTGGTCAGCCGGGCAGGCTCTGAGCACGGGTGCTGGTGCAGGGGGTGGACAGATGCACCCCAGACAAGCCCCTTGCCACCGGTCCCAGCACGGCCTTACAAGGCTCTCCAAGAGCTGCAGAGGGAAGACGCGACTGAAATGCAAAGTGCTATCATCGCCGTATTAGCCTCAGTTGAAACGCGCTACATAAGTGCAAATTGCTGTTATAAATCATAAACATCAAAAGGCCATAAGTGCCTAATAATGGCCTAAGTGGCTAATTTGTTTTATGTGCTACTGGAAGAAGCACCGTAAAGATACGGAACAAAAAATTTCCCCCATTGTGGTTTGGCCTCTGATACCAAGAAAGGCTGGAAGGGGGTGGGAGCAAAACGCTGCTCTAGTAGATACGCAGGAGCGTTTCACATCTAAGCCTGTAATTAAAAACACAACACAAATCCCTGCAAGCACCCACTCCCTGTGGAAGGCAAATCTGGCCATTGCTGGGGACACCCGGGTTGGAGACGGTGCGTGAGGCGGCTGCTGGCGAGCGGGGCGCAGATCCTCGGCACCGGCACGAATTAGGAGTCAGTCACTCGTGAAAAGAGACGAGGCAGTGGCATGGCAGATGGAGGTGGTGGGCTCCGCTCCTGTTGCTGGCAAGGTGCGCACACGGGGCACGACGCCTGCTCTTGTCCCCTCCTCGACGCTGTGTCCCTGCGGGTACCCGCCGGGGTCTGAAACACGGTCCTGAGCCAGGCTGAGGGACACCTCCAGCCCAGCCTGGCTCCTCCGCACCTCCGCTGCAAAGTGGCAGTGTCCCGCTCCCGTCGGAACACCAACCGCGTGCCCTCCATCCGGCTTTTAATTGCTTTGGGCCTTTTGGGGTTACACAGTGCTTTAAAGGCTCTTTCTGGCTGGCTGGCTCTGCTTGTGAAATTAGCCTTGGAGAACCATAAATACCCTAATCCAGCCCTGCTGTGCCCTGCAGATATGTTCCTCATGCAATTCTTGTGCTTTTCAGGTCAGAGCTGCCTTTCTGCTCCGCTTGGCCTAGGATAAGCTCAGCTTGTTTCACCGCGCAGCGCAGCTGATGCGATTTCGGTGATGGAGGGTCCTGCCTGGAGCTGCTCAGCACGGCGCTGAGCCCTACACGGGCCAAGCCCTGTTTTAGGATGCAGCACGTTGAACTCATCTCCTCTTACTCCAGAGACCTGGTCATAGCTCAGCACATCCTGGCAGGCCCCTTCCGACACGTTCGAAACCCCTCAGCACCCAGGCACACCCCAAAAGGCACCCCTCAGCACCCAGGCACACCCCAAAGGGCACCTCGTGGCCACCTGTGTGCAGTGTCACATGCAGCTGATTTATTAGGGGTGAGCAAAACCAGGTATTCCCGCTAACCTACCTGAGCACTCCCATCCCTTTTTGCCTTGATGGATTCCACTTTCTGTGGATATTTTGGCTTTAATTTACAGTAAACCAGTGGTGTCCCTCTGTAAGTACCAGGGAATAATTCCCCCAGGTGTATTTAGTGGATGCTGGTGGAGGAACGCGATCAGAATAACTTGCTTTGCCGCAATGCCGCTGCAAGGATGTGTAATGGCTGGAGAGAAACATCGAGCCATGGCGAGGACCAGGAGCTGGATGCTCAGGGTCCCTACGCGTGCCCTCGTATCCCAGATGGATCATGTGGGGACTGTTCCTAGCACAAGGAATTAATTCAGTAATATTTCAACACAGGTACAAATGATTTAGAGTACTAACAGTGCCGCTTTCATGTAATACATTGCCCTGCAGAAAACCCTTGAGGGAATGGCCCAGGGAATAGTCCTAATTGTTCTGTTCCTCTTCTGATATCTATGATAACACCGAGGGAAAAAAAAACCCTCTTTATCCTGAAATTGTGTGCCAATAATCAACATCTTAAAAAAAGATTTTCTTTGATGCTTATCACTTCCATAACACATGTTCAGCGTGCTTTGCAAACAGGAACCAAAGACTGTAGCTGACCTCGACGTGCCCGACGAGAGGGGCAGCAACCGCTGAGGAGTTTTATTTGTGAGCTTGATGGGGACGCAGGAAAAACCAAATCCAGCTTTTACAGCTGTGGATGAAGGTAAAGGGCACAGAGCAATGCGCTGGCAAAAACACCTCTCTGAGCTTTGGAAGCAGCTGAACGCGCGGAGCCCGACTCGGCAGCTTTCGCTGCGGCGGCACAAAGTGACCGTGGACACCAAGCTGTCCTCTCCGCAGGCGGGTGAGCCGCGCTGGCACCGTCTTACAGCTGCGCCTTCGAGTAGACTGTAATCCTGGAAAGAGAGAAGGAAAATGGGTTTTCCTCCACCTCTCCACTCAACAGAGAGGGAAAAAGGGAGATGCAGGGTGGGTTTGGCTTGCCAAGCCTGGGGTGCTCCCCCGCCCCAGCTCTGGTGGTCGTTGGGTCCTCTCTGAGATGGTTTTAGGCATCAACCAAAAGAGACCTGCCCTGGTTTTATTTGCTGGGCTGGTTTTTTGCTGTCGTAGCAAAATAAGTCAGGCTGCGGGATGGGTCTGTTGACCACAGAACCAGCCTGAAGTGAGCAGGAGGAGACAGAGACAGTGGGGGAGGGAGAAGATGGGACCTGCCTTGCAGATGAAGCAAATCTCTCTTTTCTGAGTGGAGAAAAACAAGACATTTTCTGGCACTTGTGTGTGATTGGGCAGTCAGAGGTGTCTGAGCAAGGACAAGACTATTTGTGAAAGAGGGTGAGAGATTTCCCCCACCCTTGAGGAACACCAGGCCTGGCTGTGATTCAGTTTATTTGGCCGCTCACCACCTCCCTGCAACAAGGCAGTTCAGTTCAGACCTCTGCCAACCCAACCTAGAGGCAGGTAATCCATCCCCTCCAAACCGTGCCGCTCCAGCACTAACTGCAGCGCAGCATCGCAGGGAACCTGCCAGCACGCTCTGGCCTCAAGACACGGGATGGCCTGGGGCGAGGGACTTCACGACGCCTCCTGCTCCCCCGGTCACTTGAAGACAGAAGAAACGTCGTTTCCCACTCCTTGGAGTACCTTAATGTGCAAAGTGGATCCTTGTCACTGCAATTTCAGCTCCCAAAACCTTTACGCCATTAGTTTATGTTATTTTAATTTTATTTTATTGCTAACTGTAAGTAATCAAACACAAATAATGTACTTTATTAGTGCTTTTAAGCAGTCCTAGCTAATTATTGATCTCTTTGTTAGATGAGAGTGAGGTGGTGTGTGCTGCCAGCAGGAACAAGGCAAGGGTCAGTCCATGGACCCAAGAGCAGCAGTTCCTCCTCCTCTGCGCCGGGAGCGTCTTTCCCATGGTTAGTCCCGCGGCTGCCACGTGACGAGGGGAATCCTCTCCGAGCTGGCTCGCACCTCCCGCAGCCTCGCAGGGACGGGGTCTGCACCAGCCCCTCACCGCTGCACAGACACTCCTGGGGCTGGGTTTTAGTGAGGCCAGAGGCACCCCGCTGTGGAGGGTGCCAGGGCTTTCGGCTCATCTTGCTTCTGGCACGTGATGAAGCACCAGATATGAGCTCTGGTTTCAGAAAACTGGCAGTGATCTGCTGTAGGGCTGTTTATAAGGTCTTTATCGAGGTGTTCCTATGCAGCCCTACAGAACTGCTGTATATTCGGTGCAAGGCTCACAAAGAAATGCAACGGGACAGAAATGATGATCCTGAAGCAGGGTACTTGCCTGGGGCCTGGCAGAGGCAGCGGGCACCGACGGGCAGCCAGCCCTCCTCCTGCTCTGCTGAGAGAGGAGCTCGGGGGACACGAGGCCAGCAAAGACCCGACACAAAATCTCTGCCACTGGGGTAACCAAACAGATCCTGCTGTTGCCCACTCTCCCTTTTCCTCTCTCTGTGGTGTTCTTTGTCTCTGCTCCGGGTGGTAGCTGCCCTTTTCTCTCCCCGGGGTTCTTCACGTGCTCCTCCTCTGCCCGCTGCTCCCCAGTGCCCGCACCCGCGGACACGGGCTTCTTCGGGTATTCGCTTTCAGCTTAATAAGAACCGTGAAAGCACCGTCCAACCTGCCCGGCCCTTTGAGCAGTCACAGGAATAAGCTGTCACTAATATAATTTCATATCGAATGAGATTACCCTTCTCTCCATTAGGCACACTTCTCCTCCACCGACGGCAGCAACGCAGGGACACGGCACTTGCTTCAACCAAAGCCCGTGTCAGGAACTGGCTTTTAAGGATGAGAATTAACTGCCAGGCTGTAGCTGATACTTGCGCTTGGAATTCGAACTATCGAACGGCACGATTTGGCTGTGGGTTCGGCTGGATTGATGAGACCTGTCTCCCCGTTTCACATGCAATTGCCTACACACAGCTACACCTCCCGACTGGCAGAGGCTGCTGGTATTTATGAGCGCCGTCCCCGGAAGGTGGGACAGCCCCTCGCTGCTCTAGTGACCTCTGAGGAATCGTGACGGACACGTCTGGGTGGGTCTATGCTGCTGAGCATTATTGTGCCCTCGTTTGCTTATCAGCGGGAGTCCCTCCATCAGCCACACTCTGCATGTTCGTGCCCACGCGTTGGGTCTCCTCTGGAGACATGAGCTCCTTCGCTGAGACAAACCCGTGTGCGATTCAGAGGGTAATTTACTCCAGGGAGCAGCTCTGGTAGGCAGCACGGCCAGGGCCGTGCCAGGACAGGCTCTTCCCACACCGCTGAGCCCTCCCGCACCAGGCCAGCAGGCAGCAAATTCATCCAGTGTCGCACCAGACGCTGTGACACTAACCTCCCCCCATCTTAGGCAGTGAAAACCATGCAGGAAAAATTGTTTTAAGGCCACAAAGACACCCCGTAGGGCTGAGGGATGATCCAACGCACGTGCGATGCGGCGTGGCTTGAAAACTCCCAGGACAACTGGTTTTGCACAGAGCTGCCGTGAACCATTTCCACCTTTTGACCGGAGAGCCAGGGACCGCTCCTTGGGGCAGACGAACGCCAGTTTGCTGGCAAAAGGCTTTGAGGATCTAATTTCCAGTGCTTCCAGCTCCTGCCAGGCTTGTCACTACTGAAAACAGAAGATGTTTTTTCGCACTCACATTGTTAAACCGCGCGGCTCCCAGCCACAGGCTTACGAAGGATTTCCCAGGCGGGTAAGATACAGTCAGTGGTCCATTAGCCGCTGCAGAAGATGTGCAGCGTCTGGCCGCGGAGGGCTGATGCCGGGGGGAAGCAATGAGCAGGGCCCACGCTGTCCCTTCCCCTCAGGCTCCTGCTCTCAGCATCTCCCGCTCGGCGGAGTCACAGGCAGGATCCCGAGCGAGGGGCATTTAGCACGTCCCGTGGGACAGCCCTTCCACCGACCAGTTCATTTGGATCACACGGCGGTGGTTTTGGAGTTCAGACTTTTGTATGTTTTACGAATGATCCAGACCAGAATTGCTAACGGTGTTCAGTACGTACATGGCACCAGAGGTGTCGGAAGAAATGGCTTATCTGACTATGCTTTCTGTCTGGACAGGATGGAGATCCGGTTTTATTTCTTCAACTAACGGGTAAAAATCAGAATTTTCATTCTGACGGAGGCTGACGGACCTCCACCCACCAGCCTGGTGTCCAGGAGGAGCTGTTCGAGACATCTTCCCCTCCCAGTCACCTTTTCTTCAGCTGCCGATACAGCCTTGGGCTGATTCACTTTGCATTAGTGATCTATGGACCCCTCTGACTCGTGATGCTCTCCTGAAGTGCTGGGTGTGGGGCAGACCCAGATTCGTCAGCCTCCTGCTGAACTCCCTGAGAACATTATCCTGCTTACCTCGAAAAAGGAAAATAATCCCATGGATTTGCTCTTGCCTTCCTGGTGATTACCGGGTGTTAGGCTGCAGACTGGCTAGAGGTTTGTGTCGTAGTTGGAGTTAAAGGACTCCGGATATTTTAGTGCCAGACTGACAGCGCCTGCCTCCCGATGCAAGCTGACCTGTGAAAGGTGCTGCCACAGCGTCTCTCGCAGCCTTTGCTGCGGGTCAGCACCTTACTTGCAAAATCAGGACTTTGCTCCCCAAACGGTCCCTCGCAAACGGTCTCGGGGGGAGCACACCAGGACTCTGGCCTCAGAGCCATGCCGGTGGAAAGCAGCCCTGTGCCGAGCCGTGGGGATATTGCATCTTCTTCTTTTCCAGCCTAAATGATTCCCTGGTTCTCTTCACCGGCCGCGAGATATCCGATGTGTCAGCTCCTTGCTGCAGCGGGAAAGAAGGGTTAAAAATGTGGGAACAGGGAAGGGAAAGGTCAAATATGTAAAGCCACTTTCATGTACTTAGGAGAAAAGTGGTAACAGGAGAGCTGTTAAAAATTTTTATAGCTGGCACCTAACAACACTGGTGTTAAGAATCATGAAACTGTTTAATAGCGAGTGGAGGTGTACATTAGTTAATTAGAGGCATGCTAACAGTGAAGCCAATTGAGAGATATTATTTCAGTATTTTTTCCAGAGGGCATATCAAGTCTATTCACGAATTAATAAACAGATTGTAAAGTCTAAGCAAGCATATTAGGGAAGTGTGTGTGTATATACGGGCTCTGTATACTGGGGCAACGCACACTTGTTTGTTTGTTGCCATTACATTTGAAATATGTTACTTGCTTTCCATATAGACCTCAGTGGAAGAATTATAGCATATTGGGTTTTTCCAAAGACTCTAATTAAGATCTTCGGAGTTGATGTGTGTTTACTGAAAAAATACGGCGTAAAGGAGACCTAAACCACCAGCATTCAAATTAACCCATGAATGCAAAGGCATCCAACGCGAAATGGCCGTCCTCTTCGAGCCTGGCTTTGATGCATGTTAAGAGAAATGAAATCACAGTATTCACTCCATTTGACCTCCGGAGTCAAGTTCTCATTGAAGAGGCATTTTAAGAACTATTAAAAGCTGCCTACACTTAAATACATATCTTTGACCTCTCTCTCAGATCTCTTAGCTGTTGTTAAAGGGAGTTACACTGTGAGTAAGTATCTTCTACTCAGCTCACGCAGACCCCCAGGGTGGTAGTAGAACAGCCAGTGGCTGTAAAATGCCGTTTCCCTAGAACTGGAGCTGGTGATCAGTAAGTGGATTTGCTCTGACGGCACGAGGACAGCGCTTGCCTTTTAAGCCTGAGTAAGGCTACATGCCATTAAACATTTTCCTAACCTAATTTTTTTCGCCCCTAACACTGGTTTGATTCCTTTTTTAAACCCCCTTGTGCACCTACCTTAATTCACAGTCGCCACTTCACTTTCTGCGGGAAGACAAGCTGTCCAACTTAATCCATTAGTGAGCTCTGCATTACAAAAACCGCATGGTGTTTCATGCCTCATTAGCAGGCAGGGAGCTTCCAGGCTGGAGTCGCTGCGTGTCTCCAGCTCTCCTGACTTCCTTCCTCCACTCCGCTTTCTTATTTTACATTTTAATAGCAACAGCAATGACAAATTATGGCAAAAAAAAGTCTGCCCTTAGCGAGCATCTCAGTGCACTTGGTTTCCCCCGGCAAGGCCGGGCTTGCCCCCCTGCTCAGCACTCCAGTCGCTGCCAACCGGTGCTCCCTTCCCAGCCGGAGCACTCCTCCATCCTGGAGAGCTCATTGCCGGCACAAACCCGTCCACCCCGCACACCACCGTCCCACCCAGGCTGGAGGGAAAGAGCAAACGGATTGCAACTCAGCGGAGAGGCGAGACGGATGGCAGTCGGTGTCCCCTCTGCTTGGCTCAGGGCAGGCTCGCAAACAAGGCAAGTAACGAAGGTAATGATGAATGAAGGATGCAGAACTGAAAATACTTCTTCCTGTGCTTCTATTGATCTTCCAGCAAAGGCCTTGTTCTTGACATTTAAAATAGAGAGATTGTTTTAATGTAGTGGCCCTCGCTGGGCTGCAGTTAAGCAATTTAGCTCATAGAGATTCACAAGGACACTTTCTGCAGCCTCAGCCCGAACAGTTTCAATACCAAGCGCCTGCTTGGCAAATGCTCCTGGAGAAACGCTGCTGAGAGCCAAGAGGAGCCATGGGGCACCAGCAAGCATGGCCCACTCGTCACCCCATGAGGAGAGCGGTGCTGAGCTAACGACAGGAGGGATTTCTCTGGAAATTTCTATCTGGAAGATAATCCAGAGAGGAAGATCACCGCCCTACCCTGAGCTTCCCAAAATTTCCCATCCAGGGAGACACGGACATAGCCTCTAACCACCCACCCAAGCAGACCCTTACTCCATAATCACAGCCTTTCAGAAGAGCTTCAAAGGGACAAACACCCAAAGCTTTGCCTGGCTGTGGGGCGGGAAGGTGGGCCGAGTTCAGCAGGGAGCTCTGCCCATGCGGCCGAGGAGCCCGAAGCTTTCCCTGGTGGAGCACGGATGGACACGTCTTCTGGCCTTGGGCTTTGCGAGACACAGAGAAGCCTGGGGTTTGGTTACAACATGCTGGGATTACTTTAATAACTGTAATTTTTCTTTTAGAACAGAAGTATTTTATTACTTTCAACCTAGAACCTGGAACTAATTATACATGTGTGGTCCAATTAACCATTAATTTACCTCTATTAACTGCTGACACTTACTTATGCACTTACTTTGTATCACACGCACTTGTGTTCCCAGAGTCTAAGCCTAAGAATTTTGTCAAGAGACTATGAATTAAAGCAATATAAAGATGTTAACAGTTACCTATCTTAGCAACAGCCTCAGGAAGCACTGGAAAAGAATGCATCACAAAAATGAAATTTTTTTAATGCACAGTAACTGGACTAAATTTTTTTACAATAATTAAATCTCCAATTAATTCAAGAAGCTCTGAACCTCCCACCACTTCCCACTGGAGGACTGATCATCGTCAAACCGCATTTGATTTTCAAAGGCAGCAGGACCGGTGTCTGGAGGTCTGGGAGAACCCACTCTTGCAACAGTTCTTCACCCTGCAGGTTTCCAGTCCTGTACGTGTACGCACCACTGCCCTAAGGCCTTTCTGTATGAAGCTGTAAGGGCAATAACTTCTCAGTACCACGTCCAATTCGATTAAGCCATCACCTTGGCACACCGAGGGAGCAGGTCGTAGCCCAGGCTGCTCAAGGACAGGTCGCTGGCTCCGGGTCTCTCCCTGGGTCTGTGCCAGCTCAGGCCAGGGAAGTGCCTCAATTCCTCCTCTGCAAATGGAACGGTACTCGCCTGCCTTTGTAGAGGGTACTGGCAGTCCTGCATAAAATTTGCTTTGCAAATGCAGCCTGCTCTCCCCCAGCTGGGTGTGCTCCCCATACCTGCCGAGCTGCCTTCGCTCCGCAGCCACAGCTCTGCACAGCATCAGCCTGAATCTGATGTTTCTCTGANTGCTCTAAGTTCTCCCCGGAGCCTTCTCTTCTCCAGGCTGAACAAGCCCAACTCTCTCAGCCTGTCTCCATAGCAGAGGTGCTCCAGCCCTCTGATCAGCTTCAGGGACTCACTCCAACAGCTCCATGTCCTTCTCATGTTGGTTGGACTTGATTATCTTAAAGCTCTTTTCCAACTTAAATGATTCTATGATTCTACATGCGCGGGCAGTGCTGTATAAACATCTGTAATGATGCTCCTGGACAGGAGAAGGCTATTTTGTAATTACAATGAAGGAAAGATTTAGCCAGAAAAGAAAGTAATGCTATAACACGTACAGACAGGAATAAAAATGAGAACAGAAGGTTAAAACAACCCATGTGAAATTCTGGGATTCCTGTTCTGCCAAAGGTCAGGTGAGGTTATTGTAATGCTCTCTGCCAGCCAGAAATCAGGTGAAGTACAGCCTCCTCCACAAATCTGTGCCTTAAAATACACCTCAGCAATTTACATACGGGTCTGGTATCCACCTGCCTATACGTTTTGTCTGACAGCTCATTCAGCAGCATATGGCGTAATATTAAAACGTGCTCCTTCATTTGAACATACCTGTGGGTAACTCTCAGGGTCACTTGGTTGCTTACTGATGTTGCTATTGTGTGGAGTGCAGTATGTGAAAAAATAAACTGGTCCTTGATGTTACTGCCAAAGCTGGTGATGCCGTATCAGCTAGCACTGGTCCCCTCTGCTATACTGGTTTCATGCTGGTGCAGCTTAGCTAAATTAAACTGAAGTGCTCCACTGCATTTTCATTGACTTAAATCAATTATATGAGCATGGAAGGGGTGTAAAGGAGTGAAAATCAAGTCCACTTAAAGAAAAAGCAGAGTAGATGTTTCTTCAGGACATGAACTGTTCATAATCCAATGGATATCTTTTATCCTGTGTATTGATCTTCTTGTGAGAACCAACTTGGAGGTAATTTCTAAATTGCCTGAGTTCAAGCAGTTAAGATATTGCAATCTAAAAAGTCATAGTTCAATTAATAAACCAATAGTGGTCAAAATATTTGCCCTATGTATTCACAGGGCCCACTTCCCCTACAGGACTGTGAACGCAGGGAGCATCCAGCACGAAGAGACAAAGCTCTTGCTGGAGGAGAGGCACGCGATGTCCCGGCAGGGTGGCAGAGCACACTTCTTCTGGCAGTGCACCGAAAGCTGCTGCCACCCGTGTGATTATCCCTCTCTCCTGGTTTTATTTTGAGAACAAAGGAAGGAAGATAGAGACTCTGGGTGACAGCACTCAACCCCTCACTGGCAGGAACTGAGAGGTTGGCAGGGAAGCCAACAGTGACGGGAGAACTTGGAAGATGGAGCTGAAATATGTGCAGGGAGCAAAGGCTTTGAGGAGCCCTTGTGCTGCGATGCGGGGCAGAGCACAATCACACTGCACCAGATTTGCAGACAGCGCTGCGAAAATAAAGACATCTCATGAGGCACCTTCATCCTGTAATGAGTTTCCAAACCAGCCCCATTTCCCCAGGAATTTTGGGCAAACAAAGAAGATGTCCTCCCCCAAGAAAAAAAAACAATGAAGATGAGGGAGTTTTGCTGGGAATTTAAAGGGAGAGGCATGACTCTTCTTCCAGCTGTCAGTGCTGATATTATTGCGTGTAGTAGCAGCTTGTAGGCAGCATCTCTTTACAATGGTAGCGGGGAAGCTGGAATGTTGTTATATCAGACTATCAAGTTGTTATGTTGGATTACATATAATGCTATCACAAATGACAGAATGCTTGCCTCCCATCAAAAATTTAAAGAGCAATAGACCTCTTTTCAGCTGTCATTGCTGATAACATTTTATGCACAAGTTTATTCAAGCTCAAATAGAGATGCAGCCTGTCAATAAAGAAGCCCTGGCAGATTAGGCATCGAGTATATTAGAGCTAACGGTACTAATGTGACTACGCAGCCTAATCTGACATTTTAAAACTGCGACAAAACGAACCCACTAAGTTCTTGCTGATCGTCTCACCACGGCGTGTTTGCTGCTGGGTTTTATGGAGTGGAAACCAGAGTACATGTACGAGAAATGAAACAAGCTGAAAAGCACAGAAAGGTCGGCACAGGCTTGCTCCCCAGGAAACAGAGCGGATGTCTTCCCTTCTTCTCGCTCTTATCTTGTCTGCTCGGCTCCTCTCTTCCAGGAAAGTGGGTAGGGCGACAAATAATGGCCCTGAATTACCACGGAGGTGACAGAGATTACACATTAGAAAACGCACTCGGAGGGCAGGAAGGGTTCAGCACTGGAAGAGATTGCTGGAGAGGGCGTAACACCTCCGTCATTACAGCTCTTTAAGAAGGGGTTAGGAAAACATCTGCCGGGAATGAGGGGGGGTAGCCGATTCTGCTTTGGAGACCCACTGCTATTTTCTGCCGTTCACTTTCCTGTTCTCAATAACAGCTACTGCTTCCTACTGCCAGCAGAAAGGGTACGTGAGTGCTTGTATGTTTGGAAACTGTTTGGGCCAAAAATAGTCTACTGAAAACAATAACGACTTGTGGTACTGGAATAGATGGCCTGGTTCCACTCCCCTTTCCCCTGTCTGCTCTCGTAAGAGCTCCCAGTGGCTGTTGCTGCTCTTCTCAGGGATGCAAAGTCGGGAGAAAGCCTTTCCCAGGCCTGGGAAAGTGGAGCATCCAAAAGTTTGGATCTGGCCTCTGCATCTGGCAAATATTCACACAGACAACCTGATTGTCCAGACAGTCTGTTACTTGCAATCTGTACATTGCCACCATAATGGGACGGCGGCTTCTTTATGCTGCTCTTGGTGATAAAACACAAGCCTCCACCGTTTTGATAGTTTTAGCTAGTTATTTTGCTGAAAAACCAAATCCGCATGCAATGCCTTCCTAAGGGGCAGAAGGGGAAGATGAAGGGCTGCCAAGAGGCTCGAGCCTGGGCGCACGAGGACTCTCTGATTCACGGCTGCGGTGACTCACGGGGAAATGTGCTGTGCGGTTTGGGAGAGCGGCAGCCGGCTGGCAGGGTGACTGCCTCCCATCAGACACCGGCACCAACGCCGAGTCCCTCTCTCCTGTGGAGGAGAGCCGCTCAGAGTGTCGACGGAAAGGAAGGTCCCATCGGTAGCGAGGGGCTGTACATGGGGCTCCCCCAGGCAGCACCGTTCCTCTAATGGCAGCAGAGATACGCAGCGAGAAGAGAAGACTGAGAGAGGATCTGATCAACGCTCATAAATATCTAAAGGATGGATGGGGGCCAGAGGAAGGGGCCGGACTCTTCTCAGTGGTACCCAGTGACAGGACAAGGGGCAACAGGCACAAACTGGAACACGGGAAGTTCCAGCTGAGCATGAGAAGAAACTTCTTCCCTCTGCGGGTGCCCGAGCACTGGGACAGGCTGCCCACAGAGGTTGCGGAGTCTCCTTCTCCGGAGAGATTCCGAACCTGCCTGGACGCCATCCTGTGCACCCTGCTCTGGGTGATCCTGCTTTAGCAGGGGGTGGGACGAGATGATCCCCAGAGGTCCCTGCCAACCCTGCCAATCTGTGAATCTGTGTGAATCTGTGAGACGTGAGCTTGCCTACTTGCATTGCAAACAGAAGGAAGGTTACTTCCAAGCTGATGTCCACAAATGAACGTTGCTGCGGTGGGATACGTGCATCATCATCAAAAGCGTTGGACTTTTGGAGACGAACGCTTCATGCAGACAAGTGAAGGATCACCACAAGCAGGGATCCCCAAAGCTGTGCCTCCCTGCACCAGAGAGGGAAAAAATGCTTGACAATATTAACGTAATCCTTAGAAAGATTAAAGGCCGCTCAGTGACAGTAATTGAAAGGAAAAAAAAACGCATCACCTGCCTATGTTTTACTTGAGCAAGAAACAAGGACAAAAAAAAAAAAAAGAGCTAAATACTCTCCTTAAAGGAGTACCTAAGAGATTTAAGCACGTGGAGTCTTTACTCCACCTTTAAAATTGAGCAAAAACTTTTGCCGTATGGCTGCGTCCCATCTCACTGCAGTGCTTACACGGAAACCTGGAAGCATGGTGAAGGGCTACAGGTCCAGTACCTGTTGCTGTTGCTTGTGCTGCCTCTAGACAAGGATTTCTCATCCCTCCAGCTGTTTTGAAGCTTGGGGATTACAAGTGGAAGGATAAGTCCCCAATTTATTTATGCTGAAAAAAATCTCTGTGTTCTCAATAATAACTATCAATGTGGTGGAGTGAGGTGTTTGGTTTCTGTAATGACTCTCTCTGCGTATTACTCTGGTTATTCTCAGTCTGGATTCTAGGGGAAAAAATACTTTGAAAAATAATGACAATATCTCTCAGAAAATAATGAGTTCCTTCCAGTTAGCTGTTGAATTGTTTACTGCCATAGCTGAATAATAACAGCACATCAAAGATGACTGCTGTAATTAAAAGATTTGTGAACATAGGTTAACAAATTAGTGCATCATAATGTGTAATTGTCTAATTAGGACAAAAATGCTAGTTCCACGTAAAAGACCGACAAGAAGAGACTGTAAGGGAGAAAATAAGATAGACAACAGCATTGATACTACAGAACATTGGCAAAGATGTTATCTGCAACTTTATATTGTATCAATAAGTCCCCAGGGGTACTAGCATTTTTGTGGATTAATTTACAGACAAATTAATTCTGCCATATGAATCCCACAAGCTGTTTGAGGAGTCCCCTGCAAAGAGATCTAAGTTTGTCATGAAATGTTTTAAAGCATTTTTCATTCCTTTAGCACCCAGAAGATCCGAGATGAGCAGCCACCGCTGCTGCACACCCACGCTGCGAGAGCTCAGAAGCCAGGCGTACCGTAAGGAGAAGTATGACAGTCCCACTTTTACTGGTGGGGCACGGAGGCAGAGTGGGAGAAACCCTGATATTAGGTCAAAACTAAAGGCAAAAGTCCTTTTGCGTTCAGTGGGTTGAGAATTTCATTCGGAGAGACGAAGGCCAGCGTTTCCCTACACCGAGGGACAGATGGCAGAAAGAGTTTGGCTTTGATTCCGGTACCAGGAGAAACTCCCGTGCTTTCAGGAGAGTTCAGTGCCTAGATGCCGAGCTCTCCAGACAACCCAGCTCTCACATCGGCACGGATCCTGCCGCGTGCTGAGCAATGCTAAGGATCTGGCTTAACGTGAGCTGGGAATTACACTCTGTGCAGGGTCTGAGTTCGAAAACAAACCCTGAGTTTCTCGTCCCTCCGTGCGCTTTGCTGATGCTCCTCAGCCCAGTCAGGGACATGCAGGATTGCAAATCGCTGAGCATGCACAGAAACGTGGGCTCTCAACTGAGAGCAAATGATTTCTAGTGGCTTGATAAAATGCATGAGAGGACAAAAAACCTGGAGTGGTAGCTGCCCCAGGTGGATCTCAGGAGCAACTTGAGTCACATTGAAGGGAAAAGAAAAGATGCACATGGTTAGAAAAGCAACTGTCATTTATCATCTTTATTCCCAGTAATGATGCTGCAAGCCTCCACTCTGTCTTCAGGAAAGAACACACAGCCAACTTTTTCAGGAGTTAATAGTAGGGTTTGAACGTGCAATCTTCTGCATTACACCTCTTCTACCTAATGTACCAGACGAGCTTCATTAGCTCATCGCCGTAGCCGGCTGCCTCCCTTTACTCTGACAGCTGCCGGAGAGAGAAACATGACAAATACTCCGGCAATGATTGACCTTGACTGAGCGAGCAGAACGCTTCACCTCCTTGCGGTTCAGCTGTCTGGGTAACTCAGAAATCAGAACACAACTCAAACCCCTGTGAAACTTCTGCAGCCACGGCTGCTCCCCGTGTATTCTTTCTCTGCTCCGGGCTCTCTGAAGGAGCCAGGGCACCCCGTCACCCTTCTGCAGGACGGGGTTAACAAACCTCGCCCGGGAGCACCAGAAAGCTGAGCATCAGGATGTCTGCAGAGGGTTCTACAGCTGCTCTCAGCATCTGTCAGAGCAGCAAAGATCCTTCATGTGTGTTTTCAAGGTAAGTTTGTCTCGAAGCTTGTACTGTTGAAAAAATACACTTATTAATAATCAAGGATTTTGTAAGTGTTCTGTTTACGCCTCTCTGTGAGCTGTAGTATGTTTTGTTACGCTTTGAGAAAACCAATTCTAAATTGCTGGTAGGGTATTTTCCTCAAAGCTATTTTAAATGGAAAAATGCACCTTTCTGAGAAAACAAGAGTATTTCTGTGAGTTTCCTCTTTCTACCATTAAAGCCGGAATGGGACAAGGACCGGGGAACGTGCAAATTTGTCAGAAGCTATACAGCTTTGTGTTGTTTCAATAGGGCTTTTTTGTTTCCTCTTGATTTGGGAAATAGTTGTTAATCACTGCCTAATTTTAATTTTAAATAGGCCATATTCGTAGGACTCCGTTCCATAAGAAAGAAAAACACAGCAATTGAACTTTGTGCAACAGTTTTGTGCAACAATTGAAACCATAGCAATAAACACAAACACATGAGTGTTTACAAGATCAGAGCCTTAAAAAAACTAATGAGCAATAAATAAATTAGAACTCTAATGATCTGACTAAACTCAGATCTGGTGGAGGAAGAAGCCCAATGGTTCATGGGATTTTTCTGCTGGTCAGCTTTAGGCATGGAGCCGGGTGTCTTCTGTAATAAAGCTCAGTCTCTCCAGTGCCCAAATTAATCACTGTTGTTGCTGGTCCTCTGAACTCAGCACCCTCCTGATGCATCCCCTGCCTGCGGAGAGCACAGGCAGGTGCTGGGGTCACAGAAATTGCATCTGCCAAAGGGAATACTCAGCGTTGTTTACGGATACTTGTGTCTTAATCCAAAGGAATAATGTTTGTTTATGTCCCATCTGATATGAAGAGTTATATCCTCTGTGAATAGATTCTGGTGTGTTGGTGAACAGGGAAACTCGCAAAGTAAATTCGTAAGACAAAAAAAAAAATCTTGACGTTGTGGCTAACTGTTGGGTTTGGAATTTTTTGGCCATATGCTACCAATTAAAGGTGATTTATACTTCTTATTTTCTCCCTCAGCTTTTAAGATGCTTCATGAAAATTTCTCAGTCAAGCAAGTTGGAGAATATAGTTCGTATATTAGTACAAACCAGCTTCCTGAAAGTTGAGAGACTGCTTAAACAACAAACAGATTGACAGAACAAGATTCAAACAAGTCTCTGTAAACACACACACAGCCTTAGAAAGGGTTCTGCTTAGTAAAAATCCTTTAATAAATTAAAGAAGCTGCAGATGCATAAACAGCACAAAGCCCTTCAGTTCGTATTATTATGTAGTTTATATAACCTTTACTCTAATACCTGGTAGGAGACGGGATCCCACAATCCTTGAGCATCTTTCCAAATAACCAAGTAGATGTTTGAAAACGTGGGCTAACTCCAACCACCCATGATGAAGACGCTCAAATTATGCAAACTTTATGAAAATGAGGGGAATATAAAGGAGAGAGACCCTGTTGTAAGTCACTCTTTATAGGCATCAGGAAATCCAGGTGGAAGAGAAATGTTGGAAATCATAGTGCATTAGTTCTGCTGCTCGGGCTTCTGGGTTTTCTATATAGGTCAAAGCTCTTCATAATCTAGAATTTGATTCTTAAATGTTTCTTTAGGCTGGATCCGAAGGGGGGGAGTGCTCTCTGACCGAGACCCTTCACAGTTCAGGAGCAACTCTGCGCAGAAATCTCTGCCTCAAACGTGTGACCTGATTTCCAGAGGGTTTGCGAGCCCACGTTTTGATTGGGTGCTCAGTACTTTTGGTGCCTTTCAATTTCTAAATACGGACTCGGGAAGCCTAATTTTAACCACGCACTTTTGGAAAACGTTGGCAATAGTTTAAAGAGACTGTCTAGACCAGCACGCCTTGCTGCAGCAGATTGCTCCGAGTGATTTATATATTCCTGGTGCTCACAGTCTCTGATGCCTTTTCAGTGTCTTACAGCTGTTGCATTTATGCAGCACTCTTTATCTTGACCTTAGCCCTCGGATTTCTCAGCTATTCTACTCTCTTAACATCTGGGCCTGAAAGGTCACTAATTTACCTTATGTTTCCCTGCTGTGGGTGCCGTTGGGTTGAGTGGGTACATTTTGAAAAATAACACTCTGTTGGTGGGCTGCCTTTGTGAAGGTCTTTCTCCCCTCGGCATCGCTGTGTTACCTTCTCCCACTGCAGCGGCTCTAAGTCATCAAACATCTGCCCTCGAGAGCATTGGAGTGTACTTGTTGGATCCTTACGTGTTAAAGCAGCACACCAGGTATCCAGTGTGCTGGTATTAAATTGCTTTTGCAGCTTGCCTGGAGAATAAGGAAGGGAGCTTTATTTGTACTAACACCCTTTTAATGCATCTCAAAAGACCATAATAAACATCTCCTGGACTGTAAAAGGAAAATGTATATCTAGAGGTTGTGGTAAATTATGAAATACTGGCATACCTAATAAAAATTCTATCTCAATCGTTTAACATTTAGTGAAATGTTAGATGATGTGAAACCAGACCTGGCTCCACTTCAAGCCCAGGTCAGTAATGTCACTTGGGGAAATTATAAGAACTTCCATTAACTTTGTATTGGCAGATCTCCCAATCTATTTCACATCTATACATTTTTAGCACCCCATGAGCAATACAAAGTGTCATTTCTCACAGCTGAGAGCCAGACGATATTGCAGAGCCTCTCTGCATACAGGAGGCTACTTCAGAAATTAACAGGTCAGATCTCTCATTGATTTTAATAAAGAGCTGTTTGTGGCAAGTTTCGTGATCATAGATACTGATGACTGCTTTGGCCTTCCTATCAAAGCCAGCGCAGCAGGACAGGGCTTTAAAGTGTGGGAAAAGAGCGCAAAAGTAGTAAATCAAACAGATTTTAGACATCTAGGACCAAATTCAGACATGGTTTTCAAGTCACTGAGACTCTGTCTCACCAAGCTACCTCAGGCAGAACTCAGACAGTTACAATGCTTTCGGGAGGGGAATGCTCACAGAACTTCTAAGCTATTATCTGAGATACTCTCTTTTCCTATTTTCCCCATTAAAAAAAAAACAACCCCACAATTTTTCCTCCTGCCCATTCCCCTTTCCAAACTTGCAGACAAATGACTTGTTTTGGAACTTGAACCAGTTTGTCTGGAAAGGACTTTCCATTAGAGCCTGAGAATTGGAGCAGACTTTAAAGTGGCTGGTAGTATTTTCAGAAAAGAGGTATTTGGCAAGTCTTTAATGTCATGCTTGCCTGGAACTGCTCTCCTCTTTAATTAACTCAGTAAAAATCCTCTGGTTACTTCATTTTATTTGCTTAAACCACTACAGAAAAATAAATGCATACAAAACCGATTAATAAATCCATAGAAATGTGCTGTTGTTTACTGCGATGCAGCACAGCGCCAAGTTCCCTGTACATAATTCAAGCCCGTGGCAACAAAGGCATTTGTGAAAGTCCCCTGTTTTGACACAAACATAAAGGTGGAATATCCTCTGAGTGAAACACAGACCGTGGTTTTCAGCTCGTCTACTCAAGGAAGCCTTGAGGTGGGTATTAATAATTTAGGTTCAAAGCAGTGTCCAGGGTTTCTCAGGCTCTGCGCACATACAGCCTCCTGGGATGTATATACTACAGAGCCTGACCCGTGACTGCTGCGTTGGGAATACAAGTCCCTCCAGCCCGAGGTGGGAAGCTGCAGCTGAGCTTTTAACTCTGACGGCCCCGGTGCTCCAGCCAAAACGGTTACAGCCCCACAAAAGGTAAAGACAGTGACCATTTCATCACAGGCAGGTTTTCACCCCTAAGTCTCAATAAGCAAGTGATCCATGACTACACCAGTCGTATTTAAACGTGACTGAGTGCGTGTGCCGATTGATGCCCAAGAACTGTTTAGAAAAACCCTCCCCATTGCAGCAGCCCCTTGATGGCCACAGAGCAGAGTGGGGGCAGCGGCGGCACCTCCCATCCCTGCCGCTCCGTTCAGGAGGTCCATAATGCACAAAGAGGGAAATATTTCCTTAGTTCACTAAACTGATGTTCTGGCATTTAGCTTTAAGTATCTTCTATTTCCCTCAGTATCTGACCTTTCCCTTTCTCATACGGCTATTGCTCTACTCTGCTAGCAAAAAAGCAACAAGCAGCCATTATCAACCTCATCTCGCCAGTCCCGGCCATTAGTGTTAATCATCTCCTCCTCCAGCTCTCCTCTCTCCTGGTCCAGCTCCCCAGCACCTCCTCTTAGCAATGAACAGTCGGCACACGATGGGAGCAAACACGCGGCGAAATAAGCATTGATACAGCAACACCATGATAAAAGGCCGGTCGTTTCCAGCTGCTAGTAGCACTGTACTTCTCTCCAGCAGGATGCAAAAGAGCCAGGATTAAAACAGGAGGCCTGGTGCTGTAGATCATCTTGCTGTAATTTCCCTCAGGACTGATGTGACGACTGCAGCGAGATGCACTAGTGGTGGCACATTAGCACTGCCACAGGCTTCCATCTCGCAGAACATTTCTAATGCTGGCCATTTATCCAGCGGTGCATGCAGGGGATGCTCGCCGCTGCTCCGTCGGCAAGGGGAGGCATGCCTGGGCCAGCTGATGCTCAGGACTGGAGATGACGGCAGTGCCGTGATGGAGTGGGCTTAGTGGTGCATGAAGAGCTCACTTAAAAATGGACAGAGAAAGGAGAGGGGGAGGAAAAGGGGAAGACAAAAGATGCTAAGCTGAAGGTAGCAGATAAGAGGAGTGATAAGACAGGGAAGGAAGTTGAATCCAAGTACAGAAAGGCATGCACCAGGAATGTAAATGAGGGGCTGGACTGGATAGAAAACCAGTGGGGCTTTATTTGGAGATTGATAAAAGGGAGATTAAAACAAAAGTTCAAAGGTAAATGTGTGCATAAGTGTAGAAAAATTAGGAGCTGCAGAGGGAGAAGGCAGCACTCTGATGTACCGTTTCGCCTTCAGCAATGAGAATTTTCCACGTTGTCTTGGCCAAGAAAAGGAGAGGAGCAAAGAAGGGGGTTGTAACAGGGCTGGAAATGACAAAGAAGAATGGGTGTGAGAGCAGCAACGGAAAAGAGGCAGGGACGGCACTGTTGGAAAGCAAAGGCAATTTTGTCTTGTAACCATGCACTCACTCAAGCTCAACAGAGAAAGAAGAGGAAAAATACATCCATGTTATAAAAATTCATATGTACGTAAATCACGCAGCAAACTTCATGGCACGTGGTTCGGTGTGCCCAGGCTAGGCTGCCAGGTCTCCTGCAGGCTGCTCGCTAAGCCTGGGCTAATTGTTTCTGCCTCTCTGTACACCATGGGTGACGCTTCGCTCCCCACACTTCACCTTGCCTCTCTTACCTTTGGGGATGGTCATCTCTTGGGGCTACGTTGCCGCACCTGTAGCTAACATGCAAATAATCCCTCTGTGTTGGCGGTGTCAAGAAGGTTAAGATTGGAGATGCCAGTGGTGCTTTGTGTAAGTCTGGCCCCAGTCCAGCACAGTTAAGATGGCTTTTATACTTTTAAACGTAATTTTACCATTGCATAAAGTGTCACAGATACGAAGCTTTCTTTGGAGATGAGGTAATGAACTTGTGGGAGCTAATGAAGGTCATCATGAGAGAGTAGTGAGAATAATGCTTACTGCTGGGACACTTCTCACTGGGAGCCCTCAGACTTCAGCACTTTCCAGTCTAAATAAGATGTATACTTCTCTGACCTTGTCTTCTCCAATGTAAACGTAGAGCAGGATGTACTTAGAATTAAGATAAATAAGACCTTACCCAAATAAAACACTACTCTGCAGAAACAAATCTCCTCCAGGGAAGAGGGTGAGCAGAAGCAGAAACTGATGCTACTCTACTGGAAAAACCTTAAATGCTATAGAGATGAGGGCAACATAATATCTGGTACGGAGTATAGTAGTATTAAATGCAACTTAAGGTGGAAGATGCTATTGCAAAATCTTGTGAGTTTTATTAAGTATGTTATGGAAGAAAGAGCATTTAATTTCTCTACCTGAACTTAATTTTTAAGGGTACTGTGGGTGATTTCTTTTCATAGATGTACGGTAGACAAGTGCAGCTAATCTTTGGGGGAATAGATGCAAAACCACAACATCCTCCAAAAAACCTACTAGAAACCTACATCATTTGACACAAAATGGAAGAGAGAGGGAGGTTACTTTACTTGCACTAATACTCCCTGTTCAGCTTCTGGCAACTATAGCCCTGCTGTATCTGATGGCATGGGTGGTCAGGTGAGAGGTGGGTGGTCAGGTGAGAAGCCCCGTTTCTCCTCGCCAACACAGATGATGAAGGTCAATGTGCTTCTCCAAGCTGTCCTGCGCAGTACGGTCCCAGGGTTAGGGCTCCCTGCGCTGCCCTGCCAGCACGGGTCATGGCTGAGCCCCGTATTTTCAACACGACATCCGAGTGAGGAAGCCGAGAGGCAGCTAGGAACTGGGGAAAGCGAGGGGAAATGATTTGTATTACAAATAACGATGTGAAAAGGGGTGGAGGAGCCCTGTCAAAATGTAAATGTGCAATTTGCATAATCGGGCAGCCAGGATTAAAAGAAGCACAGAGAAGGATAAAGATTACATGGAGGGACAGAGAAGGGAAATGAGAGCAGCATAGAGAGAAAACACTGGAGATAGATATAAAATCTGAGATAAGCAAGAGCAAAAGGAGAAGTTGGAATACTCAAAGGCAGCAAAAGAAGACAGAGCTGAGAGGAGCAGTGGTGTGTGTTAGTAATCCAGGGTGTATCTGAGCTAGCTAAGAAGTGTGCAAATGAATTTTAAAAGGAGCTTGAAATCAAAGGGGAGTGTCAGCTGGGCATTAAACATCCCCTTTAGTGGTGACCTTGAGAGCCCAGACCACCACCACCTAACAACCAAACACAGTGCTCCTGAACGGTTCCTTCAAATCTCATCCATAATTAATTTTGCCTTTGATGAATGGGTGATTCTGCACCATGATATTTGTCAGCTGTCAAAATCACCCGAGTGGTGGCCTCTGACAGCCTTCTTGCTGTCTCCTGCCCTGGGGCAAGCATGGCAGCGGTGGCTGCTGACTGTCTCCGCTCAGCTTTCTGTGTGCTCACTGGGGCTGGCTGGACCCAGCAAGGTCCCAGGTACTTACGCTGCTCAGCAGTGACCAACTTCGCAAGCACCCAGTCATCCAATTTCCCCTTGGTGCCGAAATTCCTCCTCAAGTCACGCCAGGTCAAAGGGCTTTTCAGTGCTCCATGCAACCACCCTGCAGCCCTTCTCCTTACCCTTCTCCTAGAGCCCCCATGGACTTGCTCCCCTCTGGCTCATTCATCCATAGAGAAGATGGTTGTGGCCAAGCCAAGTTCAGGGTCACGTTCTACACAAAGCCATATGTAGAAGTAAATATGTAATACTCCATTTAAGACTTGTTTTGTGGTAATGCCTAAGGGCAGGAATTGCATTGTACTTGCTACTGTGCAAATGTAAAACATAAAGAGCGCTTGCTGCCCCAGAAAGCTTGCGTCTGATGAGAAAGAAAGAGAGGGAGTGAACGCAGGCAGGGGAGCGTGAAGAACAAGACAGGATGGGCTGTGTTACGGCAGCCCGATGGAGGTACCTACTCTTTCACTGCAAGCAGAGTCTCTGCTAGGTTCTGGCAGCTGGAATGGAGAGAGTGCTTTATTAACATGACATAGAATATGAATATTGGTTTATTTTCCCTCTTGCCAGAACAGAACTTGCTCAAGTGACTCTCAGCTCAGAGGAATGCAGGAGCAAGAAAAGATGGCGGTGGTTATAAGTGTTCAGAGAGAGGTTTGTTTGCTTGTGCATTGCGCCAAAAATGCAAAGGAGTCTTTCTCTTAAATGCAGCCTAGTTGGTTTGTTCACTAACACCCTAAATTCAGATTCAGCAAAATAAACCTGCTGCTTGACAGCTCTTTAAAGGGTGACGGGAGGAGAAGATGGGTGAGGAAACCACTTTTTTTTTTTTTTTTTAAAAGAAGCCAACTTAAAAATGTGGGGTGCAGAGCAGTTTTGCTTTTACTGGAGATGTTACAGCATCCTCCCTGAGAGCTGTGCGTAAACTCAATGAGCAAAACCTTCCAGGTGAGACCGTGGAGACAGTTTGTCCTTACTCAATGTTGTCTCTGCAGGTCAATCACCTGGGTGATTACAGCTCCCAGGGGCTGACCTGGTCTCATCATCTGGGGTTTCTGTCCCCAGACTTTTCCCCTGGGCTGCAGTGATTCAGCCAAACCACTCACATTTTAATCCTTCAACAGGTATCTCAGGAAATGCACTTATTCAGCTCTCCCAGTGTATCTGAAGGGAGAAGCTGGGTGAAAGTCTAATGCAGCAAAATGTGAGTCCAGCCACAGAAGTGAAATTAAGTGTTAACAAAAAACACCACCACAAAGCTTTACACACTCAGATTGTAAATCTCTTCCTATCGCAGTTACTCAAGTCTCTTATTTTATGTAGTGTCACATTTGACTTATTCTTCAGCTATTGCAGAATGTTTCAGACACAGCAGGAACTGAACTTCTAATAAAACAGTAATAATAAAAAAAAAAAAACAGACAGGCCTTCATCAACCACCAGCGAGAAGCAGAGCATGAGGGGGAGGGAAGGGGAGATCAGAGTGGAGAAAGGGGAGAAGAGAGAAAACACAACTCTGTCCAACTTGGATATCCTTTATGGACCACGTTTTTTGCCTTATTCCTTTTCTTTTTTATCTACAGGCTGTACGGCTGATTAAGTAAAGCAAGAGGAGAGCTTGAGGTTGCAGATCTATAAATCTGAAAGAGCAGGTATTCCTGAGTTTTATGTCATTTTACTACTCAGGATTCTTCTAAGTATATCATCTCACTTGATTTTGAAAATACTGTCTTCTGTCACAGTTTAATTAATCTTGTACTCTCAGGGGTTGTAATTCTGATTGTCTAAAATCACTGTACTGTGCCTAGAAATTATTTTAGGGGTTGTTATATTGCCTCTGTTTCTTAATTTTTACAACATCATTGTTTATTACATAAATAAAAGTCCAATCTTGGCTTTCCCTAAATTTCGGTTGCTCCAAGGTTGGTCATTTTCTCTGCAATGTCTTTATCTCCATTGCTATAGCACTCCTAAGCTCTGGAAAGGTCAGCTTGGCTCCCCAGGAGCATCCAGCTCCTTAGAGGAACGAAATTCCTCTCCTGAACCACTGCCAGGGGTATTGTGAGTTGTTGGGGCAATGGCGGTCACCCCAGGGCCTTCCACCTACTCACAAAATGGGGCATTCTACTACATTCTTACTAGTGAGGTTTCTTGGTTTTTTTCTTCAAGGTGACATTGGGCAGAAGAATCTTTCCTACTCTGGGAAAAAATGATAAATCGGCCAACAAATTTCCTCTTGTCATGGCTTTATTATTGTACAACCTTAGCCTAGCCAAGCTACCAAAAACAGAGCCTCATTTACACCTCACCATTGGCGAATCAGTCCTGGAAAACCACAGGTCTTTACATGGAAAGCAATGTTTGACTTGTTTCTAAAAGAGCTTCCTGCCAAAGTGTGATATCTGAGACTTTGAATAATGAAAATGGAAAAAAAAAAAAAAAACAAAACCCCCCAGACTAATTCATGCTGTTTGACCCAATCCTCTTCCTCTTTGTAATACAGATCTTCATTGTCTTTTGCAGCTTCACACTGTAGACTGAGATACATGCAGTGCTTAAAACAGCTATTAACTCTCATTTGTATGATGAACACAGCATATCCTCCCCAAACTTGCAACTTACTCTGTGAATACAGAATTAATTTTCTGAGACTCAATCTAGGTAAATTAATTTCATATCAATTTTAAAAATCAGCCTTAAAAAAAAAAAAAAAAAAAAAAGGAAAAGATTCTCAGTAATTAGAGAGAGATATCTCATACTCCCAAAACAGTGAAGTCCAAAGTCCAAATTTTCTAATATCAAGGCAATAGCCAGAAAAATTACAGGGATGATTTGTGAAAACCATAGAATCATAGAATGGTTTGAGTTGAAAGGGACCTCAAAGACTATCTAGTTCGAAGCCCCCTGCCATGGGCAGAGACACCCTCCACTAGACCAGGTTGCTCAAAGTTGTTCAATCTATGTTGAACAACTCATTGTGAAAGGATGTGATTTGTATACTATATACTTTTAAAACTATTTTTCAAACCCCTGAAGGCTAATGCCTTTTTTATTATTATTTAAAAGCTGAACAGCCACTTGTCTTAAGCTGCTGACACTCTAGAAATACTGTTGGACAACAAAGATTTGGGGTAAGAGTAGATCATATCCTACTCTACAAAGCCAAGAACTCATTAAAATGCAGTGCCTCTTTTTTCAGTTAAAAATATCAGAATGACTAAATTAAGCTGTGAAAACCAACAAATTATGATTACAAAAGGACTGAAAATAACGGATAAGAACTTATGCTGCTCCTAAGGTCATGGCGATACAACAAATACATCGGCCAGTCACAATCTTTTGTCCTCAGCAAATGTGTACGCTGTGATTCTTCTGATGTACATCACTGCAGTGAACTGTAATGTCCTGGTCCTGCCCACGCCTGTTCATATGCTTAAAATTTTGCTTCTGGTTAATCACATAGATTCAAATGGACTACTCATGGCAGTAAACAGATGTATGTTTGCTTTTACCATAACCTAATTTTTATACATTGGTACTACATACCATGTGGCATATAACAGCTTCTTAAATGCAATATTGGGAGGAGGAGGAGGTACATTTTTCCCCTCCAGCTGTGGCTCTTTGTACAAGCTGTACTGGAGGAGAACCACAAATGCCATTTAGCCCGCTGAGAGGCACCGTGCAGCAGAGCCATGATGCCTCCGCTTCTGAGCTGCAATTTATGCCAGTGGCTAAGGGCAAAACAGAGCACAGAAGGGTGGGCAAAAAGTCCCGCAGTCACAGAAATGCTGTCCCTCAAGCCGAGGTTGCTTGCAAAGCGTCTGGAGAGCAGCTTGTAGCCTGTTGTGCAGAAAGGACTGGGTAAGCAGTGTTGCCCAGCTGCTCTGTGTTAAACCCGAGGCCTAGAGACGGTCACATCCTCTCTTTTTTGAGCTCTACCCACGACTACCGCATCCACTGGAACTACCGAGCCCGGTGACAATCATATTTCATGCTCCTGCCATTTGTACTTCCCTTTAGTTAATAATAAAGAAGGAAATAAGGCTTTCTGCTAAAATCCTAATATTTGTTCAGTACTGCTATAAATAAATTCTGAGTCTGTGAACTTGCTTAAAGACCAGAGGAGTTATCAAAGGAGCCCCTGCACTCTACTTCTCTGTTTTATTTAGTTGAAAAGAGGTCCCAACACTCAGCTGCTGGAATAACATTACTGTGACTCAAGCAAAAACAAAAGAACAGTCTTGGTGGGAGTTCTGTGAAGCTGATAAGATATCAAGACTCTATATGTTTAAGCGTGGACACAAATGCTCATATTAAATACCAACACAGGAAGAAAAGAAATCACTGAAATCTGAGCGTGTGAAATGTGAAAAGCAGAAAGGAAAATTGCAAAATCAATACAAAGGGAAATGAAAAGAGAATTGAGGATAAACCAAAAGCAAACAGAAAACAACAAGGAAAAAAACCCCTCCAACAGTCAACAAATTGGGATCTTGACAAGATGACGTTGTCAGGCTAGCGAGTCATGTTCTGATTTTACAGTTGGCTGAAATAATAAACCGCTATTAAGTTAAGATGTTCAGAAAAGGTATTTACTACTTGAAGTGTGGTACTCCCAGAGAAATTCAGTGTGTGTCGTACCAGCCATTGGTTTGTAATAAAGCTGGGAGGACTGCCGCAGGGCTGGGACGTGGCTCTACAGCAGCTCTGTTAAAGGGACCTTTAAAAGCTGGTCCTTGATCAACCCACTGTCATAATTTTCTAAGGTATACCGTAAAAGACTGTATCGAGAAAGGATGAGGGAATAAGGACCAGTACGAATGCAGGCTCCCAAGTATGACTTGGGGCAGTAGGCTTTCCTGGTGTTACTGTGAAAGAGGTGGAGTGCTTTATCTGCCGTTACTGGAGGCAGTTAGGCCTGAAAGCAGTGTGGTTTGTATTACTATGCACACTGTAGGGTGGTTGCTCTTTGAAAGCCTCATTGGGTCATTGTATACTTTTTCAAAAAAAAACATCTACAGAAATTATTCAAATAAGGGCTAAAATATGGCCTCTGCCAGGAGACAGCGTTTATGTGCCCCATGTATAACAAATAGGATGCAGCAGTCTGCAGAGCTGCCACAGTGCCAAGGGGAAGGGGAAAATCTGGGCTACACACAGCACATCCCCATAGGTGCTGGCCTATTCTCGGTATCCCTGTGACACCATTTTTTCATTTTCTGAGGGTCCATATTTATTTATTATGAAGTTATTGTTGCTTTTACTGGTTTGGGACAGCCTACATGATCACAAGCAAGAACTTCTGCTTGTGCAGCGCCCAGCAGTGAGAACACAAAAAATATGTCCACCTCAAGGGGGTCATGATCCCGTCTGTCTGGTGTTGAAGAGATCTGGCCAACCCTTAGAGCTGAAATTTGCTGTTTTCCTTTATTAGCCCGACTCCGTCCCGTACAAGTGATAACCCTCCCTTCTCTATTTTTCTCCCCTTCCCCCTTCAATAATCCATAGCAGTTGTTTTATAACTAGGAGATTTTTTTCTGAAAAATTGTAAACAAAATTCAGTCTGATGAAAAAAAGATTAAAATAATGTAGATAATAATGTGGAAGAACTGTAATTATAGCAAGTGGCATGGAGAACAGGAGAAAATGTAAAAATCAAGAGATTAAATTTTAAATGGCAAGAACACCCTGATAGGAAAAGGAGAAGATGAAAATAAGGTGCATCAGATCAGTAAAATCATAAAGCAGCCTCTGCCTAACCAAAATCTTCCTTCAGTGAACCCCGATGCTGCTTATTTATTGAAGCATTTGGTGTTTTGCCTCATTTGACAGGTTGCACTCCTGGAAGTTTTATGGCTAGAAGGTCTCTGCCTGGAAAGAGGCAGGGAGAATACAAAGAGATAATGACTAACTGGATACACAGGAGAAAATGGAGCAAAAAGTCAGAGCGATTATGGCTAGTGATGCTTAAAGATGTTTTAAACGTGCCTTGGTGATTTGGATGTCTATTAAAATTCCCATAATTTGTATCCAAATTTTCCAGCCAACTTTGGAAACCGCAGTTCGCCATAGCACTTAGTGCCCGAGGCAGCACGTCCTAAGGCCACAGCAGCCTTGGCTCACGACTGCTGTTGTGAGCAGTATCGAGGCACTTTGCAAACAGCGGAATTAATTCCTTCCCCGTTTCCATGGACGGTCTGAGTGAAAAACAAATGACCGGAGCAATCTGCACACCACTATTCATGATGCATGTCAGAACCAGAGCCAGAAAATGGATCACAAATCTCTTGATGTGGCTCTTGATCCAGATCCTACAGTCCTGCCGCAAATTAAAGGCAAAGGGAATCTTGCAATTGAATTCAGGAGGAGCAGACCCAGGGTTTTATTAAGGATTTGGTGAAACAAGGCAGAGGTTATTCCCTGGAAAGCACTGTGAGCATCAGGTTCCTGCACTCTGCAGGACTCTGTCCCAGAATGAGGAAGAGGGTGATCAGGACCAGGTTTGAAGCCTATTAAAATGGTGGGGATTTCTTCTTTGGCTTCGCTGGGTTGGTCTTCAGCGCGCTAAAAGAATCGCTACATAAACAAGATGTGTATGGAGATCATGGAAATGATGAACAAAAGACAGGATATTATAGACCGTCTTCTTTACTGAAATGCGGTGTCTGAACTCAGCCTTTTCTCATGAATGAATAATGAAGTGGCCATGTTTTATTAGCTTTACTTAAAATTGTCTACTAGTTGAACAACCTTTTGAGCCTTTTAACACTTCTGCGATTTGCTGCAGCAATGATTTCTTTTCTTTTTTGTTCTTTTCAAGATACAGTAGCTAATCTGATCTTGGTGTTTCAGTAATTGTCTCAGTTAATGTGTATAGGGAATAATTCCATTCTGTGAAATGAATACTAGGTGAATATTTAACTCATACAAGTTTGCTACATGAAGAATTTACAGGGTAGGCACATGCATTAATTGCTAAGCTGTTGATTTATTAAGTAATTATTTTTTTCTTAGCTATGTTTACCCACCCCCCATTTCTGTGGTCAGATTTGACAGTGGGGAACCTCAGAGGCAGGAGGAGCTCAGCCGCTCACAAAGGAGCTTCATGCACATGTTAAGTCTTGTGCTGGTAAACCAACATTGGACTGGCAGCTTAACCAAAAGATACATCGTTCTGTCACCACCACGGCTTTGTGTGAGCCCAACAGCTTCTGCTAAAAAGAGTAGCACATTCACTAATGATAGTGGTGTGTTTCTTATTTAGGGGCTTCATCCAAGCAGACCCAGTGCCTCATGGGGAACTTTGCCTGCAGTACGACCATAGCACTCACTGCAGGCAGAAACGATTTCTGAAATAATGATGGTTTTAGTAAAACTCCAAGTTGACCAATGCTGACACAAATCACTTGCCTGCAATGGCATTTGTTCCGGCACTGTTGCAACCCAGACTCTTTGGGGCAGAGCAGAATTTACAACAACCTCCAAAACTAGTTAGAATTGTTATTTAAAGCCAAGCAGTGTTACGGTTTTATTGTTAATATCAGGGGGGAATGTTATTTGCAAGGCTGTGCTTTGATTTTTCTTCGTCTCCTGAAGCAACATGCTCACAGAAGAATTCACAGCCCTCTCAAATTACATATTACAACGATGACTTATTCCACAATCCATTTTGAGCATAGCTGAAAATTGTATTTAATATTGCTGCTGTTGTTTCTATCTTTTTCCGTATAAAGTTAGTGCTTGATTTTATGTGTCATCCTCAGCTAGTGTGTATTTGCATAGCTCTGTTGACATCAATAGTACTATATTGATTTATACTGCTTGTATCTGCCTCATTATTATTTTTATTTTTTGTTCGAGGAGCTTGGTGTATTTTCAAATTCATGGAAGATAAAAAGAGATTGCCTTCTCAGAACAAAATATATACAGTGTCTGCTGATGGGATATTTTAGATTGGGGCAAGTAAGCAGGTAAGCGAGACATATGAGTGAAGTTCTGTAAATACTGGGGCTGCTTACATACCATCTGCAGAATATATCGCATACGTAGGCTGGGATTTTTAAAGGCACCTTAGATGTCCAGCTAGCACTAGTAGTTAGAAGGATTTGGTGTCCCACAAAACAAGGCTACCAGTCATGACTTATTGTTTACAAACTTGCTTTTCCAGAGATGACTGAAGTCTCTGTATCTCCAGACTGAAGTGTAAAGTCCAGAGGTCAGGAACAAGATGCAAGGGAGCACAGGTAGAAGGGGCAAAGGACTGGCTAAGAATGAATTAAATGCCCAAGAGATGGGTGGCCGGGAAAATATGTTCATACCTCTCTGGGGAGAATATTCCAAAGAGATGAAGGAGAGGGTGCTACATGACTTTTTAAGCAGCAGGCATACTGCATTTTGCAGGACTATGAGAAATGCCTCCATGCCTTACCTCACTCATTTGTTCATGAGCAGGCCCTTGGGTCTGAGCGCAGGAAGAGGTAAAAAATGGCTGGAAATATACAACACAAATCACAGGGGGAAGGATTTTACTACCCTTTACATGAACAGAATACGCCAAACCTGCTTGAGGATGATCCTTTGCCTGAATCTCAGGGCACTCATGTAAAGAGAAACTTCCTAGGCACTTTCACAGAGCTGTGATCATGTATTCACTGTTAGAGAGATTATACTACGAACAAGATAACCCCACCTTATCCACTATCACCTTTCAGATGAAATCCCAATGTGTCGGTACCCTACCCAGCCTGGAGAGGACCATCCTCCTCCAGATCTCTTCACAGGTAAGCATAGTGCGCAGGGGTTTTTCTCAGTCCCTGCCACGCTGGACTCTGCACAGGAACCTTTAAGCTACTTCCCAAGTCCAGTGCATGAAGTGTTAAAGGGAGAGAAATTGCAGACTTCTTCCCCCTCTGTTTTCAGGGGCTTCCCATCAATTTTCCTTCTCCCTTTTCTTTTCTCTGCACTGCACTTCAGATGGAAGCATCTGGATCGAAGAGAATTATCTCTTAACAACAACTTGGGTTGTAGTACATTTCAAAGACTCAGGTTTTATTAGTCACAGAAGACCTTGTAAAAGTTTGCTTGGGATCATTTTTAACAGCAACCAATAATCCTTCCCCCATCAGCCAATGAAAAACAACCCAAGCCTCCCCCCAACTCCTGCACAGATGTGTCTTACAGAAATACAGCTATTTTGGAGAAGCAAAAGTGACATTTTCACCAAGCTGGAGGTTTTATCCACAGTAGCTTACACTAATACAGACCTAATTTCCTTCTGAAAGCTACCTGAACACTAAGCACGCTTGATGCTCGGTTGCCGTAATACTGTTTGGAGTGGTCAATAATTGCATTTGACTTCATATTGTACCTTTCTGTCCTCAGTCTACTGAAGGCCAGAGGAGACCTAGTTAGGCTGCAAGCCCAGACTCTGCTCCTGCATGTTCCATGGCGGATGACTGTTTTCACATTAATACAGCATGTTAAATAGCAAACCCGTAAAATCCTCTCACCCCTTCCACGTGCGGCACCTGAAAAACAGGTAGATTAAAAAGCAGCATTCCCTGCACTGTTAACTGCTTTAGTACCCAGTGTCACGTTCAGTCTGCTAACCCAAAAGTTACCTCTAGCAGTTGGTTGGTAATAAGGAAAGATAGTATATGGGGAAAAAGAGGCAGAGGACGACAAATCGATTCCAGGGATGTGGCGTCCCCTAATTCTTATAAAAGCAAACTGAAAGCTGCGCACATTCAACAGCTTTAAGAATCAAGACAGTCCCGTAAGATGTAGGAACTTCAGGTACTCGGGTATGAAGATTTGGACCAGTTAGCCCAATTCTGCTCTCTCCAGATTAACTTCAGTAGAACAATTTATTGTTTTCAACAGTAGAACTACAGTGATAAATGCGAGTAAACTACAGGATGTCTTCTAATCCATTTCTGACAAATAAAGATATTGTTGCTGCCCTACTCCAGTGCCAACAAAAAATAGTGGAAAGGTATGAACTTCAGAAATGTAAACCTGAGCTGTCATTAAAAATCAATTTTCATGATAAATTTAATTCACATTTCATAGAGAGCTGTGTAATATCAATAAAAATGTTTTAATAATTGCTGTGCTGGCACACAGTAAGGTGTAAGGCATAAAGAGATATAAATTTTTGGTAATTTAGAAGATGTGGAACTAAACACTTTTTTAAAAGTAACCCTTTCTCAGGGAGAAAAATGGATGTTGGAGGAGGATGTAATTTATTAGGAATTCCACTCCCATTTACAAAGACTGCTCTGAAATTAAAACTTTGAGAGATCAGGTTTCTAATTTATTCGCAGAGTTGAAGGCCAGAAAGGACCGGGATCAGGTAGTCTGACCTCCTGGATAACCCAGGCTATTAAATTTCACATAGTTCTTCCTGTACCATAACCTGTGTGAGGCTAAAACATAGTTTCTCTAAAACATTGATTTAAAATGCTGGGAAAAACACATTCTTGTGGTGGTGAAGGTGGAAGAGAAGGAAAAATTTAAATCCATTGGATCACTGTGACATACCAGTAGAATTGGTATAGCACGCAATAGCGCAATCTGAACTCAGCATCACTAAAGTATAAACAGTTGGTCTTTTCTGGTAATAAAAGCTGACCGATTTTCGGGGCAGATACATGTGCTGCCTCTTTAGCAATATGCTTTTGTGTGAACTATTTTCAAAGGGATCAAAGGGCAGGCATATGCTTCTAAATCTCTTAGTCACATTTGAAAATCCCATTCTCGAACTGAAAAAAAAAAAAAAACAGCTGAGAGCTAAATGCTGAATTTCCTGAAGTCAATAGTAGCTTTCTCATTTACATGTAATTGAGGTCGCAATTTCACCCTAGAAGATCAGTTAGCTTTTTATGATGCTAACTGAAGAACTGTAATAATATTTGCAGTTTGTGCTTTGCTTCCACAGCAGATATAATTCATTACCTTTTACTCCTTTTTTTTTTTTTTTTTTTTTTTGTTAATTTTTTTTTTTGGGTCCCNNNNTTTTTTTTTTTTTGGTAAATCTTGTTCTTGGTGTCCCTTACATTTATTCTTCTACCAACATGAATATTTGCAATTCTTCCAAACCTAATGTAGTCTCCAAATTTCATTAATGTACTATTTATTTGATATTTTCGATTAGATATTTTGGTCTGTGTAACCCTTTCTCCCTTCATTATTTAGGAACAGAAAGCTTTTGGTACCTGTCTCAAATCAGATTATAGGTCTGTTAGTACATGTTCAAGAAGTACCCTTTCTGTGAGTGTTAATAACTAAGAGTATCCAGTTGAGTACACTAGTCATTAACTTCAAAAACAGTGACTCAGCAAGGTACTAGAGCATACTAGTGCCTATAAGGAGGGGGGAAAAAAGACAAAAAAAAGAAGCTATTTTCTCACACCAGATGCCAGGTAAGATGTATTTCTAGAGGAAAAGCTAACAGGCAGCCTAAGAACAAATGTGCGTGGAGGTCCGTGGTATCCTTCCTGATAAGATGACTTGTAATACTCAGCTGGAGGCAAGAATACACTGGAGAGAGAACTTCTTGAGTATGTGTCTGAGGTTTTGTGTAACAGTAGGGTCTACCTGCCCTCCCTCCCAAATCAGTTAGGGTTGGTGGAAACGCTCTGCTGGATCAGACCCAGACAAGGGATAATTCGCCTGTATTGCACCCAAGAAGGTGACCAGTGATTTCTAAAGCTTGCTATAAATATTACCCAGAAGAAAAATGTTCTGTGATGGAGGATGAGTTGGATGGATGGGTTTTAATCTTATTTTTTCAGTAGACATGTGAATGTAGGGATCTGTTTCTACAAAGAATGTAAAATAAATCACATATCATTTCTGTTTTCCACATACGTGCATTCAAGAAGAAAACAGACCGAGCAGACTTTCAGCCACGCAATGAATGTCTGCAGAAACGTAGCCGACTACAGGTCTCTTAAGTCACTTTAATGGTGATGGATGTGCAGGAAACTATAATCAATTACATTGCCCTGAAAATTACATAGTTATTTTCCAAAAACCCAACAGGTAACAGTTGTTTGATACAGTACAGCTTAATATTTCTCAGAAGACAGAGACTTTGTAATATTTGAGCTTGCCTGTATGCACAAATTGTATCACTTCAACAATACCTGTACAGCTTCTTCTGTATAGTCAGATTATATAGATCTGGCAGGCAGCTATAAGGAAGACAGAAGAACCCAAAGCAAGATAGAGAAATGCACTTGTTAAACAGAAAAAAAATCTGAATAGAGATCTAAGGTCAGATCTAGGAGGTGATGTTCTCTAGCTTGATATTTGAGAGTGTTTAAAAACTAGCCATGTGCCTCTGCAATGAGCAGCGTGGCCTTCTGTAAGGTTCACGCTCTCAGATTACCCACCGCCTTGTGCCTCCTCCTCTTCTGGTTCGCACCCATCCGCACCAGCTGAAGAGTCACTGCGTGCTGTCCAGGAGATGTGGCGTGGAGAGAGGTAGCAAAGGTGCCGTTTGCCTTCTGGAAAGAGAAGGTGTATCTGACTCCCAGTATTTCACGTCATCAGTTAATTCTTATAGAAAATATATTAAGAATATTACTTGATGGGTGGCCTAAGTGTTAGGGTAGAGAGTAAACCATGTATTATACAATCGAACAGAGCACTGTCCCCCGAGTCAGAGCAGCCTGGAGGGAGACTACTGGAAAAATCCTGCGTTTGCTCCACTTGCAGTGGCCGTTCTTGGTATCTCGATGGAGAAATGATTAGCAGCTACAGGAGGCAGCAAGGGGCAGATTGTGTACTCCAAAAAAAAAAATTCTTCTAGAGAAGTAGCTGATGATTTCCCTTTCTTTTTTTTTTTTCTTCCCCCTTAACCTCCTCCAATGTATTTCAAACCATCTAACAGCCTGATCATATGGGAGACAGAGGAAAACCTGCTTCACTACCAGAGCCCCTATCCTCCATCCTGAACATTCAGACTCCACAGGTTTGATTCTCTTCCCCACCTCGTTCCTTGCTCCTCCACTGTTCTTTTTGTCTTTTTCCTTCCTGGCAAATCTAACTCTCCCAGGTCTCTGCTCCTAAGGCTTTCCCCCTGAAGCCAGACCAAACAGCATCACACCCCCTTCTCCTTCCGTACTGTTCCCTCAGCTGGTTCCCCTGAGCAGAAGCAGCAGCACTAGCTGAGAAGGATGACTGTAAGAACAAGCTCAAGAAGCAAATTCATTAGTTCCACAGCCCTTTTGTGTCCTGAGGTGACGTGGGCAATACGCCCTAACAGGGCCCTCCCGCACAACTGCGGTGGGAAACCTGAAGAGGGGAGGCAGAAAGGCAAGGGCGAGGAAGGCAAATGGCCACACAGAGCAGCGGGAAGGACAGGTGAGCTGCAGGTGGCCGAACCCACCTGAGCAGGCTGTGGCTGTGGGAAGCCCTGGTTGGTTTTGCCTGCAGACCCACCACCTGTGCCTGGCAGCCATGTCGGGGCGCGACCCCGGTGGCGGCCACAGCCGAGGTGTGCCGGGGCAGAGGCGCGAGGGTTCCCCTCACGGGGCAGAGGGTGAGAGCCCACCGCGTCCCTGGCAGAAGGCAGCCCTGGATGCACAGGCTGAGCGGGGCCAGGCACGGTACCCAGCAGCAGCTGAGGCGGTGAGGGACGAGAGCACCTGAGGTAGCTCCGAGCCCGTGGGGAACGGGCCGTGAGGGAAGGAGATGGGGCAGGAGGAGAAGGGCCGTACGCGAGGTACAGAGCAGGGACCGGGGAAGACGGGGCGGCCAAAACTGAGAAGAAAGTTGACGGGATGAGGAGGGGAGGCCGCGGGGAAGAGGAGCGTGAGGCGAGCGAGCCCCACGGAGAGCTGCGGGACGGGCGGGAAGCGAGCAGCCGCCGCGGGGAAAGGGCGGCGGAGCCGAG